>CACRXP010000297.1:7154-23835 GCA_902702965.1 Spirometra erinaceieuropaei
CTAAGAATCTTAAATTTTGAACTTAACGGAAGGGATTAATTGACTAACTTAGGTACTAGAAAACTTGATAGGGTAAGTGATGAACAACATTAAAATCAAGAGGTCTTGAATCGACTCAAGAGCAGAGAGAACACAATCTATACATTGGGGGAGGGGGTGTTAGGTCTGATAAATAAGTTAAGGATTGGTCACACTTTGACGCTAAGCACATTCATGCCGTCGAAAGGACTGGTGATCGCAGTGTGGGAGAATGAGGAATTCCTCGCAAACCTCTCGGGAGGGTGGCATCTTACTAAAGTTTTGAACAAGCAGTCTGGAAAAGGTTTCAAGGAGTACGCGAGTTCCACGGTTCAAAACCCGTGAAATCGCAAGGAGTGCTACTATAGTGGCGTGTGCGTCATTCTTATAACGCACATGGGATACAAATAAACCACCACCAACTGCGACCTGAATCTTAAAAATGTGCTAGTTATCAGCATGTCCATTCGGGACAGTGTTGGCTATTTGTTAGTGTATTATTATTAGGTTAATACAAGCCAATGGAATGAGACGCAATTTCCGGCTTGAATGAGAGAAGACGTCGAAAAGACCGAATACGAAAGTCGACCGGCCCATCAATTGCTTTGCCTAGCGATAACGCCGTATCCCCAGATCTGAAGAACTTGAATGACTGATATTGGGAGCTGAAATTGAGGCTGATAATGTCTGAGCATAGGGACCGGCCACCCACAAGACGTGGCCAACACCAGGACCAGCACGTCTAAATACAACCCGAAATACCAACATGGTTGAACCAACAGAATTGAAGATGAGTTTGCGAGCATACGTTGCTCACTCCAGTGCAATCACATTGGAACGGGATACTGTTGAACATGTCAGAGATTGAAAAATCAATATAAGTTAGTTGTAAAGCACAGGCGGGTCCAGGACGGAAGGGCGCGAAAAGTTGCGTGTGGTTAGTCAACCTTTTAACCACGGCAAGCGCGAACCCTGAATGACGTTCTTCTGGACGCATTAGGTCAGTTTTCGTAACCTGAATGCGGTCGCCTCTGCTGTAGCTAACAGTCGCTGGCCCAATAGCTTAAGATAACTGGAGGGGATCTTTTAAATCACACGAGAAGAATCGCCGGATCCACTTGATGCGCTGAATCAGCCGCATGCGCAAGAATGGGGCTGCTTGTGCTCCTTGTTTCGCCTTTTGCCAGCCATGCGGGAGGTGTTCTCGTGTTCTTTTGGATAGACGCAAACCATAAAGACAAAGGTGGCCTGAGATTAAACGCCGAAAAATCAAGAAGTGAGAGACAAAAAAGCTCCCACAAATTTTGGGTGCTGAATCGACTGTACCGTAGCGATGGCGTTTGTGGTCTCTGAACACTATGGCCGGTCTCACCAGCTGTTCCTCAACGCCTCTACTTTGACTATCCCCAACTTCATGAAAGGAATTTGACGTCCGATAATCTCCGATACCGTGCAACCTCCCCCCTTCTTGACGGTCGATATTCTCCCACCGCCGGCTTTTTTTTCTCCTGAGCCCCCCAAACTACAAAAACCACCATCAACTATATTTTTATCCCTTAAGCTCAGGAGTTTTTTTCACTGCTGGTCGGATTTGTGTTAAATCGCTTCCCTTGACAATGCCTGTAAACTGGCATTAAATAAAAATTTATTTATTCAAATAAGAGGAAATGTTTTAACAGAACTAAGCATTTACTGTTTGCCACCTTTTTCCCACCGATTTCGTAGAAATCATTATACTCCATGTGACGTAATAGTCTGTCGTGTTTTGAAGCATAAGTTCATGAAACTTCGCTAATAGATTTTTCTCGTTGCATGTAACCTGGTGAAGAGTGGGACGGGTGAAATTGTCTGGTTAGGCGCTCTAAGTAAGCTTTGTGAATTCCTTATGCTTACAAACCGGCAGTTTCGTGTCTGCCGTGTGCTCCCCTTCCCTCTCCCACAAATAACGCCCATTGACTTCTGTTTAGGCTAAAACATATTTTCTTCGTCTTTGGGACCAACTTGCTTTACTGGCTTACTCATTTTCCATATACGTTCACCTTGACTAACATTTGACCGAATACATGAGATTAGCAACCCCTAGTAAGCCTAAACATGTGTCTAAGTCAAAGGCAAATCCAATTGCTGTCTCAGCCACTCGGACACCCAATAAATCCAGCACCATTATAAAATCTTTTCCTCTACAATCTTTTCCTCCTCCTGCTAACAGTGCCTCAAATACCCCGACTCAAAACGTAGCGGGTTCGCAACTGCCCCCCAGCCCTCATATTGAGGCATTTAGGCCGAATATGCCGATTTTTCCGCCGTTTAATAAAACTCTTGCTCCAATGGAAACAATGCGTCCCCCACCCCCTAACTTGCTTCCTCCACGGCCGTTTTACCAATTTATTCCTCATGATAATGTCCATACTGAATCAGTAAATTCATCCGATCCTCAGTTTCATTGCGGCGGGAATACGTTGCAGTATCTGCCCCGCGGATTTCCAGCTGAAAATAAGTTAGCTAACAATAATTACCAGTTTATCTGCCCGTCATTCCCTCCCCCAAGTCCTACCCCTTTTTATCCACGTCAGAATTTTTTGATGCCACAAAATTTTTTGCAGAACCGGATGGTTGCATCCGGACCGTTTGCTCCGTGGCGACCCAGAACTGGACGATGTAGCCCACCTCCCTCAAAAACTAACAGCCATTCCCTTCAAACTTTTTGTTTTAAATGCCAGATCCTTGCTTAATAAGATGCCTTTACTTCAGACTCAGGTGTTCGTCCATTGTCCTGATATTGTTTTAGTAACTGAGACGTGGGCATCAGCCTCAGTAGCTGACTCCGAACTCTCCCTTCTAGGCTACAATTGCATTCGAAATGATCGCAAAGATAGCCGTGGTTGGGGCAGCTACGTCTACGTGAAGCAAACACTTACATTTTTGCCGTTGGATCTCCCGCACTTTTCCGCAGTAGAAGGCAGCTGCTGGCTCCAGGTTGCACTAAAAAATAAGTTCTCCTTACTCATTGGCTGCGTCTATCGCCCTCCCAACGCCAATGACAATTTTGATCGTTTACTCTCACAGGCATTTCATGCTGCGGCCGACTTAAGCTATAAGTATCAACTGGTTGCGGGTGACTTTAATCTCCCTGAAGTCCGCTGGTCTCCGCCTTCAGGCCCAAGAAGGTTCGATGACTATCCTGAGGCTGTGGATGTTGGGATGTGGAATCAGGTTATCGATTTTCCCACACGAGGCTCAAGTATACTTGACCTAATTTTCTGTAGAGGCTGCTTGCCATCGTCAGTGTCATCCCTAGGCCCACTCGGGGGCTCAGACCATGACATAGTTGTTTCAACGTTGGAATTCGAGGCTGACGAAATGTCGTCCCAAAAGTATAACTTTTTCCGCGATTTCCGATCAACTCGCTCAACCGAAATATTAACACACCTTAATTCCTACGACTGGACCGATTTCTTCCTTAGTTCGGATGTAAATGTTTGCACTGCAAATCTGTACGAAATTTTGGATCCGCTTATTTCTCGTTTTGTCCCCCGTAAGAAAATTATTAATGTTGGGGATGAGATTTTCCTACCCTTACCCTTTCGTCGCAGATTGCGCAGGCTTTATCGTCGTTTCCATCTGCAGAACGATGTTTCTGTTCTGCCCTTGATTCGTGATATTTTTGATCGAGCTAAGAGATTGTCTGAAGAAAAACAGCTTGCCGAAGAGGTCCACTTTACGGAAAACCACTCGTTAAGTGTCTCGAAACTTTTCTCTAGAAAAATACGAACTCACTGAAAGACGCAGTATCCCATCCTTCGAGACGATCTCGGAAATCCCATAGTTGATGCCCAGTTAACCGCGGATAGCTTCAATGATTTCCTGTCCAAAACGTTTATTGAAGACTCGACCACTCCGCTTCCGACCATCCAGCCATTGACCGGGGCAGTTCTAGAAACTATAACTTTCACTCTGTGGGATGTGGCTGTTGCGATTCGCGTTTTCGTCAATCTTATAGTCCACGCCCTGATGGTGTCCCAGTAAGCATTTTAAAAGCCGATGCAAACACGATCTTCCCATCCCTCTTATGCAAGATATTTAATCTCGCTCTTGAAAGTGAAACTTATCCTACCTTATGGAAGGAATCACACATTTTGCCCATTCCTAAGCACGGCAAATCTACATCATTTGATGACTTTCGGCCAATAAACACGCTCCCCGCAGTTTCGAAGATCTTAGAGACATGGATCAAGGATAAGATGATGTGTCACTTAACAGCGAATAACTTACTGAGTGCTGCTCAGCATGGATTCCTCAAAGCTCGATCTTGTGACGCCTGTCAACTCTCTTTCTTTGACTATGTTCTCCAATCTAGGGACCATGGTTTTGCTCTTTGCACAGTATGTTTCGATTTCACTAAGGCTTTTGACCGTGTTGACCATGCTCTTCTTCTCTTGAAATTGTCCTCTTTCGGAATAGGTGGCAAACTTTTGAATTTTATATCCTCTTACCTGGGCACTCGTACACAACGAGTTAAGATTTCCAATACTATCTCCAACCCCACACGTGTGAGGAGTGGAGTCATTCAGGGTAGTGTACTCGGTCCGCTTTTATTTTGCCTTTTCGTTAATGATGTACCCGATTTATTTCAGAATGGTAAGCCTTTCATGTATGCCGATGATCTTAAAGTTGCATATCGATATAGGCCGGCAGATCATGACATCGTGCTTGAGCTCCTAAAGAGCGATCTACAGGCTTTCGCCCAGTGGTGCCGCACATGGCGCCTTTCTCTTTCTTGGCATAAGTGCTCAGTCATGGTGGTTGGCGACGACCGCCAACCTCAACTAAGTATTGAAGGTTACGCCATAAATGTGCCTGGGGTTATTAAGGATCTGGACTTATCATACTCCAAGAGTCTCAATCTCTCGGAGCACTATGCCTTGATCGTCTCCAAAGCACGTAGAACGGCCGGATTTATCCTCCGAAACTTCAAAACTAGGGACATCAGAATGTGCCTTTACAACATGTACGTTAGACCTGGTCTGGAATACTGTTCGCTTTTATTTAGCCTCATGCGTGCTACTGAGCGGAAGAAAATAGAATCCGTTCAACACTTTTTTACCAAGAGAGTTTTAACCCCGGAACACGGACATTTGTCTTACCCAGAACGTTGCCGGCTTACGGGCATTGATCCTTTCTGTTCCCGTAGATTACAAAAGGGAGTATTTTTGCTATTTAAACTCTTATATAACCACACATTTAACCCACTCACCTCTTTAAGACATCATATCCACCCACGACGTAACAGTCACCGTGAGGTCTTTTTATTTCTTCCTCTGGCACGTACTGTTAAATATCGTCCGTTCTTTTCTGTAAATGCAATTGTTATTTGGAATAAACTACCCATGAGTGTGAAAACTCTGCAAAATTATCCTTTATTTAAGAGAACTATTACTCGATTTTTGCATTCAGAAAAGCTCTTACAAATTTTGGGTGCTGAATCCACTGATCGACTGTACCGTAGCGATGGCGTTTGTGGTCTCTGAACACTATGGCCGGTCTCACCAGCTGTTCCTCAACGCCTCTACTTTGACTATCCCCAACTTCATGAAAGGAATTTGATGTCCGATAATCTCCGATACCGTGCAACCTCCCCCCTTCTTGACGGTCGATATTCTACCACCGCCGGCAGTTTTTTCTCCTGAGCCCTCCAAACCATAAAAACCACCAGCAACGATATTTTTATTCCTTTAGCTTAGGAGTTTTTTTCACTGCTGGTCGGATTTGTGTTAAATCGCTTCCCTTGACAATGCCTGTAAACTGGCATTGAATAAAATTTATTTATTTATTTATTAGTTTGTAGTAGTCGAAATGTGGACGGTAGGAGACTATGCCTACTTTGCCTCCCAAAATATGGGCAGTTAATGCTATCGGGTTCGGACAATGGTTTGGTGAAACGCTTCCAGGGGTACTTTGTATATTTCAGCTTTTCGTTCGCATTGTGCTAAAAAAAATAAAGAAGGAAACCGGACGAACTAAGACGTCCATCCTTTGGAATCTTACTTTGAGTGCTTCGGAGCACCAGGCTCGGATAGGTGAGGGAGGAGAGAGTGCGACAGCTCCTGCCTAGGTCTACTGATACTATAGAATAATTTTTACTCAAGTCCTGTCTCTGCGCTCAACATACTGCGGGACACACGGCTCTTATCGTCGTTCGTGACGATCAAACTATCTTGTAGAGTAAATGACTTGTGGACTAGGACCCTGTGACATTTCCATTTTTGTGGTCTAAAAGTCACCGCTTCTGATGTGGACAAATCTCTGAGTCCACTGATATAAATTAAAGACAAAGTACTCCAGACTTTCGGCGAGGACCAACCTCTTCTCCCACCGGGTGATTGAAGATTGGAACTAACTACCAAAATCCATTGTTCTAGCGAGGATACCTGGACATTTGAACGAAGGGTTGATGACATTTTACACGATGACGGTATATTTACTTGACATGAGCTGATACAATGTACCCATATGTCTACGTAAACACGTGCGTGTTTTTTCGCCTCGGTATACAAATAGGGTTTACAAGAGTTATGTCTACCTTCTTTATATATTTTGAATTATATCGAATCCTAGGACATGTGTACAGGATTGTGTGTCACAAACGCAGAATTGTTCTCCTAACGGAACTCCGAACAAGACCTGCTTGGACGGAGATGTCCTTATTGTTTGGGACTTTAACGCTACCATCATCGACTGGCAAGCTTGGACTATTTCGGATCCATCGGATACATTCGGGCATCATTCGCGCGAAATGGCAGTGGAAGAATTATTTTTCCCGAGCATAACTCTCGGAACGCGTGTTAAGGAAGGACAACGTCTAAACTGAATATACGGGGTGCTTACTTGAGATGAGGATAGTGTGCTAGATCTACGAGATCTTCAGTTAAATGATGCTAGCGATCATATCGTACTACTTTTATAGGCAAATAAATTGTTTTATTGAATAACCTGCGAGGTACTTTCACAGCAAGTAAAAATAAATTTTAAAGTGCATTTTAGGACAAGTAGACAAGTAGACAAGTACGCAGGTTGTGGTATAGAATAAACATCCAGATATTAAAAACGATCAGCGAGCAGTGGAAAACTCCTCTTAAGAAAGACAAAATGAATGCGATTTGAAGCATGGTGAGGCATTCTGAGTGGGCCACTCTGAAAAATTAAGGGTCCTGGAAGCTGGGCAATGTCATAAGACATGAAACCACACTTGAGCGATGAAAATTCCATCTACCCTGTTGGACTCCATTTCCGTAAGCGTAGTAAATCTGTATTAATTTTTTTCAGTATAAACATTTGCGTTGTTCCTAGAATATGAGTAAACACACTTGAGGTCATCGGCGTAAATAAACGTTTGCGAATTTCTGATTTCAGTCGAAGTATCATTGCCGTAAAGAAGGAAGAGTAGTGGACCCAGAACCGTGTTCTGAAGTACCCCACTCCACTCAAGTACTCCTTGTTCTCCCAGCCTAAGTCCCCTAAATAATTGAAAGACCAATATCTAGAAGGGAGATTTTTCGATATGCGAACGCAAGTCTCATAAATACCGTGGATAACCACATTACAGGCGACATTTAAAGGAGGCTGGAGCACGTTCAGCTCGTTGGTTAAAAGAATCACTGGTTTTAATTGTCCACTCAGACGAAAGAAAATAAGCAACCATCTGCCATGTATAAACTGTGAACCGCAAATCGCCATTAAGATAATGAATAAGGTTCGGAGACGTCTTCAACCAGCGGACACTTGCGGAAATAAAAACGACGGAGGGACGTGCGCAAACGTGAGTCTAAAAAACATTGGAGGAACTATGAGCCGCGCATACGGCAGGACCCTTTGGAGCATCCTAAGATTCTATACGGTTACATAAGTAGCGGTAAAGGAAACCGCGACCCGATTCCGACGCTGAAGTCCAAAACTGAGTAATGGAGACGGATGACCAAACGAATGCATTAACCCTCTCTAGTTGCTTTCAGTTGGAATTCACTCATAAAACTAATCCTTCTCCTTTCCTCTCTCCGGAACGACAACAAAATTCTGCATCGTCTGCGTTAGAAGATAATTTCTAATTTTTGCCCACAGAGATAAGGACAGAACCACTCCGGCTGAAGCCTGTCAAATAATCTGATCCAGATAGAATTCGTCCACTTTTCCCTCGAGAACTGGCTGACGTACTGTACAAACCGGTATATTTGGTATTCCAAGAGTCCATGGAATGTGGTGAATCGCCGTAAGAATGCAAAATTGCCTTTATTTCCCAAACCTGCAAAAGAGGGTACAGGCTGGAGTCCGAAAATTGCCGTCCTACTAGTTTGAACTGCTTTTGTGCAAGGTCATGAAACGACTAGTCAAGGGGCATTTCATGACCTATCTGTAGATGAGAATTTTATTATGTGCTGCCCAGTACGGATTTCGTCGTCGTCACTCATGCCTTATGAGCAATTTTTACTCTCAGGAAAGTGGACGAAAGCCACAGACCAGAGCCGTCCAGTGGATGTCATCTTCGGATTCAGAAAGGCTTTTTATAGCGTACATCATGAACTCTTTGAAAAAATTGCAGAAACTTCTTTCGATATCAAGATAATCGTAGGCGATTTTAATTTGCCAGAAATTGACTGGCACACACATACTTCTCTTCCTAAATTCCAGAAGCTGCTTGACACAATTTACTTTTCTAACCTGACTCAATTAGTTCACTCTTCGACCAGAAACGATAGTGTTTTAGACTTAATTTTTACTAATGGCACCTTCCCTTTATCTAAGGATTTTTATCATGACCTCTTTGCAAGTGATCATGCATTAATCCATTGTCGCCTTCCAGTTGCCATTTCCGCAAAGCTAACAGTTCAACGTAGTATTTTTGACTTTGCTAACGTTAATAAGGAATTAGTAAATAACTTTACATGCACTCTTGATCGGCACAATATTTTTTCCAATAATGATCTAAATTTTTTCAACAATTTATTACAATGCGTAACAGAAGGTCTTCTTGACCTTTGATAAAGTGCCACATAAAAGACTCTTGATTAAATTGGAAGCTATGGGAATTCGCAGTCCACTAATAGACTTTCTCAGGTCATACCTGTCTAATCGTAAACAAAAGGTTTTGGTGGGATCTTCACTTTCCAGTGAAAGTCCTATTGTAAGCGGTGTCCTACAAGGTACCGTTTTAGGTCCTCTTTTGTTCTTCCTTTACATAAATGATATTTCAGCAGCAGTTAAACATTCTCAATCATTTATTTATGCCGATGATCTCAAATGTGTATATTCTTTCAATGAATCTACGAGCCTTCATTGTCTGGAGCAAATCCATGCTGACTTGCTTGCTCTCTCAGCTTGGAGCTCAAAATGGCTAATGGAATTCTCTCCGTCCAAATGTCGTTATATGTGTTTTGGACCTGATAGGCTACCCCAACCTGTGGTCTTTCAAGGAACACCTATGACTGAATGTACCACCATCAAGGATTTAGGTTTAAGCTACACTAGTAATCTTGATCTCTCGCCGCACGCTGACAGAATTACAGCCAAAGCTGCCCAGATTTGTGGCTTTATTTCTTACAATTTTTATCTTCCTGAAATTAAATTAAGGCTCTATCGTATGTTTGTACTTCCCATTCTCGAGTATTGTTGCCCATTCTTTGGTTTGATGAACGAGGCTAGTCGTTTAAAAATTGAAAATGTCCAAAGACGTTTTTCTAAAAAATTTTAGATAGGGAATATCCCAATATCTCCTACTCAGATAGATGCCAGCTAATTAACCTAAAATTTTTATGGGTTCGAAGACTAGAAGCGGGCTTCTGTCTCCTCTTTCGCATTAATCATAGTTCAAATTTTCCTCGGATTTCAACACTTACCCCTAGTAGTCGTCCATACAATCTTCCAACTCGTCTCTAATTATACCTCCTCCAGCGTTCTCCACCTCTAAGCGCTCCTTTTTTTTCGCTTCCAGGTATACTTTCCTCTCGGATGATCTTCCAATTAATATGAGATCTTCAGTTAATCTATACACTTTTTGAGAGAAGGCTGTGCCTTCATCTCAATAATGTTTCGAGCAAACTTTTATTATCCTCATCCTTCCCAGACAACTTTTTCTATGACACTGAGAAAGGGCCACCGGGAATTTAGCTTGCCGCTATTAAATTTCCGTATCTGTTCACGTTTCCTTCCTTTATGAGTAGTCTCGCTACCTAAGATCCCTCACCAGAAATGTTAATTATTCCAATTTTTCAGTTCATGCACGGTGCCCTCAAAGAATGCGCACCATCGATGCTCTTGGCGAAACCTGTATTCGCCATATACTAGTAGTTTAGTCGCATCTCCCTTCCCCCATGTTCGGATGGACTCGGTTGAATGAAACCGACCGCATCTGGGTTCCTATCGCCTCGGGACTGATCTTCATAATGCCCTCACTGAATGCGCTCCATTGACGCTCTTGGCGAAGCCTTCTATATTCGCCATATACTAGTAATCTGGTCGCATCTCCTTTGCCCTATCCTCGGATGGACTCTGATGAATGTAACAGACCGCATCTGGGTTCTTGTGGCCTCGAGACTGGTTGTCATCGTGCCCTTACAGAATGCGCTCCATCGGCGGTCTTGACAAAGCCTTCTATATTCGCCATATACTAGTTGTGGAATTCTTTGCTGACAAAGTGACGCGTATAAGCCAAAACAGATTTCGGTGTTTATACGGTACTATTGATAGAATAAAGTTATAATGAAAAAACGTACAAACCTCAACAATGGATACCGTGGACAAAGAATTCCTTTGTTATTGTTCGAGCAGATCGAATTCCCAGCTCAAGGTCAGAATACAAAATTAGTTAATTAAAAGAACGCCGATCGCGCTCAAAAAAGGTTACAAAAGGGGAAGGGGAATGTCAACAGGGGCAAATGTGGAAGCACTTGAGAGGAGGGCGTGGAGAATTCCAAGCGTTGACCGGCTGGATACAACACCGCCCGCCAATTCTCCACGTCCGGTTCTTGTTAATGTTCTACGTGTTTGGAGGTATACGGCTGCTCTGACCCTCAAGTAGACAAATCTTTCTAACGTCCCTTTTTAAGAGACCGCCCGCCGTCCTAATATATACCGTCCTAACGAGGCCGTCGCGACTCCTTTCGCACCTCTCTATTACTCCCAAAGGCCAATTCTCACGAGCTGTGCGCTCCCCAGAAACTAAAACAACATCACCTGGTTTCAGTTCCGCGGCTTCTCTTGTCCATTTTGTTCTTTTCTGCAGACTTGGAAGATATTCTTTTACCCATAGTCTCCAGAACACGCCAGCGAGGTAGTGCACTTGTCTCCATCCAGCGTGGTACCGTGCCACCAATTCGTCACCGCTAGGCAGCACTGGACAGTTCCTCATCAACAATAAGCTATTCGGGGTAAGCGGTTCCAAGTCGTTGCTGTCTGATGTTAGCGAGACAAGCGGTCTATTACTCAATATACGTTCAGCCTGCACGAAGAGGGTGCCGAGCTGTTCGTCAGTTAGGGACTGCTCCTTACAGAGGGCAAGAAGAATCCGTCGTAGAGACCTGATAAATCGTTCCCAGATGCCTCCCCGATGGCTGGCAGCGGGTGGGTTAAAATGCCAATGTACCTCTAGAGTTAGCAGTTGGTCCGACACTCTCTTTTGGTCCCAATTGTGTAAGTCCTTTCGGAGTTCTGCTACCGCTCCAACAAAATTGGTTCCGTTGTCACTGTAGATGTCAGTGGGACGTCCGCGTCTACTCACGAATCTCATCAGACACTGAACAAAAGAATTCGTGGTCAGGCTGGTGGCTATCTCAATATGAACGGCTCTCGTCTGTAAGCGGCTAAACACACAACCATAGCAATTCTCCGAAGATCGTCCGCGTTTGACCATCAACGAACCAAAATAGTCCACCCCAACGCACTTGAAAGGATACCAACCGACTTCTGTTCTATTTAAGGGAAGCGGGGACACCATCTGCCCCTGAAGTTGTCCAAATTTACGCCTGCAAAGTAAACATCTACCGATGACACGTTTGACAGAAGCGGTTCCTTTTAAAATCCAGAACTTTGGCGGATTGCACCTAGAACTTGGGCTGTCCCACAATGGCCTTCCAATTCATGAAAGTAATGTATGATTAATTCCGTCACGGGATGATTGTATGGGAAGATTGACGGGTGCTTTAACGATTCACAAAAATTTGAGTAGTTCAGGCGACCACCAACGCACATTACTCCTTCAATCAAAACCGGACATAACTTTCGCAGGCCAATATTTCTCACAGACTTTCTTTTCTGGCAATCTGCTGGTGTAGACTGCAGAATATCCAATTCTGCTGAAAAGTGTTTCCTTTGTATAAGCTTTATCAAGTTAATGCTAGCTTGGCGCATTTCCGATACTCGGATAGGACCCAACATCAGCGTCTCTTTAGGTGCCTTGCCAGTGGTGACTCTGACGTACTGCTTGAAACGCAGGAGCCAGACCACAGCCCTTTGTAGCCTTGTCCAACTTGAAAAACGCATAACTAATTCGTCTAAATCATCACATTTATTTAATACATGAACTTGGGCTGTTGTCCTCTTGAATTCCAAGTCTTCAGGCTGTCCTACGGGAGGTTGTACAAACCATTCGCCTTCAGGTTGAACTAAAAATTGCGGACCGTCCAACCATCTACGTACCAGCGCAAAGTTGCACGTACCTCGAGAAGCAATGTCTGCTGGGTTGACGTCCGAACTCACGTATCTCCACTGAGAGGTCGCAGACAGATCATGTATAACCGTCAGTCGGTTGGCCACAAATGTGCAGAACCTGGTTGATTCATTGTGTATATAATAAAGGACTATCATAGAATCGGTCCAGAACGTTATTGTTTGGAAGTATCTATCGGTGCTTGAGCGGATGAGATCAGCCACGCGCACAGCCAGAGTAGCAGCTGCCAACTCTAAACGTGGTATAGAGACGGTTTTGAGGGGGGCAACACGGGCTTTCGAATAAACGAGTGAACAATGTAAATTTCCTGTGTCGTTAATAAAGCGAGCATATGCTACTGCACTGTATGCTACTTCCGAGGCTTCGCAAAACACGTGCAGTTCGGCTCGCATCGGATCGCTGATATCTTTGGGCTTTAGACATCGGCCCAGCTGAAAAGTCTTCAGGCTCCGTAAATTAGAGATCCAGTTTTCCCAACGAGAGCTCTCGATGCCAGATAGTTTTTCATCCCAATTCAGTCCGTTTTTGCATAAGGATTGCAGTAAACACTTCCCTGGTATCAGCCAAGGCGAAACGAAGCCCAGAGGGTCATAAAGTGAGGACAAACATGACAAAATACCCCTACGAGTGGACGGTTTTGCGGGCATATTGAAACTTATCATCAGAATATCGGAATGCGTATCCCACTGCAACCCCAAAGTTCGTTCAGTAGGTAGGGGGTTGACGGCAATATCTCGCATACCAGAAGAACGTTCAGTCGCACTAACGACCGAGAGTAGACGCCGGTCATTAGAAGCCCAGTTTCGCATACGAAAGCCGCCTTGAGAGAGAAGTTTACAAATTTCGTCCACAAAACGTTTGGCTGAATCGACATCACATAACGAGACTAGACAATCATCAACGTATATACTCTGGTGAATCGCTCTGCAAGTTGATGAAGAGTAAGATGAACCGAAATCTCCAACAGTTTTTTGCAACGCAAAGGTGGCACAAAAGGGCGAAGAAGTCAATCCGAATGGGTGAGATGTCCACTGAAACTCAACTGGCTCTCCTTCAAGGTCGTCATTTTCCCACCACAAAAATTTCAAAGCAGGTCGGTCAATTGGGTCCACTTTCACTTGCAAGAACATTTCCTCTATATCCCCTGCCACTGCAATACGCTCAAGTCGGAAACCCAACAACACACTTACTAGCTTAGCGTTTAGGTCAGGTCCTTGGTATAGATTATCATTCAGAGACACGCCCTGACACTTGGCAGCACAGTCAAATACAACACGAATTTTTTCTGGTTTTCGGGGGTTGACAACGGGGTGGTGTGGTAAGTACCAGTGTCTCGTAACTGGGAGCCCTTTGTTGCCGTCAACTCGCTCGATCTTTCCCTTCTCCATGTACGAACGGAATGTTTGCTCATATTTCCGAAGTAATTCGGGATCTCGACCCAACTTACTCTTGAGATGGATTAGTCGTTTACGCGCCAACTGAAAATTGTTCGGTAAATTCAGCGTACTGCATCGCCAAGGGAGTGGCAGTTGGTAATGCCCTTTTATGATTGTAACGGAAGATCGCACAATAGCCAGTGCCCGTTTGTCCTCTAATGAGTAACTCGCAGTCGTTGTTGAAGTGTCCGTAAACTCCGAGTCGTATAGCTTCTTAATGCTGTGCGTTACGTCCTTTTATTGATTTACAATGCAGTGACAGACAGCGTTCTGTTTTTGCCTGCCACGTGAAGACCCAAGCAGCATCCAGCCCAGTAGTGTTTTAACGGCGAACGGCTCCCTTTTGCCACCCAGACGTTGGTCGAGTACCCAATGAGCTTCCACGATATCATTCCCAATGAGTATGCCAACCTCGCACTCAGTGAGCTCGTCGAACATTATATCGCTCAGGTGTGGCCACGAAGAGGCTAGCCTTTTAATTGTCGATTCTGCACGAAGTGGCAAGTCTTCGACTACCAAAGCCCTTTCAATCTCAACTGACTCAGTTCCATTCATGGGCAGCACCCTTAGACTTCTGACTTCCGAGTTGCATTTGATTGAACCGCTTAAGGAGTTTATTGTCAATGTTGTTGGCGTTGTTAACACTCCATTTCCGACAAGAAGCTTTCGTTTAATCAGAGTGACATCCGAGCCACTGTCCAAAAATGCGTAAGTTTCGACGTTTCCTGTCGGAGTTGCCAACTTGACAGGAATAACCCCCAGTCGTGATGGTACATGCGTAATTCCAGTCAGGGCACAAAGCCCTTCATCATGTAATGTTTGTTGATTATTTTCCGACGATATTACATGCAAAAGCGTATGATGTCGTTTTTTGCACCCGGAGTGACCGCAAAGTTCTCTGGAGCTGCACACCTTGGCAAAATGCGTATTACCAAGACAAACAAAACACGCTTTGTGTTGCCGCAGACAATTCCATCGATCTGCGACACCCATTGCAATTAAACGTGGGCAATTTGCCACTTCATGTGCATTAGAACATATGTAACATGGCCGTTGATCTGGTTCGACACTCGAAATGGCAAAATTGTTAGGGTTTTCCCGTTTTTGATGTTGGGCCGTGGCAGTAAAGGGCTGTTGAGAGCGCTTGCCATCCCCATCTCGAGATATTTGTCCGAAACGACTTCTTGCTATCCTAGCTCGAGTATTTACGAATTCCGTGAGGTCTGAAAAATCCGGATCTCTACCATTCATAGATATTTTATCAGCAACTTCAGCCCATTGTATCTGCATAAAAAACGGCAAACAACGCACTATTCGCTCTAGGACATTCAGCGATTGTAGGTAGGAAACGTAGTTCATTTGTGTGAGCGCTATTTCACAACTTCTCATTTTTGTGCACAAATCTGAAAGTGCCTTCGCAGTCTGGTTAACTTGGCGTGCCTGTCTGAAAACCCCGTCCAGAAGAGCATTAGCCACTACATGGGGCTGGCCAAATAAGCTGCTCAATATTTCCCGTGCTCTTGAATAAGCCGAAGGTGAGGGAAGCATGACACATTCTTCTATGGCCACTCTCGCATCACCTCTGCAATAGTGAATCAAGTACAGCAGCCTCTGTCCAGCATCTTCAACTTTGCTCTCTACGTACACTTCAAACTGTCGTATAAACTTCCAATAATGAACTGGGTTCCCGTCAAACCAGGACAACTCAACCTTGGGCAGTTCTAAACTGGCAGCTGGCAGGCTCCTAGCGCTTGCTTTGGGCATATTAACATTCTCACGTTGGCAATGATTACTCTCTTCAGGAGCAATTTCATCCAATGTGCATTGTTTCAAATATCTTGAGACATGCGCGACGGAATCCACGGGTTGACGGTCGTCATCGGACATCTCTTCATCGGTCTCTACCTCTATCCTTGCTAGCTCTGTCCTTTTTTCTGCGTCAAAAATAGCCCGTTGGAGTTCGACCTCACGTTTAACTCGCCTCTCTTCTATTTCGGCTATTTTTAAAGCTTTAACTGTTTTACTAGAGCTACGACTTCTAATAGAAACGTTCTTACAAGAGCCGGACTGGACGTCTTTCTTCAGCTCTCCTTGTCCTTCGAAGGCACCTGGTTTGTCTAGTCCGAGAGACTGTTGCGTACCGTCCGATTCATTCTTCATGGAACGCGTCTGCATTTAATGAGATTAATTTCCTCCAATTTCTGGTAGGATGTTGAGTACTGTGGAATTCTTTGCTGACAAAGTGACGCGTATAAGCCAAAACAGATTTCGGTGTTTATACGGTACTATTGATAGAATAAAGTTATAATGAAAAAACGTACAAACCTCAACAATGGATACCGTGGACAAAGAATTCCTTTGTTATTGTTTGAGCAGATCGAATTCCCAGCTCAAGGTCAGAATACAAAATTAGTTAATTAAAAGAACGCCGATCGCGCTCAAAAAAGGTTACAAAAGGGGAAGGGGAATGTCAACAGGGGCAAATGTGGAAGCACTTGAGAGGAGGGCGTGG
>CACRXP010000297.1:27369-42737 GCA_902702965.1 Spirometra erinaceieuropaei
AATGCACTAAGAATACAACTGTTCAAAATGTATGTTTTACCTCTCCTAGATTACTGTTCAATTTTCTTCGGCATAATGCCCTCAGACGGCCGAAAGAAACTAGAAGGCATTCAGAGACGGTTTACTAGATCTTTGTCTAGAAGTGATGGCATCCAGGGTTCATACTTAGAACTATATCATAAATACGGTCTTCGACCACTCTGGATCAGAAGACTTCAAAATGGTCTAAACTTCCTATTCAAGGTCACCCACGATCAAGATATTCTCAAAATGAATTTACTTACCAACCAAAACGCCCCTAGAAACACCAGAAATAGCGAGGATATTATAAGGATTCCCACATTCACAAAGTCCCAACGGTCAAACTTCTACACCATAAGATATGCGACTATCTGGAATTCTCTTCCAGGTTATATCCGGAAAAGTCGAACCCTAATCGAATTTAAAATAAAAACTAAGAAATTCCTTTCAAATAACAATACACATTCATTTTTGAATAAGATAGGACATTTTTCAAGTCAATTCTTTGATATTGAATTTGGTCCAAAAGGGCTCTGATGATGCCAGTCGATTGAAAAATACCGGAACATAGCACTAAAAATAATCAAATTTATAAAAGATAGCATCATTGATAAACATAGAACAGATAATTATATTCTTCTATTTTCCTCCCTAGTAGCATTGAATAGCTACCTGATGCACTGTTATAGCGGAAATCTCGCGATAGGGCTATCTCGTCACCTGATTGGTCAGCGGGTTTATCGATTTATCACAGTCATTGGTTGGCGCGCTTGAGCTATCGGTGCTCCCACGCCGCATGCGCGTCGCCATTATTGCTTGCGTATCGCGTGCGGCGTGTGCTATCAACTGCTCTCTGCTGCATTCTCTTATACCCTTTTTTGATTCATTAACCCATCCTTTTTATTGTTCAAATGTTTAGGCACGTATGTAAACGCACTATTAGGCGGCATGTGACGAAGAAGATCGCGGAAATATCAAAGGAAATAGATGCAGAAGTGGATCTGCTCTTTGGCGGGAGCTCCCTTTCTCGTTTTCATCAGCTATGTCACCTGACACTAAATATCCCTTAAAAAGCTAATGAAAATATACCCTTCGAGAAAACCCTGCATATTAGTCGTGCGTATGTCTATATTAAAGCCATATTAAACATATATAGAACTATATTAGGTCATAGTAAACAGTCGACCACTACTCCTATAATTTCACATTAACAAGAACAATATGATACATGATTCAATAGTATCTTGACAGTTTTGATTGTGACTTACCATTGAATGCTTCTTACTCCTGATATATATTCATCTTTTCCAGCTCTTAGTCCA
Source organism: Spirometra erinaceieuropaei (assembly GCA_902702965.1). Classification (NCBI taxonomy): domain Eukaryota; kingdom Metazoa; phylum Platyhelminthes; class Cestoda; order Diphyllobothriidea; family Diphyllobothriidae; genus Spirometra; species Spirometra erinaceieuropaei. Next base: position 28,713 of record CACRXP010000297.1, read on the forward strand.
GACAACGATGGTAAGCCTCCTGAAAAATACGTAGGAACTGCGCGACCGTCCCTTACAGCTGGCCAGATAGACTGACAACCAGCAACTAGAGCAAACCGAAATTTACCCAGCAGGAAAATAATTTCAAGGTCAGGCCGATATCAAAGTTCTTCAATTGCCATGAAGGACATATTATTCGTGCCCCCGAAAACTACCAAACTGCAAACTTCAATTTTTATATTGTACATATCGTTATTTTTTGAAAATTTTGTTATTATTTTCCCTTAGAACTGAGGTTTTTTTAACTTGAAACAAACTCTCAATTCGCGCTCTTTTGGCTAACCAGACACCCGAAGCAAATGAAGTCAAAGTGCAGTTGAAATTGACGAGTTTGTTTTAGGTTTTTTTCCTGAGTTCAAAGGGGACTGACAGTGCCCAAGGGGCGCTACAATAAACCTATTCTATTCTATTCTATTCTATCATGCATTAATCCATTGTCGCCTTCCAGTTGCCATTTCCGCAAAGCTAACAGTTCAACGTAGTATTTTTGACTTTGCTAATGTTAATAAGGAATTAGTAAATAACTTTACATGCACTCTTGATTGGCACATTTTTTTTTCAAATAATGATCTAAATTTTTTCAACAATTTATTACAATGCGTAACAGGAGGTCTTAAGTCAGTTTATGTCAGTTTATTAAGGGAATGAGGCTTTCGCCCTTGAGCTCCCTATTTATATCGATAAACAGTAATAAAGTCATCAATTACATCAGCAAAGTCGGAAAGTTAAAAAATTAGCGGTAAGTGTGAGCCAGGCGCAAACTGCCGTCGCTCTCGACCTTATTCCACGAAGAACGTTCAAATCGAGTGCCACTTCCACCGCTGTCTCGCACTTTCTTAAAAACAGACTTAAAAAGCTACAGAAACAGTTTAAAGATCCTTCTGTTAGCTTATTATTAGTTCATCTAAGAATCGTTGAAATATTTGAATTAGCTTCGGAAATGAGGCTCGCACGAGATAGGTGTAGAGGGTCTTTAGCTATTAATGACGTGAATGCCTTTAAATCAGTTGTTCAGATCTTCCGTCAAGAATGATCTGCTAAATCCCACCAAGTCATTCCGCCTTTGCTTAGTACCAACGAGGCCTTCATTACATAGGAGTCAGGCAAAGCAGAAATGTTAAATTCGTTCTTTGCCAAGCATTTCACCATTGAAACTGACCCGATCCCTTTAATTCCTTCGTTGTCTGATGCTTCTCTTAGCTTCATTAATTTTTCTCCTGAATGTATTCAAAAACTGATAAGCCATCTTCCTAACTCTCACTCAGTAGGTACGGACAATATCCCAAACTCTTTGATAAAACAGCTAAGAGATTTTCCTCCTCTGCTTAGCAAAATCTTTTCAGTATTTCTTGTAAATGGCTTCTTCCCTGACTATTGGAAAACTTCTATTATTATTCCAGTATTTAAGTCCGGCTGTCGTTCTGACGTACAGAACTATCGAGGTGTCCATAAAACACCCTCTCTCGCCAAAATCTTCGAAAAAATTATCGCAGTAAAAATTACCGAATTTTACATAGCCAACCAAGTGATTAGCCCTTCCCAGCATGGTTTTTTTTACCAGATCGCTCTTGTGAAACATGTCATCTGTCGTTTCTCCATCTACTTACCTCTCTTCGTAATGATCACCTATCTGTTGTCGTTATTTATTTTGATCTTTGCAAAGCCTTTGATAAAGTGCCACATAAAAGACTCTTGATTAAATTGGAAGCTATGGGAATTCGCAGTCCACTAATAGACTTTCTCAGGTCATACCTGTCTAATCGTAAACAAAAGGTTTTGGTGGGATCTTCACTTTCCAGTGAAAGTCCTATTGTAAGCGGTGTCCTACAAGGTACCGTTTTAGGTCCTCTTTTGTTCTTGCTCTACATAAATGATATTTCAGCAGCAGTTAAACATTCTCAATCATTTATTTATGCCGATGATCTCAAATGTGTATATTCTTTCAATAAATCTACGAGCCTTCTTTGTCTGGAGCAAATCCATGCTGACTTGCTTGCGCTGTCAGCTTGGAGCTCAAAATGGCTCATGGAATTCTCTCCGTCTAAATGTCGTTATATGTGTTTTGGACCTCATAGGCTACCCCAACCTGTGGTCTTTCAAGGAACACCTACGACTGAATGTACCACCATCAAGGATTTAGGTTTAAGCTACACTAGTAATCTTGATCTCTCGCCGCACGCTGACAGAATTACAGCCAAAACTGCCCAGATCTGTGGCTTTATTTCTTACAATTTCTATCTTCCTGAAATTAAATTAAGGCTCTATCGTATGTTTGTACTTCCCATTCTCGAGTATTGTTGCACATTCTTTGGTTTCATGAACGAGGCTAGTCGTTTAAAAATTGAAAATGTCCAAAGACGTTTTTTTAAAAAACTCTTAGATAGGGAATATCCTAATATCTCCTACTCAAGATGCCAGCTAATTAACCTAAACTTTTTATGGGTTCGAAGACTAGAAGCGGGCGTCTGTCTCCTCTTTCGCATTAATCATAGTTCAAATTTTCCTCGGATTTCAACACTTACCCCTAGTAGTCGTCCATACAATCTTCGCAACTCGTCTCTAATTATACCTCCTCCAGCGTTCTCCACCTCTAAGCGCTCCCTTTTTTTCGCTTCCAGGTATACTTTCCTCTCGGATGATCTTCCAATTAATATGAGATCTTCAGTTAATCTATACACTTTTTGAGAGAAGGCTGTGCCTTCATCTCAATAATGTTTCGAGCAAACTTTTATTATCCTCATCCTTCCCAGACAACTTTTTCTATGACACTGAGAAAGGGCCACCGGGAATTTAGCATGCCGCTATTAAATATCCGTATCTGTTCACGTTTCCTTCCTTTATGAGTAGTCTCGCTACCTAAGATCCCTCACCAGAAATGTTAATTATTCCAATTTTTCAGTTCATGCATCGTGCCCTCACAGAATGCGCACCATCGATGCTCTTGGCGAAACCTGTATTCGCCATATACTAGTAGTTTAGTCGCATCTCCCTTGCCCCATCCTCGGATGGACTCGGTTGAATGAAACCGACCGCATCTGGGTTCCTATCGCCTCGGGACTGATCTTCATGATGCCCTCACTGAATGCGCTCCATTGACGCTCTTGGCGAAGCCTTCTATATTCGCCATATACTAGTAACCTGGTCGCATCTCCTTTGCCCTATCCTCGGATGGACTCTGATGAATGTAACAGACCGCATCTGGGTTCTTGTCGCCTCGAGACTGGTTGTCATCGTGCCCTTACAGAATGCGCTCCATCGGCGGTCTTGACAAAGCCTTCTATATTCGCCATATACTAGTTGTGGAATTCTTTGCTGACAAAGTGACGCGTATAAGCCAAAACAGATTTCGGTGTTTATACGGTACTATTGATAGAATAAAGTAATAATGAAAAAACGTACAAACCTCAACAATGGATACCCTGGACAAAGAATTCCTTTGTTATTGTTCGAGCAGATCGAATTCCCAGCTCAAGGTCAGAATACAAAATTAGTTAATTAAAAGAACGCCGATCGCGCTCAAAAAAGGTTACAAAAGGGGAAGGGGAATGTCAACAGGGGCAAATGTGGAAGCACTTGAGAGGAGGGCGTGGAGAATTCCAAGCGTTGACCGGCTGGATACAACACCGCCCGCTAATTCTCCACGTCCGGCTCTTGTAAATGTTCTACGTGTTTGGAGGTATACGGCTGCTCTGACCCTCAAGTAGACAAATCTTTCTAACGTCCCTTTTTAAGAGACCGCCCGCCATCCAAATATATACCGTCCTAACGAGGCCGTCGCGACTCCTTTCGCACCTATCTATTGCTCCCAAAGGCCAATTCTCACGAGCTGTGCGCTCCCCAGAAACTAAAACAACATCACCTGGTTTCAGTTCCGCGGCTTCTCTTGTCCATTTTGTTCTTTTCTGCAGACTTGGAAGATATTCTTTTACCCATCGTCTCCAGAACACGCCAGCGAGGTAGTGCACTTGTTTCCATTCAGCGTGGTACCGTGCCACCAATTCGTCACCGCTAGGCAGCACTGGACAGTTCCTCATCAACAATAAGCTATTCGGGGTAAGCGGTTCCAAGTCGTTGCTGTCTGATGTTAGCGACGTAACGTATATTATTCAATATACGTTCAGCCTGCACGAAGAGGGTGCCGAGCTGTTCGTCAGTTAGGGACTGCTCCTTACAGAGGGCAAGAAGAATCCGTCGTAGAGACCTGATCATTCGTTCCCAGATCCCTCCCCGATGGCTGGCAGCGGGTGGGTTAAAATGCCACTGTATCTCTAGAGTTAGCAGTTGGTCCGACACTCTCTTTTGGTCCCAATTGTGTAAGTCCTTTCGGAGTTCTGCTACCGCTCCAACAAAATTGGTTCCGTTGTCACTGTAGATGTCAGTGGGACGTCCGCGTCTACTCACGAATCTCATCAGACACTGAACAAAAGAATTCGTGGTCAGGCTGGTGGCTATCTCAATATGAACGGCTCTCGTCTGTAAGCAGCTAAACACACAACCATAGCAATTCTCCGAAGATCGTCCGCGTTTGATCATCAACGGACCAAAATAGTCCACCCCAACGCACTTGAAAGGATACCAACCGACTTCTGTTCTATTTAAGGGAAGCGGGGACATCATCTGTCCCTGAAGTTGTCCAAATTTACGCCTGCAAAGTAAACATCTACCGATGACACGTTTGACAGAAGCGGTTCCTTTTAAAATCCAGAACTTTTGGCGGATTGCACCTAGAACTTGGGCTGTCCCACAATGGCCTTCCAATTCATGAAAGTAATGTATGATTAATTCCGTCACGGGATGATTGTATGGGAGGATTGACGGGTGTTTTAACGATTCACAAAAATTTGAGTAGTTCAGGCGACCACCAACGCACATTACTCCTTCAATCAAAACCGGACATAACTTTCTCAGGCCAATATTTCTCACAGACTTTCTTTTCTGGCAATCTGCTGGTGTAGACTGCAGAATATCCAATTCTGCTGAAAAGTGTTTCCTTTGTATAAGCTTTATCAAGTTAATGCTAGCTTGGCGCATTTCCGATACTCGGATAGGACCCAGCATCAGCGTCTCCTTAGGTGCCTTGCCAGTGGTGACTCTGACGTACTGCTGGAAACGCAGGAGCCAGACCACAGCCCTTTGTAGCCTTGTCCAACTTGAAAAACGCATAACTAATTCGTCTAAACCATCACATTGATTTAATACATGAACTTGGGCTGTTATCCTCTTGACTTCCAAGTCTTCAGGCTGTCCTACGGGAGGTTGTACAAACCATTCGCCTTCAGGTTGAACTAAAAATTCCGGACCGTCCAACCATCTACGTACCAGCGCAAAGTTGCACGTACCTCGAGAAGCAATGTCTGCTGGGTTGATGTCCGAACTCACGTATCTCCACTGAGAGGTCGCAGACAGATCATGTATAACCGTCAGTCGGTTGGCCACAAATGTGCAGAACCTGGTTGATTCATTGTGTATATAATAAAGGACTATCATAGAATCGGTCCAGAACGTTATTGTTTGGAAGTACCTATCGGTGCTTGAGCGGATGAGATCAGCCACGCGCACAGCCAGAGTAGCAGCTGCCAACTCTAAACGTGGTATAGAGACGGTTTTGAGGGGGGCAACACGGGCTTTCGAATAAACGAGTGAACAATGTAAATTTCCTGTGTCGTTACTAAGGCGAGCATATGCTACTGCACTGTATGCTACTTCCGAGGCATCGCAAAACACGTGCAGTTCGGCTCGCATCGGATCGCTGATATCTTTGGGCTTTAGACATCGGCCCAGCTGAAAAGTCTACAGGCTCCGTAAATTAGAGATCCAGTTTTCCCAACGAGAGCTCTCGATGCCAGATAGTTTTTCATCCCAATTCAGTCCGTTTTTGCATAAGGATTGCAGTAAACACTTCCCTGGTATCAGCCAAGGCGAAACGAAGCCCAGAGGGTCATAAAGTGAGGACAAACAGGACAAAATACCCCTACGAGCGGACGGTTTTGCGGGCATATTGAAACTTATCATCAGAATATCGGAATGCGTATCCCACTGCAACCCCAAAGTTCGTTCAGTAGGTAGGGGGTTGACGGCAATATCTCGCATACCAGAAGAACGTTCAGTCGCACTAACGACCGAGAGTATACGCCGGTCATTAGAAGCCCAGTTTCGCATACGAAAGCCGCCTTGAGAGAGAAGTTTACAAATTTCGTCCACAAAACGTTTGGCTGGATCAACATCACATAACGAGACTAGACAATCATCAACGTATATACTCTGGTGAATCGCTCTGCAAGTTGATGAAGAGTAAGATGAACCGAAATCTCCAACAGTTTTTTGCAACGCAAAGGTGGCACAAAAGGGCGAAGAAGTCAATCCGAATGGGTGAGATGTCCACTGAAACTCAACTGGCTCTCCTTCAAGGTCGTCATTTTCCCACCACAAAAATTTCAAAACAGGTCGATCAATCGGGTCCACTTTCACTTACAAGAACATTTCCTCTATATCCCCTGCCACTGCAATACGCTCAAGTCGGAAACCCAACAACACACTTACTAGCTTAGCGTTTAGGACAGGTCCTTGGTATAGATTATCATTCAGAGACACGCCCTGACACTTGGCAGCACAGTCAAATACAACACGAATTTTTTCTGGTTTTCGGGGGTTGACAACGGGGTGGTGTGGTAAGTACCAGTGTCTCGTAACTGGGAGCGCTTTGTTGCCGTCAACTCGCTCGATGTATCCCTTCTCCATGTACGAACGGAATGTTTGCTCATATTTCCGAAGTAATTCGGGATGTCGACCCAACTTACTCTTGAGATGGATTAGTCGTTTACGCGCCAACTGAAAATTGTTCGGTAAATTCAGCGTACTGCTTCGCCAAGGGAGTGACAGTTGGTAATGCCCTTTTATGATTGTAACGGAAGATCGCGCAATAGCCAGTGCCCGTTTGTCCTCTAATGAGTAACTCGCAGTCGTTGTTGAAGTGTCCGTAAACTCCGAGTCGTATAGCTTCTTAATGCTGTGCGTTACGTCCTTTTCTTGATTTACAATGCAGTGACAGACAGCGTTCTGTTTTTGCCTGCCACGTGAAGACCCAAGCAGCATCCAGCCCAGTAGTGTTTTAACGGCGAACGGCTCCCTTTTGCCACCCAGACTTTGGTCGAGTACCCAATGAGCTTCCACGATATCATTCCCAATGAGTATGCCAACCTCGCACTCAGTGAGCTCGTCGAACATTATATCGCTCAGGTGTGGCCACGAAGAGGCTATCCTTTTAATTGTCGATTCTGCACGAAGTGGCAAGTCTTCGACTACCAAAGCCCTTTCAATCTCAACTGACTCAGTTCCATTCATGGGCAGCACCCTTAGACTTCTGACTTCCGAGTTGCATTTGATTGAACCGCTTAAGGTGTTTATTGTCAATGTTGTTGGCGTTGTTAACACTTCATTTCCGACAAGAAGCTTTCGTTTAATCAGAGTGACATCCGAGCCACTGTCCAAAAATGCGTAAGTTTCGACGTTTCATGTCGGAGTTGCCAACTTGACAGGAATAACCCCCAGTCGTGATGGTACATGCGTAATTCCAGTCAGGGCACAAAGCCCTCCATCATGTAATGTTTGTTGATTATTTTCCGACGATATTACATGCAAAAGCGTATGATGTCGTTTTTTGCACCCGGAGTGACCGCAAAGTTCTCTGGAGCTGCACACCTTGGCAAAATGCATATTACCAAGACAAACAAAACACGCTTTGTGTTGCCGCAGACAATTCCATCGATCTGCGACACCCATAGCAATTAAACGTGGGCAACTTGCCACTTCATGTGCATTAGAACATATGTAACATGGCCGTTGATCTGGTTCGACACTCGAAATGGCAAAATTGTTAGGGTTTTCCCGTTTTTGATGTTGGGCCGTGGCAGTAAAGGGCTGTTGAGAGCGCTTGCCGTCCCCATCTCGAGATATTTGTCCGAAACGACTTCTTGCTATCCTAGCTCGAGTATTTACGAATTCCGTGAGGTCTGAAAAATCCGGATCTCTACCATTCATAAATATTTTATCAGCAACTTCTGCCCATTGTATCTGCATAAAAAACGGCAAACAACGCACTATTCGCTCTAGGACATTCAGCGATTGTAGGTCGGAAACGTAGTTCATTTGCGTGAGCGCTATTTCACAACTTCTCATTTTTATGCACAAATCTGAAAGTGCCTTCGCAGTCTGGTTAACTTGGCGTGCCTGTCTGAAAACACCGTCTAGAAGAGCATTAGCCACTGCATGTGGCTGGCCAAATAAGCTGCTCAATATTTCCCGTGCTCTTGAATAAGCCGAAGGTGAGGGAAGCATGACGCATTCTTCTATGGCCGCTCTCGCATCACCTCTGCAATAGTGAAACGATCCAGCGCGTCCTTCGAATTTAAGTCGTATCCCCAGCTCTCCGAGTTTTCGTCGAATTTACTTGATAGTATAGGGCAGACTGAACGTCGCGTGGAAATAAATTGCGAACTGACAACGTATCCTTTGCATTTGGATTATAAGTATACCAACTCGAAAGTTCTATCATTATTGGAATTTTCGGATCTCGACGTTATTTCCCACGGTATCAGGAGAAAGATTCTACCCGAATTCTTCAAGGAACAGCATCACTGATTAGTCTTCTCATTCGCACCGGTGAAGTATACCACAATTTCTCCATCAAAAGATATTTGCAATCGTCCGACCATCTGTACAAGTCTCCCTACTTGACAACTTTTCTCCGAGATCTACGTCGAAAACTATAAACGGCTGAGTCGTTTCCTTTTTAACTGCATAATTGACAAATTCTTCATTCCAACAATTGTTGAAAACATCCTGCACTACTCTAGAACTGATTGAATAGTTTGAAAATCATCAACAATGAGCCAATTTGTTATAAAAAACTCGTTCACAAAAGTTGTGCAACCGGGATTTGAACTCGGTATCCGCGGATCTGGAGGCCAGAGCGTTAGCCACTGCACTATCGATGAACGGTTTGGCGCTAGTCAGATATGTTTGTCAACTACAGAAGAGCAGCTGAAGACGGTCTTTAATTCATTAGCAGTCTCTTGCGATAAAATGCCGCTGGAATCATTAGACTCCACGGAGATTACGCACAATAGGCTCCAAGAGATAAGACAGGTGATAAGAACCGATGCACTGCCAAGAGGCCTCGAAAACTGTATGAGAGACGGGACGGATTCTGCGCTTGTCGGTAGCTGTGTCGGATGTAAGGAACTTGAAAAGCGGGTCCAGACGCTAGAAGAGAAGCAAGGCCTACTGACGGACATCATCATGGTTATTCTTAAGCACAGTAAGATAGAATTACCAAATAATCCGCCAAATTTCCGATCGATCGGCGACGAACATCCTATTAATAAAGGCGGTAGCGCGGAAAAGTCAAAGCTAGTCAGGAAGAGGAAGCGAGTTATGTCTCCAGAGGAAACGCTAGACAAATCAGTTCCGGTGGATAACGTGGCGGTCGAAACGAATGCATTAAAAATAAGTCAGGTTCCATTACCTGCTATAGTAACTAAACCTGCCAAATCATCGAACACTAAAGTTGGGAAAGCCAGGGTGACCCTCAGAAGATCTGTTAGAAATTACAAGGACTCGCCGTTATTCTTGGAAGGCAATGCTGTTACTCCACTTCTTCACAAGGCTAACTCATCTGGAAAGTGCCCTAACCAATCCGTTTATGGAAAAGGACACGATGAGCCTTCGTGCAGTGCATTGCAACAGGGTAATGATTGTAAGAGCTCCACTGCCGGAGCAAGTACGTCACATGAAAATCCATGCCCTAAACTCCCTCCGCCGGCCAAAAATCATTCAAATGTCGAAGTGACAACAGCCGTCGGGAATACTACAGTAGCATTATATCGTCCTAGCGCGGACGGGACAGTAATGAGCTCTTCTATAAATCGTAAGCAAAATATTGTCATAAGGGGCGCCCCAGAGTCCACGTCCTGCATTCCGAAGGAACGAGTAACGCACGACCTAGATCTTCTTCATCAGTACGCCAGTGCCGTCCTGCAGGATGGGGCAATATTCACCGTTAAAAAAGCTTTCCAACTAGGCAGAGCGGACCCAAATCGTGACCTAAAAACATCCCCAAGACCCCTGCAAGTTATTTTGGAAAACGAAGCCCAAGCAGCGCTTTTGTTAGAAAGTAGGACGACGTTACGCAATTCACACAAAGAAGTGTTTTTTCAACCAGACTACGAACCGAGGGAAAGACTGAAAATGGGAGAACTGAGATCAGAATTGAGGGAGAGAATTGGCAGAGGAGAGAAAGGGCTGAAGATCAAAAATGGACAAATAGTCCAGACAAAGGGGTCTTTCCTGTGGTCAGAACCCGTCACAATGAAGGCCGGGCCTCTCCAACAAATCAGTCATTGAAGGTTAAATCCGCAAATGTGCAAAGCCTCTTCAACAAACTAGACGAACTAAGAGACTTCGTTGATTAAATTAAGCCAGACGTTATGGCATTCACAGAAACGTGGCTTACTGAAGATATCGCAGATTCAGAAATATCACTTAGAGGATATCAGCAATTCAGGAGAGATAGACTAAGCCGAGGAGGAGGAGTCATAATTTATGTCACTTGCAAGCTAAGCGCTATGGCTGATGTACACAGAACGGTACGGGATGTGGAACTGCTAAGCGTTACCATATCTACTAAGAATGTCCGATCATTGACGCTCTCGGTGGTGTACCGTTCACCTAACCATACTTCTGACCAAGATCTCATGCTCATATCCGAACTGTACCAAGCTAGCGAGAAGAAAGACGTCCTTATCGTTGGGGATTTTAACGCTCCTGGCATTGATTGGCTAACGTGGACTGCACAAGGGCCGCAAGACAGCTTTAATCACAAACTACTACAATGGGCAACGGACAAACTTCTCTGCCAGAATGTTACCTTTGGAACACGGGTCAGGGAAGGACAGCAGTCGAACTGCCTTGATCTTATTTTTACCCGAGAGGAGGAAAATGTGTTAGACCTGCAGGACCGACAGCCTTTAGGGTCAAGCGACCACATCACTACTCTACTTCGAGTACTCACTGTTTTCCAAACCCGTCCAACACGAGAGGTGGGAGAGAAACATTTGGAAAGGGGACTATTCTCTCGTGAGGAGGGAAGCGGCAGTTATATCATGGGAGACTGAACTGCATGGTCGAGCAAACGATAACTGGAATACTTTCAGTTCCTTACTGAAAGAAATTGTTTATTCCAATTGTCCTCTCAGAAGGAAGACAATCACAAACCGCCCAAAATGGATAAACCCGGACTTGAAGGCCTCTTTCAGAAAAAGGAATCGTCTGTGGAGGCGTTACAGACTAACTGGCTCCGACGAACACTTACAGGAATATAAGCGGCAACGAAACCTCTGTAAAAGTGAGGCCTCAAAGCTGCGAAAGAAGTTTGAACTAAACATACTCCGAAATTCGTTGGAGCATCCGAAAATTCTATATGGTTATATACGAAGTACTAAAAGGACTCAGGAGCTCATCCCTGCCCTCAGGTCTGCAGATGGAAAAGTGGAGATTGATGACCAGATTAAAGCGTCCCTCCTTTCCGACTTCTTTCAGTCCGTCTTCACCCGAGAACCTAGTGCTATATTTCCCATCCATCCATTCGCCAACCAACCTCTCCTCCCAGTACCCTTCCCCATCCTATCCCCTCCCTACCCTCCTTAACCGAGGAACCACTCTTTTCATCTACCATAGTTAGGGCCGAGCTACTCCGGCTGAAACCTGCGAAATCGCCTGGCCCAGATAGAATTCCCGCCGTAGCACTTCGTGAACTTGCTAATGAACTGTGCAAACCCTTATCCGCAATATTTCAAAAGTTATTTGAAGACGGCGAGCTCCCGGAGGAATGGAAGTGCGCACTGATTACTCCGATCCATAAAGGAGGCTCAAGACTTGACTGCGGAAATTATCGTCCTGTCAGTCCTACTTGCATCGCGTGTAAAATAATGGAACGCATTATCAAAAGACACTTGATGAAGTACCTGGAACAGAAGAAAATATTGTGCGATGCCCAACACGGCTTTCGTCCAGGGCGCTCCTGCCTAACGAGTGTTCTTTACTCGCACGAGAAATGGACACGAGCTACCGATAAAGGTTTTCCAGTAGATGTCATATTTTTTGACTTCAAGAAGGCCTTTGACAGTGTCCCACACAGGCTTCTTTTACAAAAGATTTGGGATGTAGGGATTCAAGGAAGAATGTTTAAGTGGATCAGGATTTTTCTGTCCTCCAGACTACAAAGAGTCGTCGTTAGTAATTCTACCTCGGAAAGGGTAAAGGTGGAAAGTGGTGTTCCACAGGGTTCTGTCTTAGGCCCAGTACTCTTCCTGATTTATGTTAATGACTGCATCAGCGAAGTGAATTTCGAGGCTCTCATGTTCGCGGATGACATAAAAATATGGAGTGAAGTCAAATGCGATGATGACGCAGAGAAGTTGCAGTCGAACATCAACAAACTGTGTGCTTGGTCGAACAGATGGCTTTTGAAGTTTAACGTGTCCAAATGCGTGGTTTTGCATCTGAACACCGGCCGCAATGCCTCTCCCAAACACCAGTACTATATTGACGGGACGAGGTTAGAAACTGTGGAAAGACACAGAGATCTGGGTGTATGGACGACCACAAATCTCTCGCCATCAGAACACTGCAGAAAGATGGTCAAGAAGGCAGCTAGTACTCTACACTGGATCAGACGTGCATTTAAAATATTTTCTCCCGAACTTTTCGAAAGACTCTTTGGTGTCCGTACAAACCAACTACGCGGCCATGCATACAAAGTCGGGAATGAGCACACGCGTTTAGACCGACGAAAATTTTCATTCAACCAGCGGGTTGTCAGACCGTGGAACTCGCTTCCAAGCGAGATGGTGACGACTGACACAGTTTGTGTGTTTAAAAGAAAACTTGTTCGTCTAGTTTTCGACAGAAATCGGCTTGTACAGCATGACTATGCACAGCCAGTTTTGTAAAATCTGTCATATACAATCTTCCGCACTAATTTACAGTGACCCCATGCACTACCTTATGATTACGATTGAACTGTGACCCAATCAAATTTTAAATGCCTGCAATTTTATTTTATTTTTGAGTATGAATCTGCGAAAGCACTGTATATAAATAGGGTCATCAAGGGCTCTGCCTGTAACCCTTCAATATACATATACATATATCATATATGAATCGAGTACAGCAGCCTCTGTCCAGCATCTTCAACTTTGCTCTCTACGTACACTTCAAACTGTCGTATAAACTTCCAATAATGAACTGGGTTCCCGTCAAACCAGGACAACTCAACCTTGGGCAGTTCTAAACTGGCAGCTGGCAGGCTCCTAGCGCTTGCTTTGGGCATATTAACATTCTCACGTTGGCAATGATTACTGTCTTCAGGAGCAATTTCATCCAATGTGCATTGTTTCAAATATCCTGAGACATGCGCGACGGAATCCACGGGTTAACGGTCGTCATCGGACATCTCTTCATCGGTCTCTACCTCTATATTTGCTAGCTCTGTCCTTTTTCAGCGTCAAAAATAGCCCGTTGGAGTTCGACCTCACGTTTAGCTCGTCTCTCTTCTATTTCGGCTATTTTTAAAGCTTTAACTGTTTTACTAGAGCTACGACTACTAATAGAAACGTTCTTACAAGAGCCGGACTGGACGTCTTTCTTCAGCTCTCCTTGTCCTTCGAAGGCACCTGGTTTGTCTAGTCCGAGAGACTGTTGCGTACCGTCCGATTCATTCTTCATGGAACGCGTCTGCATTTGATGAGATTAATTTCCTCCAGTTTCTGGTAGGATGTTGAGTACTGTGGAATTCTTTGCTGACAAAGTGACGCGTATAAGCCAAAACAGATTTCGGTGTTTATACGGTACTATTGATAGAATAAAGTAATAATGAAAAAACGTACAAACCTCAACAATGGATACCCTGGACAAAGAATTCCTTTGTTA
>CACRXP010000297.1:67184-86564 GCA_902702965.1 Spirometra erinaceieuropaei
AAGCAGTATGGGCCTGCGAGTCATATAAGAATTCAGTGATGCTGCCGGCAATGTGACCAACAGATTGCGAACCACGTGTCGCGCTTGCTTGACCCATGGACGAGTTGGACAGCTTAACGGTGAGTGCCTCCATTAGCTTCAGCTGCTGCTGCAACATCTGCTTCAAGTCTGCGTACTCGTCAGCAATTGTAGTTGAAGAACTGCGTAGCCAATTTTTTATGACCCGCCTGGTGCGTGAAATCCCGTGGAGCGTATACGCACTCGACCCTGGTCCCCAATACCAGGGCAGCAGACAAAGAACACACGGCTGGCCACGGAAAGTGTATTAGCAAAACACTGCAAGTCGCGACTAGCTAAGTGTGTCGCATATTTATAACACACTGCCGTGGTTCGACGGTATTCAGTCAAATGACCTTTGGGAAGAGGGGAGCAGCCAGTGGGAAGGCGCCTGATTGAGATGACAGCGCTGTAGAGAGAGAGAGAGAGAGAGAGAGAGAGAGAGAGAGAGAGAGAGAGAGAGAGAGAGAGAGAGAGAGCAAACGCACGTGATCTCCAGTGATTGGTTTTCTCTTGTTTTTGGGAGTGTAGGCACTCCCAACAGCATGCTATCTAATAACGTATCCACTTCCTTTTGTAAGTGCGCCGGTATACGCCGTGGAGGTTGACAAATGGGCCTCGCTGCGTCCGTTTCATTAGCGTGTCGTATACAACTGGTACGGCCCAGCGTGTACATGTCCCATGCAAAAACATAGTGAAAACCAAGCATCATCCATTTGAGTGATTTCGTCTCAACGTCGCTCCGTTCTCCTGTGGGTAATACATCATCAGTGGACGTCGGTGGGACCTATACTGCCGTTTGGATTGCCGGCCAAGCAGTCAGGAGCTTCGCCTGACCTTCTGCGCCCGTTTGTCGGAACTCGAGTCTCTCATTTCGTACGTCCATTTGGCATCCGTAACAAGCTAGAAAATCGGTCCTGAGGAGGATGTTCCACGTGAGGTGGGATGTTACGATGAAGGCGTGTTCGGCTGTGAAATAGGGAAGAGTGACAGTTAGCTGTATGGTCCCCTGGTGCATTAAACGTGATCCGTCTGTCGTCGTCAATCTCACTATTTGAGTGGCCTCATTTAGCTGACGGTGTATACAGGGTTGTACAATTCGGAGGTTAACTAGGGGCACTGTCGCTCCCTATCGTCCTATCCATGTGGGGTAATAAGTGCCTCGTCCCACGACCGTATGGTGCCCATACCGAGCGTGTGTGTCTGCGGAAGGAGGGGGACAGTAGGCTGATGGGTACAATCGGAGATAGCGCTCGGCCATGACGACGGCATCATATATGTCGTCCGGGGGCTGCAGCAAAAGTGAGCGCGACTGTTCGGACGAAGGTAGGACTTTGATGAAATAAAAGAGCATCGTATTTTCCTAAACGTCAGTTCCCGACGTAAGAAAGGCCACGGTAGTGAGGCGCTCCAGGCCCCCCACCAGTTGATTCGGGGTTTCATCTAGCTTTAGTCGTCGTTCATGTAACTACTCTATAGCGTCTCTAAAAGAGCGAGTTTGCTCGAATAAGTTTGTTAGGCGTTGGCATAGCGTATCAAAGGATAATTTGGCGTCCAGCCCTACGTCAAGAGTTCTATCCAACTGTTTAGGCGCGCGGGTCTTAAGTAATGTCCGTGACCTGTCGACCACTGAAACCTCCTGCGTGTAGAACTTTGTTCGTCGGAGCCATACTGCTAAAGCCTCTGTGCCGTCGTAGTATGGTACATCAACGACGCGTGATGTCCTTGGACTGTTTTCAGATATTGTGCTTGGGCTGTGAGTATGGTTGTTGTGTTGCCACACTGTAGTGGGCGGACCGTCCTGGTGTACTGGCAGAGGGTCTAGTTACAGACTAATGTCTGCAGGTTTTATGGATCAGGATGAAGACGGGGTTGCTCTTCCCTTTCCTGAACGGTTAGTCTTGGATTTCGCCATCATGCGCGCAAACAAAATCTCAACGTGCAGATATGATTCGAGTAATCAAAGGAAGTCCGAAACGTAACGATAAATTATGAAAGGATGGGGATATAGAAATGGGGGGACGAGAAGCGTCAGAGGCGCATGTAAGACTCGAAGAACACAAGGGGAGGAGAAAGTGCTTGGGGATCAAGAAGGTGATTGAGGTGATGCGATATCCACAGGATCCTGGACGGTGTCCGGACGTAGTCCTCTGTCCTCATCTAGAAACGCCAAAAGAGAAGAAGTGCACTCAATCCGCGACACAAAACCTCCTGTCTCCTTTTTCCCGCAGGCCCGTTTTTCTGTTCCTTTTAAACAAACCCGTCTTTTCGGGTCTTACAACAGAGAACGCGCTCTGGAATAATAACAAATTAACGGACAGCCCAAACGACCAATAAGGAACGTCGCGGGCCTAACGACCTTAAAGAACCTCCTGCGACTAGGCCCGAATGTTTACAGTTGCCTTCCGCTGTCAGCCTCTGGTGAGTCTCCCATGACCTAGGTACGCTCATGGAAGCAGTCAGTACAGAGGTTACTAACTACACCGTACCTCGCCTATGGTTACCCACGAACACCCTTTGCAAGTTGGCCCTTAAAGTCAATGGTTTTGACTTCTTAAAATCAGGTATACTTGATTTTAAGAAGTCAAAGCCATTCAGACTCAGAGGTGAATCAAGGAACTATAGTTTATTGATTTACCTCTGAGGCTATCAACTGCGCTGTACGACAACGTGGATGTGTGCGTCACTGCCTTAAACAACTGCACAAGACCCGAGTTCTTCATCAAAGCTAATAAGGTCGGTCAGCGGAGTCCAACCTGTCCTCGCGTTACCCTGAGCGGCGTCTCAACGAAAAATTAGCTATCCCTTAAGGAAATTTTGTCGTAAGTAAAGGCAGCGGAGGAAAAAGAAGATAAGCGACGCAAAATATATGACTTAATTTGCTGAAGTGCAGGACGTTTTGTGAAGATATGTCGAGAGACAGTTAAGACGTGTATAAACTTTATGCATAACAACGTCCGTATCGAGCATGCCTTGCCATAGTTATGTTCGAGTTGGACCACTAGCGGATAAACGCGGAATTCAAAGCAGAATTAGAAGCCAATCAAGAAAGATGCATACGAATGCCGGGCGCGTTTGGACAAACTGGTTGGGGGATACGATCCTTACATACCTCCGTAATTAAGTCGTTTGTCTCGCCTGTTGGGAACATAAGAGCGGAGTTTTAGGATCTCTGCCAATAAAATTTTGCTATCAGTGGATTAAAGGTGCTCAAAAGTTTCAGTTCGCCAAGAAAACGGGAAACGCAGGTCTAAGAACCCCTCACATGATCATTCCTGGTATGCACCACTGTGCAGCTGGTAGCAACGTGAATAGACAAATGGAGAAGAACGATTTATAGCCGGTGAAAATTCGTAAGCCAATGACAGTTATATCACAGCCTCTTCCCTTCTGTAATGCAAACTTTTCGGCAATTCTTGTATCTCTTCTAGGAGATATGTGCCTTTTTGCTTGCATCGGAAACCAGGTATAGGCCGTGTGAGCCCTATATGGGTCAGGAGGTACACTTATAGTTAGATTAAATGGGCAATTTCGCGTATTCAGAGCAAGTCCAACAAGTAGAATGAACCAGATTTCGAAGAAATTTCACTATCTCCGACGAACTACTTGAGCGGCCTTAAGTTTGAGTTGTTGATCTCACCAGTTAGTTCAGTCGTTGGCTTGTAGGCTCCCGGAGGCGGGCTGAAAAAGTTTATAATGACGACCGTTCCATGATTGATGAATGCGACTCAGACATCCGAGATTAACATGGGTACCTCGTTAAAACAAAGGGGTAGAAGCGGAGCCGACGGCCAAGTTTTACGACACTGCGTTTGGAATAGGGGTTGATTTTGTTCACTTTAAGGGAAATGTATTGGCCGACAAAGAGACGAAGAAACCAACTGATCACTTTTTTTATTTGAGCTTCCTACGCATTTTGCACCTACGTACTCTACAACTATGCCAGCTCATATTTTACAGCAAACACAGTCTCGTTGGAAAAATGGCCGTTTTGGTGAAGATCTATGCCGCCCATAGCTTTTAGCTGTTTGCGACGCCAAAAATGTAAGTTGTTTTTGTGTATTTTCCCCCATAACAACGCCTTCATTAAGGTTACGAGACCGTGGTGTTCAGTGGCTCTATTTCAGTGTAACCCTTACTGGCTTCTTGTGCACATTCTTTGCCACAATCCTCCCATACTGGTATGCAAAGTACCCCAGTGCCACCACACGTTTTTTGCGTTTGGGACTTTGGGAAATATGTCTAAAAGACTTCATCGCGACCAGTAACCAGCAGGTGGTTTATGATGGCTGCTTTTATCTTTTCGACTCACGAATCCGTCCACTGTGGCCGCAAATTTTTTCCGGTAAGCAGTTTTTTGATTAAACCTTGAACAGGCACATTCAGCATGGTTCATAACTTCCCAGGTCATGCATACCCTCGTCCTCGTGGCCTTTATAATTGTCATGGGAATATGCGTAGCGTGGTTGCTGAATATCGCTGATCCCTATCGCCCTGACCTTGTAATGGTTTCTTTGGGTGGCTTGGCTTTTATTGGTAAGTTGTCCATCGTTCAGTTCTTCTCTTATTGTCCCTCATTCGTGGTCAGTCGCGTTTTAAATTAAAGCAACTTACACCAGGCTCGCTTTGATGCATTGCAAAGTGACCAGGCTAACCAAACTCTTGTTGTTTCTGACACATTCTCGTTCAAGACAATTTCATAGGAGGGGAGCTGAAGCCTTTTGGAGGTGTAGTATGTTATTTCTTTGCCATCGTGTGTGTCATGTTTTCCCAGAAAAGATCACAATTTTCGTTTTTAATAACATTTAGACATATATTTAATAGTGCCTTATTGCCTGTCTCAAAATAGGTGGTTCCGTCATCTCAGATCGCTCAAATCCAATGCTTTTGGATTACATGCGTCTTTTTAGTTGATCTCAAACTCGGAGGGCTAATTTTTAAGTGGAAGTCCCGAACTCGTAAGATTTGGAGATTTTCTTAAAATCAACAGCCGTTTCTATCGCTAAGAGTCTTTAACCCTAGGTAAACGGTTGAAAAGGGGGTTCGAAATGAATGGGCTTTACGAAACAAATGACGAACGAGTTACCTTGTTGTCGTCGGGTCGTCTGGTCCTATTCGCCTGTCGGTTGGAGTGCAATTGTCCTCCACTCCGTACTAACCTCCTTAGGGTGGAGATCTAATTCTAAACTGAACTGTCACAACCCCTGATTGCATATCGGCAGTCCCCCACACACTAAGCTTGTGCGCTAACGCAACAAAAACCAAAATGCATCATACCTAAAATGTCTCCCGCTTCTAGAAAACGTTAGGAACGAGGTCCATCGTTGAAAAGGAAGAGGAGCAATATACAACCGGCCTCTCACCAACGTGAAGCTTCACGTGCAGAGTGTAAGAGTTTGTGTACTCGATTTCAGACGAGCCAATGCCTAGTCGTTTGATCGTTTGCTTTCCCAATGGCAAAATATTTCATCTACCCGTCGACAGAGAGCTGTGGAGAAGTTTTATTCTCCAAAGGGAAGTAGCCACACCATTTGGTTCTGAAGGACCCTGAGTAGATCAGGTCTAAGAGAGATGAAGTCCCTAGTCCATGCTACGGTGCCTCAATATGTCAAAATTCATGAGCCCCTTATTGCAGAAGCCCACATGTAAGCAGACACGATGGCTGACTTAGCGTATACAATAGTTTTCTAACCAACGACTTAGAAGAAGTATGTCCCATTTCCAGGAACGTTATACGTAATTGGAGTGTACATCTGTCCAGATGAAGGCAATATGAGATATTCAAAAGACGAGTTGGCGAGCATACGTTGCGTTAAATAAGTCCTCCTCAGACCAGTACAATTATATGAAGGCAAGGCATAGTCAGACATGCCAGTGACTGAAAAATCGATAAAATTTAGTTCTAAAACGGTCGGGGCGAGAACGAATGGACGCAGATAGTTGCATGTGGTTAGTCAACCTTTGACCACGGTAAGCGCGGAGCCTAAACGACGTCGGTTTTTGTAACGTACTTGTGGCCGCTTCTGCTGTCACCAACAGACACGGCCCCAGTAGTTTAGGATAGCTTGAGGGGACATCATTAATCACACGAAAAGCTTCGCCGAGGTCCGCACGATATCCTGAATCAACTGCATGCGCAAAAATGGCGCTGCTTATGCTTCTAGTTTCGCCTTTTGCCAGCCATGCGGGGAGGTGTTCTTGTATTCTTTTAGATAGACGCCGGCTCGTACGACCAATATAATCAGCTGCACAGGAGCAAGTGAAGGAATAGATGCGCATTGAGGTAGTCTGAGGTGGCAACCTATTCTTAGCTTCTCTGCGTAAAAGAGAGTTAGCAGAGAATAACATTCGAACCCTTGCTGCTGGGAAGGTTCGCGAGACAACTTGATCAAGGCCACTTCTTAGGAGTTCACTCGCAGCGTCTCCTTGAAAAGAGACTTTGAGAAACAAAGTTATCTCTTCGGCAGTCTGGTGGGTTTATCGACCTTTCGGCAATGTTCTCTGCAATAAACCTGTCAAGATCCTGCATTTTTCTAAGCTCTCCGATGCTGTTGACCAAATGTTCTAGCTTTTTGTGCCAAACATCGGATTAGATTAAGTTTTTGTTAACAAAGTACGAAACTGGCAAAGTTCGTGTATTGCTCAGACCTGGTTTTCTTCCGATGGACGCTTCTTCGGACGCTACCGTCAGGTCTCCTGTTTAGAAGGGCATCTAGGAAAGGGAGCAAACCAGCCGCTTCCATCTTCAACGCGAATTTGATTGATGATTGTGCCTGACTTATCGCGTTTAAGAGGGCAACTTTGTTGGTTTCTGTGATGGCGATTGCAAAGATGTCATGGACGTAGCGACCGTAGTGTTCAAGCTTATTGGTCTGATTGCTTGATTAAAATTTCTCAAGTTTGACCATTAAGACATCGGCTAAGAGACGTTCAAGAGGCGAGCTCATAGTAATGCCGTCTATTTGTCTATCGAGTTGGTTTTCAAGATGGAACTGCACATTTGATTGGGATCTTAGTAATAACTCTTCAACTGTGTTCGTCGGAATTCCTGTTTTCAGCTCATTGGTAAATAGAAATTCGCAGATGTATTCAACTGTCTCGATAGCTGTATGGTGCTGGCTTATGCTGTACGGGTTTGAGTTTTTCTGGTAGCCACTTCGTGTGGTCTGTAAGGTCTACTAAGCTACTGGGCCAGCGTCTGTTAGTCACAAAAAGAGCGGCCCGGCAATCAAGTTATGAAAACCGACTCTATGCGCCCAGAAGAACCTCGTTCAGGCCTCGCGCCTACCGTGGTTAAAGGTTGAGTTACCACAGGTTACTTTTCGCGCCCTTCAGCTCTCGCCCCGCCTGTGTTTTAAAACAGGCCATATAATTGTACTGGCCTGAGGAGAATTTGTCGAAGGCAACTTATGCTCGCCAATTCATCTTCTAAATACTGCTGTGGTAATTTCCGTAATTCGAAAACAAAATGAGATATGCTTACATTAAAAAAATTGAAGAAGAAGGGTCGAGCACCGGGACACTTCGTTTATTGTCTTGAGCTTTCAGACTCGTGCAGAAGTCCATCGTCAAAGGTAGTAGCAGCATCAGAAAAAGCGACAGTTATAGGGCATGTAGGCCAGTCATCGACTGACGGCGCAAGACTGGAGATGACTAAGCAGGGCCCTGTACGCCGGCGCCAGATCGATTAACCGATTGACTGAATTCTCATCCGACCCCCAGGCTTTAATCAATTCTCGGCCTGTTTTGTTTCCGGCGTGGGCAACTATTTTGGTGGATGCGAAGTTAAACTCGGTATTGTGGTGCTCGACCCCTCTTCACTTATGCATAGACCTGGAACTCGAAATTTCGCCTTCATTCATTAACAAAATTGTCTAAATTATATTCGTAGCCTTGTTCATTTTTCAAGCAGATGTTTTAACTACACTCATCCCCTTCCCCAATAGCATCAAACTGCATTTCGGTTTTAATGTTTAAAAGCACATCAAACTGATTTAAGTTGACACTAAAGGATCATCAGCAATGGCTTAGCTCAAAAAACTGAAAAGAATCAAAATTGTAACGCTTCGGGCACCTTTTCCGTTATTGTGAACCAGAACATGAGAAAATTGTCCTTATGGAAAAAGAAAAGCTATGTTTAGAGCTAGTCTGTAATACTGTAATCTGTACTAGATGTCAATGTATAAGAGCAAAGTGAAGGTTCAATACAACAAATAATCAGATGAAAGACCTCACCATAAACATCACATAGGAAAGAAGAGGGCGGAATGTTAACCCAAATCACAGCCCCGAGTAGATCGATGCGTGAATATTACCAGGATAATTACGGATCAACCACGTGGTCTGACTGCTTGCATATGTCTGGTTTCTTCCGCCGTATGTAGACTGCTTCCAAGAAGCGCAAGGTTCGAGTTGTGGGCGCTCGGACAAGTACTCAAACAGCTGTTTTAAGGTCGGCAGCATGACCGCTATCTAACAGGTGTTTCGTAATAGACGTTTTGTTTTTTTTGTTTGAAAAGCCAATTAGGCAAATGCTCAGAGGCTTTTCAAACAATACAACAAGGCATCTCATTAGTCTATTACGAAACACCTGTTAGAAAGCGGTCATGTTGCCGATCTTCATAGTGTGACAATTACAGAACCACGACTGTTAGCGCATGATGATACTCTCAGGGCTAGCTGAATTGTTCATGTTTAGGGGACTAGGCTGCGTCGACCTTATTTTCTCGTCTTCCCCCCCCTCCCACTGCATCAGCGACCTGTCCGAATCATGCCGAGATTTAATGCGGTTGCTGACTTGACGTGGGTCCCCGTCCAATGCGCACCACAGACATGCACAAAATGGCTGCTTAACTAGCACATGCCATAAGCCAATGTGGCCCAGGTTTCTACTCAGCGCAGCAGCATCGTAACCAAGTTGGGGGGGGAGGGGGGAGAGCGGGGTGACTGGCGCGGTCTACGGCTGCTCCACCAGCGGGTTGGAGTGGCGACTTGCGAGCAGATTTGTTCACACTAACGAGACCTGCCTCTGCATCAACCTCACTCTCAACTTAAACACTCCTGCTCACGAGACATGGTCAAGACTACTCGGAATAAGCATAGGCACAGAAGTTGCCAAAGGTAAGCACTGCGTATGTGCGTGTATTCTAGTCCCTAACTCCATCCCTGCCGCGTCTCAGTGAGGGCACCTGGAATCCCCAATGAGGAGAATGCCGGAAAAGCTACTTTAGGTGGTCACTACAACTGAGTGAAACCGAGTTATTCCGTTGGTTGGCAGCCTTCTATGCCATGACATTTAATGCATCTTAATAATTTAATCGCATTACTCACCAGTGCTATGGAGACAATGTGCCGTACACAGACGACTTGACTCTCTTCCCGTCCGCCTGCCAGTAGCAAATCCGAGTCCCGGCGCTCAGTGCTGGGATTGGATGTACTGCCTGGCGTAGCGTGAAATGCCCCGTCTGCGCATGCCGTGTACGTGCTGGCCACACCCACACACGAAACAAGGCATTGCTCATGTGTGGGACGTCTCGCCTGTTACTATTATCTTGGCCACTTTCACCACGTTACTGTTGTATGGGGGATGTGTGAGCTGTTGTTGGTCATTGCCGTTTCCACTCATGTGACCGAATTAATCAATGTGATGGCTGGATATGCCGGGAACAGTTTGACCATGATCCAATAAGAACTGACTAGAACCTCTGGCACTCGTTTTGTAGCTGCATTATGAGAAATTCAAGGGTACCCGGGCAGACTGATACATGATTGGGGTGTGCGATAGCAATAGACTCATGTTAGTTCTGTATATTCATTGCTGATGGTTGTCTTTTATGGCCTGGAAGTATCCTCGTCTGCGCATGCCGTGTACGTGCTGGCCACACCCACACACGAAACAAGGCATTGCTCTGGTGTGAGATACACCTTCTCATGGGACGTTTCGCCTGTAACCATTATCTTGACAACTCTCGCTACGTAAATATTGCATGGGTGATGTGTGAAATGTTGTTGGCCATTGATGTTTCCACGCATGTGACCGAATTAATCAATGTGGTGGCTGGATATGCTGGAACAGTTTGGCCGTGATCTACTGAGAACTGACTAGGACTTCTGGCACTCGTTTTGTAGCTGCATTATGAGGAATTCAAGGGTACCTTGGCAAACTGATTGGGGGGTGCGATAGCAATAGACTCATTTTAGCGCTGATGGTTGTCTCTTATGGCCTGGAAGTATCCTCGTTTCAGCAGGTACATTTGTGTCTGACCAGAACAGGCGAGGCGTAAAACTCGATAAGAGAGGTATGTTTATTTATGAGGGTGGTGGTAATGTGTTATGATATGTGGGACAGGTTAGTAGGGTCTGTTTTTTAGTGGACCTCCTCCCCTCGCCCCAAGATGTCCGACGTCGGTTGATAACACAGACTTGTAGACGGGGGGTTATGAATTGGTTGTCTCGATTCGCGGCATTGCCGACTTCCATGTTTGACACTTCGCCTTGGCCGCTCGTAATCGGATGGCCAAGAAAGACTACCCTTCCATTTGTTACCGCCGTCCGCCAAACCAACTGATACTACGCAAGGGCCTACCAACCATCTTGGCTGAATTTCTGGGGCCTAAACGAGGTTCCCAGGATGTTTTTATCCACACGGCAACATCATTGTAGTTTAATCTCTCGGGCAGACGCTAGTCAGCAGCCTTCATAGAGCAGCTGATTAATCGCGGTTCGATTCGTACCAGCATAACATATGCACTGCGCAGGTAGGTCATTTTCTTCAGCTGAGTGTTTGGGACTCTTTCCTGCCACGTAACACTCAGTATCCGCCGGCGATAGTTTGAATAAAAGTGTTTAAGCATCCTTTCCTGACCTTGTTGTAGACTCCGCCGAATAGCCCAGCCAGGATAACAGCCCTGGCCATCTCGAGTCCCCTGTTAAGAAGGATACTACGGCGATTCGAGACTGTGCGTTTCAGCCTACCAAAGTCCTGGCTGGTTTTAGAAACTGGAGTTGCAAGTCCCCCACTCATCTTGATGTTCTTTTCTCAGAGGACACCCCCTAGATACGCGAAGTTATCCACAGCTGCTAGGCTGATTCCATTGGCCCTTACCATGGGTTCGTTGTATTCATCACTTCATACATGACAACCGCTTTCTACCTGTTGACAGCTAGTCCGAAGTTGGCACGTCCGGAGGCAAAAAAGTCCAGACTTCGCTGCATGTCGTTTCCGCTTGTGATGTCGAATGCAGAGTTATCATCGAATACGACGGTTCGTATATCCTGATCGTGGAAATCCATGGGAATGAGTTACACTCGGCGTATTCGATAGCTTATGGTTATGCCTAGTCGATCTCCTCGTCGAGCGAGCATCATCGGTGCGAAAAATATGAGACTGAGGAGGGTTGGGGACGAAGACGCAGTCCTGCCCCATCCAGTTTATCACAACGCAGATCTCCGAGGTTACCTTTGTCATCATGCGTCTCACCATTCTGTCATGGAACTGCCTGATCACTTGTGTGAACCATTCGGAAGACCAGATTTAATCACTGCTTTCAAGAGGTCCTCACACTCCACTGTGTCTAGGGCCGAAGTGAGGTGTACTGATGTGGTAAAGAGACGGTTCCTAATTTTCTGGCATTTTGTCTACAGTCGCCGGTCTAAAGAGGTCATATCGACCATTTTCCCGAGCTTTCATTGGCTGTCAGGAATAAGTCCTCGCAAAAGGTATCATTTGGAGCAATTGAGTAGAAAACAGACGAAGATTTTGCCAGCAGTACTCAGAAGCCGATACAAGCGAAGATGCGAGTTCCAGGAACAAGTTGATCAGAAGATGAAGCGATCGCTGGAACAAGGGTTTTATTCGTCTTACGTTTCGGATTCTCACTTGTATCCATCATCAGAGACAGTGGCAGAAAAGGAAGATTTTTTGCTGATTGTCACAGATCTACCGGCATCCTTTGTATTTACATCGGTAACCAACGGTTGCGTCCTCCCAATCTTTCGGAATTGGTCCCTGCCTTGGCACCTCCTAAAACTGAGAGGCAAGTCGGTAGGCGATTTCAGCTGGAATTGAGCTGACGCTCGGAGCTTTTCCCCTGCATTTACGTACTGCTCTAATTGTTTCCCGTAAAGCTAGAGAGTGAGCAATGAAGGTTAGGCTTGGTTTTCACTTGAGGGATTCTACTGATGACTTCGTCACAAACTGTAAGTGGTTGTTTGAGGACACACATAAACGCTTCACGATCTGCGATTCCACCGCCAGTTGAGTTGTTGGGTTTAATCTGAGCAACCACGCGTTTTTAATAGGTTAGGCACCGTGGACTGTCGTGATAATCATGAAGACCCCTCTTTCACTTCGGTCTGCGTAGCTTTGGATTGGTTCTGTCTGGCAAACCACTCCGTGTTTTCGAGCGGCCCTATTTTGGAGCGTGTTACTACTAGTGCAGGTCCTGTTGAACTGATTTTCTTCCGAAATCAGTAGCTCTACTTCGTCACCGTTGTCATGGAACCAGTCCTGTCGTTTCTGATGACCAGGTTCAGTGACGTCGATGCACCTCCGACGCCCCTATCTTTCAGCAGCACTCAGCGACTTTATCGAATGCTGTTTAAACCAGAGATTATTTTGCTGAAAAGTCTCTGTCCGTATACATCCAGGTCCAGCGATATCACGTTTAGCTCCTTTGGTGCCATCTTACCGGAGACGGTCTCCGTGGTTGGATTGGCAGCCTCATTTTTCGAGACGAACAGACGGTGATCGGTCCTGCCTCCGGCACCAGACTCCGTTTTGACGGTGATCTCGCCTCCCCCTCCCTCTGACAACCACTCAATCAAGGAGTCACCGCTGATTCGACAGAGGACATGTCCGTGTTGTCTTCTTGCGACTGGGGAGACGAAATGGTGTTGATGATGAGATTGCATTCCGCGCAGATCTAATGCCGTGACGACCGAGCACTCCTTCCCAGGTGGCATGATTTGGGTCTACTTAGAAGTTTGAACCCCCTGAGGACAAGCAGTTTGCCCACCACCGAAGAGGGCATATAGGTCTTCGTAGAACTTGTCCTTCACATAATCATGGCCTGTCAGTGATGAGCGTAGGTGCTGACAACTGAGGCAAATTCCTTTCCGTGGGATGGGAGCCTCGTTGGCATGAGATAGTAATTGGTTCGTGGGTTGATAAGGTGACATCTTAACGTAGTCGCCCCCGATGACGACGATGTGACCTGTGCCAGTTTCATTCAAGCGTCCCTGTTGTGAAAAACGAGGCCGGCCGATGCAGCAATTTTTACATTTTCCCATGAACCACTGGCATGCCCGCCTGATGCACCATGAAGTTCCGATTGTGGTAGAGCCACACGCGTACACACCCGTTGTTGAAGTCGACCCAGATTCCAGTCTAAGTCCACCTCATCTGTGATTTGAAACTGAGGAGGTGGACCAAAACCACGTAGGAAGGTCTGGGAGGTTGGACACGGGTGTAAGAACTCCCCCCCCCCACTACAGGTGGCCCTGCGTTAACTTCCGGGAGGCGCCTATTCCCGTGCCGTAGACTTAATACTTACGCTCCCCCCATCCTGGAATTTAACGCAAGGCCACCTGTAATTCGAGGGGTTATTGTAATCGTGCTCTACTGACTAGGAAACTCACTTAGAAGTCAAACCCCTCGGCTGTGTTGTTTTCATTCATAACGTTGGCAATAAGTGCCTGTGCTGTGAAAGAGTACCACAGATGGGATTAGGGGGTCTTAACACTCTAGTTACATTGACGCGGGCACACGTGATTGTCGGCGGCTGCTATCTACTTCCCCCCAAGTTGCCGTTGGTTAGCTCTACTAGTAGTCAAATTATAGGCCTTTTTGCAACCAAGGTGGACCAGCCAAGGTGAATTCATCATGTCAAAGTTGCACACTTTTTTCCAGACCTATCGGACTGCTGTCACTGCAAGCACCATATGGACCAGCAATGCAGCTGACACTGGGTTTGTAAACTCTGGAGGGGTCGTCTCCGGAATGTCTTGTTGAGTGCGACAGCACGCACACCTTCCCATCGTCCTACGTCAGGCTTAGTCATTGAAGCCAGGTTGGCATTGGGCGTCTGACCCTCTTGTCTTCCGCATTTCAAAGGCGCAAGTAAATCTTTTTGTTTCAATTCATCCCAGCCTGGCTTTCACTTACGGTCCTCGGCGTCTTTGGAGTGAACACGGATCTGGAGAAGAAGGAGTTTCAGCGGCGTGGCCAATCCGTATGGCTGGTCGAGCTTGACCAGTGTTCGCTGTCTTGGTGCTACGGTCTGGCCGCCATGTCTCTTTTGTTGGCTCTGGTCTCCTTAAACATCCTCCTGTGGTGTGTTTATCCAAGAAAGTAAGTCGCCCCTCACGTGCGTCTTTTGGTTCGAATTTATCTAACCACCTTACCGCTGCTAACTCTGAGACTGCTCTTAGGTCCAGTTCGCTTACTTAAGTAACCCATAATCGGAGTCTTTTGGCCTCTTATAGATCCCTAGGGCCCACATTTGCATTAGCACGAGAGATGGTGATTTTTTGCGTCAATTTTTTTCTGCGCCGACCGTGTGGCTTATAGACCTATCTCTCCCCCCGGACTGCTTGCTACTTGTTGCACTGAGGTCAATAGGTGTCAATACTGGCCCAAGACATACGTTGGTCATACTGCGGTACGTTTGCGTGAGTCCTTAACCATACTGCCTGATTTGCGTGCGACGCACATAAACTGAGCCTCGCACGCCATGCCGGGCATTGCGCCTCTGCTCATTACCAGTCAACAGAAATGCCTGGACAGCCCACTGGCGTGTCGGGGAGGGCAGAAAGAGTGGGAGGAGGAAACAAGGGGATCTTCTCGGTTAGGCGCGCAGTCGGAAGTTTGTTTCAACAGCCCAAGATTGGGCGGTAATTATCACTCAGATATCGGAAGGGGGCAGATGATTTGTAGGAATTTGGAATGACACAACGACGGCGAGCTGTCGCCGCCCTAAAAATATCCATATAATGTGTGCTCTGGAAGAATATTCTTAGCCAGTTCGACAGACTAAATTCCTGCAAACCTAAAAAGCCAGCCTCCTTTTCTTCCGGGCAGACCATTTTCATCATTCTGACATTTTCTGCCCCAATATATAGACTGCGAACCTGAGATGTCTGGGTTCACTGGCGTTTAAGGCCTCCAGACCAGATTCCTAAGTCATATTTGATGAGTGCAGTGCTACGATAAACAGTATACTTACCTGCGATTTGGGTTGAACCCAAGAGATTATGTGCAGAAAACTTTTCACGAATGGAGGCGAATGTCCGAGTTCACTGTGTATAATCAAAAAAAAGAATGGTCGGGCGCCGGAAAAATTTGTATATTTTGCTGAACTCTCGAGCGAGCCCCTCGTCAGAAGTGACAGAAACAATAGAACAAGCAACAGTTATAGGGGATGTCAGCCGCTGAACGATCAGTAACCCATGCCCGGAAGTGACTGCACAGGACTGTGTATGCCGGCGTCGGATGGACACATCGATTGACTGACTTCGCATTCGAGACTCAGGCTTCAATAAATTCTGGACCTGTCTTGCTTCCAGCGTGGACGGTGATTTTGACGGCTGTGGAGTCGAACACATGACCCCTTTCGAGGGCATTGGCAGCCATTTGCGGGTACTTCGTCTCCCCGTCGCACAGCCAGCTTATGTTTGTGTATGCCCGATCCGAGCATGTTTGGTCTGGCCTGTATAGTTATAAGGACAGTTTATGCACGAGATACGATACACTAACTGAGACTGCTCCTTTGAGCCTCAGGACCCTGCTGCGCATGGTAATTTTGGTAGCGTGCTCGGACGCTGTCGCAAATCTGCGTTTCTATACTCAGTCAAAAGCCAGTACGTCATCTCCTGGATTTTCTGGTAGTTAAATGTAATGCTTATCGACAGTTCGCCTGTCGCGAACGGCGACACCTGCCAAGGATTGCGCTTCGCATTTAGGTGAAAGGTGCAAATTTCGTGCCTGTGGTAGATGATGAGGAACGATTCGTGTGTGGTTTATGCGCTGGCGAGGGGATATATGGTGATGGGGTTTGACCAGCGGTGTTTTAATGTAGGTTTTTATGGATGCGCATGTGGCCAAGCAGGCCCATGCGCTGACTGAATGTGCGTAGACAGTGTTAGCAGTTGAGGTGGGGACACTGGGTGTATGTTTCTGTTCCAGGCACTGGTTCGCCGCCCTCTATGCGATGGATTCGTAAGTGACCGACCAGACCGATGCGTGGTGCGCACGAGCAGTGGTGATGCTGCTAGTGTTCGTCGCGTCAGTGGAGGGGGGGAGTGATATAGTGCTGGAGATGGCAGAGTTATCGGGTTTGTAAGGTGTGCTTGGTGTGCCGATATTGCGGCGAATTCCGCTGTCGTGGATATGCATGTGACCGTAGAGGCCTCTTCGGTGTGTGAATGCGCATAGCGGACAACGAAGACGAATGCCACGGGCGTATGTGGGGCTCCTGGCACCGATGCGTCGGTCTCGGCGCTATGGATTTGCTAGTCACTGACCAGACAGATGCGCGATGTAAAGGTGTGATCGCAAGGAGGACAGGTTGGGGTCGAGTTCACATTGTTGATGGTGGAGACGCTGGTGAGCGTGAGGGTGGTGGTTGACGGGGCGTCGAAAGTGTTCTCACTGGTGGTTGGAGTTGGAGGGGTAGTGATCGCTGTCGCGGACGTCGTGGTGGGGGTCGACGACGTCAGTTGATGTGTCAGGACATCAGGGGCGTGGTCGCGGGTGTGGTGGCTGTTGTCGTGGCCTCAGTGGAAGTTGACGTAGAGGTGACGATACGAGCACTCACGAGACATCAGGGGACAGGTAGCTAGTACCTTTGCTGCCAATTATAGTGTATTTTGCGACCTACGCATATATTACTGACTGCCTGTTGACAGTTTATGAATATTACACGGTTATTTCACTTGGATGATGGACTTCGGTCGAAATAATCATATCTACTTCCAGCCTGAGCCTATAAGTCCCAAATAGACTGATCTGCTCAAAGTTAGTGGTCAATTTTTGACGAAATTAAAAGACCGCAGCTGGTCGAGGTGTCTGCTTGTTGTTGCATCAGGTCCGGAGATGTCCACCGAGGCCGATCTGTGCGTAGATGTTCGTTGACAGCGTGGGCGTGTTGGCGACAGCGATCCAGTTGGCTTCGTAGACTTTCGCTCCGTGATGGTTCCCTAGTGTCGGCCTCAGTCTCTCTCCATGCGCCGGTCGACTTTCGGGGCCTGTAAACCTACGTTGTGGTGATACTAGGCTCAATGACTGACACACCGTAAAGATCTGAGTCTAAGGCGTGTTACACGCGTATGTACGGCAGTAATTATGAGACCACACGGACTTTGCTCAGCCAAATAAACGCGTGCCGCTGGGCAATGTGACTCCACTTCAACCCAGTACATCTTTGGCGCGACACATTGTGGATTCGTCCTTGTCTAGCCGTGATTGGCAAGTCGTGACGCATACCACGGATCCGAGTAGGTGGGTAGCATTAGGTGAACAGTAGGCATTAAAGACCGCTACAGCATCGGCTTATCGGAAAGAAACTCACACAGGTGTACTCGTGCCAAATGTTCAATCAATTTGGTGCCAATGCGAAAGTAAATTTATTGACCCTTACTCTGCGGTTGGGAATTTTATTCATTTGTGTACTTTATTGAGTCCTAGTTATCCCAGCACGTTAACTCCTTCTTTTCCTCAAATGAAAACAAACTCACCATCGATACACCAAATTAGAGAGGTTGGTGGCCGCTTATCGAAGTTTGCTTGGAGATGGCCTCGAGGCAACGATCTGCCATGTTGCCTGCAGTCTCCCCAGTATCCAACTACTCAGTCGAACGTTGTTGCAACCTCTACCGTCGCACCCCCCAGTGTCTTTGCACGACCCACACCCGGTTCCCTACGAGCGTCCCAGCGGCAAAGACAACCGTTTCTGTTCGAGCAGCAGCAGACCCCGTCTTCTCAATTGGAGCCTTTGCATTCAAGACATAGAGTCGATTCGCCACCCGGTTCCATTACCTCCAGTTACGATCCCCGACCAGCCGATTTGGTCTTGGTGAGACCCAGGCATTCTGGCCGTCTCTGTGTCGTGCTCTTTGTTTGCACACCTACACAATGCTCCCTCTGCACACTGTCACTGCACGTCCCTGATGTGATTTTGGGGCACAACACGTGTTACTTATTTATTTCCAGTAGCTATGTATTTGTAAACTTCAGACCTGTTTTGCCAACTGGTCACAAGCGCGCACTTCATCATATTTCCTCCTGCGCCTACTTTCGCCGTAAAAACCGATCCTGAATTTATCACCTGCATGTTGTATTTTTAGGAATTTGAGCCTAAAGAGACGCTGCAGAAGATTGAGGAGGATCTGCCGGGCACTGATTCATTTTATTTACGTCGGCAGGAGTACAGTAAAGATGATTTGTCAATTATGAAACAGGACCCCCGTCGCTATATTGACCCGAATCTGAGCGTTTCAAGTCGGCGGTCTTTGAGGCGCCCACTGCTCACCTCTGACTACAACACGGTATGTACCTTTACATGTCTGTTATGTGAATGAAACTGTTTAAATGTTAGTTTTACCTCTTCAAGTTGTCTTTACTGCCAACAACCAGGCTGACCGCGGGTTAAAACAGCCGAAGTAGTTAATAACTGCTCGGAATAAAGCAGGACAAATTGTATCTCAGGGAGCAGGAAGGCGGCTTGAAATTTACAGCAGCATCTTTTCGGCACTTCACCAATAGATTTCGCTGATGGCGGCGGTTAAATTTAATCTACAGACCTTTGACATGCAACCTGATACGCCTACAAGAACATTTCGAAGGCAATAGTTTCGTGAAAAAAATGCCGAACTTTTAACATCTACACGTGCGGTCGCGTTCTTGACGCCACTTCTGCATTTTGTCCCAATAACCAGACAAGGGCTGCGCATATGTATCCTGCACTTTGGGGACTTTACCAGCGTGACTTCTAGTTCGCAAGTAAGCACGCTTACGCCACAGCACTGGCATGTGTAAATAGTACGCAGTAACTTCGCGAAAAGGGACTTTTGTCAAAACACCTCATCCAGGAGCCAGCGTTGGACGTAAGATTTAATGTAGGTGTTTTGGCCTATTTTGAATAATTTATCCGGACCCAACGTTAGTGAGAAATGTGAGGAATTCATTTTAACCTAACTGTGAAAAACTTGGCGCCTCGGTGGGATCCGAACCCAGGACAGCGAGGGGAAGGCTTGAGCGCAGCCAACGCTCTAGCCACCTGAGCTACGAGGCACGCCGGAAGCCGTGAGTTAAATCACGTTTTGGTC
>CACRXP010000297.1:90420-131569 GCA_902702965.1 Spirometra erinaceieuropaei
CGCGGGCTCGACCGTGCCATCCACCTGCGCCTCCCCCCCCCGCCTCCGGTATTCTTGGCGCTGTCTTGACACCAGGTCCAGGTTGGGAAGAAAGAGTGCGGTAGATGCTGTGAAAGTCTACTGTCAATATAAACTAATTAGGGCACAAGTATATGTATGTGTGTGTGTGTGTGCGCGCTGGAGCGGCCACCTGGTGCGCATGGACGACGAGCGACTACCCAAACGACTCTTCTACGGAGACGTCGCGACGGGTTCTCGTCGTCAAGGAGGCCAAATTCGCCGTTACAAGGATACCCTGAAGTCCTCCCTGAAATGCCTGCAAATCAACCCCACCAACTGGGAGGAGCTCGCACTCGATCGACCGACCTGGAGGAGGACAGTGAAGACAGGCGCTGCGATCGACGAAGCCAACCGCATCGCTGCCGCCAAAGCGAAACGTGAAACCCGCAAAGCACAACTTCGCCCAGTAAGCAACGGCGCCGCACAACCGCTTCCAACGTGCCCTCGAAGTCAACGGACATTCCGGGCTCGAATCGGACTTGTTGGACATCTTCGGATTAACTGCGCCTCTCGAACGTCACCAACCATCGTCCTCCCGCCTGCCTCTTTCTCCTCTCTTCCGCCAACTAACTCTGACACTCCTTCTGCACCACCACTTCCATCCTCCTCCTTCTCCTCCACTGCCCCAGCGGCGGCCGTTCAGACTGCCGTCTCACACATCACCAACCCCGACACAATAACCGCCACCACCCCCACCTCTCCCGATTCCAGTGATGAGGATCAGGACTACGTCTGCTCTCACTGCGACCGCACCTTCACCTCTCGCATCGGCCTGGTCGGTCGCTTGCGAAGCCATCGCACAGAGACTGGTGGACCAGTGCCTGGAGCACCAATCTACACTCACCGCACTCGCCTCCACTGCCCACACTGCCCTCGCACCTTCACGCATCGCATGGGTCTATTCGGCCACATGCGCATCCACGACGACCTGCGGTAGACAACCGCCGGTCACACCACCCATTCTCTCACTCCCTACCTCCTAACACCATCACCCAACCAGACATCAACTCTCACACACCTCATGCACTCAACTGTCGCCTCCCACGCCAGTGGGAAGTGTGCATCTCGACTCGGTCCCCATGCGGCTTCGGCTGCACGGGTGACTTGTGTCCGAGACTATCCCGACACGTCAAGTGTCGTGGATAGGAAGGTTGCTGATTGAGGCCCGCTCTCGGTTCACGCAGTTCGTCACGTTGTGTGTGTGTTGTGTGTAGTGGCGGACTGGTGGGCTGGGGACGGGCTGCAATAGCACCTTCCACGGCACTCTCACGCAAGTGAGTGACACGCCGTTTAACCCCCGTTGTGTGAAATCCTGGTGTTTGTGTGTATGGGGGGCCAGGTCGTGCTGTGGCGCGCGCAGTCATGGTCCGTCGACCATGACAGCCACCGCGCCCACTCCTCACTCCAATCTGCTGACCGGCTCAGACAGTGGCTGGGGTGTGGGAATGGGAAGGGAAAGTGAGGTCGACGACTCAGCGCATTTTCCTCACTATAAACAATCTGACGCGCTTGAAGCTATCACGGTGCGCTAAAAGCCGTGGCTTGGAAGGTTGCCAACTGACGGGGTACCTTGGACCTCCTCCATTACTGGAGGCGGTCTGAGAGTCAGGCTGCAATGGCTCCTTTTTAATGTGGCCTTTATGACATTCCAACCACAGTGTGGGATCCGAGCCAGGCGTTGGCAGCACGCCCAGGTGCGGCTTCGGCCGTGCCAGCCTCAAATCTCTGTTGTGTTGGTTGAAATCCTGGTTATTGTTGTATGGACCAGGGGGTGTGGTGGAACGCCAAGGTGAGGTTCCGTCCGAGCCATCCACCTGCGGCCTCCCTCGTCTCCGGTCTCCTTGACTCTGTCTTGACACCGGGCCCAGGCGGGGGAGGAGGAGAGAGTGTAGGTAGATGCTACGCAAGTCTACTGGCACTATAACCCCCTGCGTAAGTCACCGTCCCTGCTCCCACCGCTGCTGCAGCTGTGGGGCACACGGTGGACATCGTCGAAATCGACGGTCGAACTGTCGTCGTGTGTGTGTGTGTGTGTGTGTGTGTTTCGTCTTCTGTGACACTGCAGGCAAAGTGATGTTTTAGGTCTATTTGGCCCTTTATCAGGCCTGACTTGTATGAGGAAAGTCCGGACTTATTCACAAAGCCTAAACCGACCGCACAGTTTTCTTTCCCCTCATCTCGAATTCCAGCAGATTCATTGTGCATCGGAACTGGTGATCCGTTGACCTCAGGGTCTTTACACAAACCGTCAACTGGATACAGTGCGTCAGTGAAGTCGAAATTCCGATAAACATTTTGGGATATGACAAGTGTATTATGTGGCACTCCCGACGTGAGTACTAGTTTAAGGCCCCGGCACGTGTTTTGCCGATATTCTGCCGCTGCGTGACAGTTGCAATGGGTTCGGCTCCTCAGTGGGTTCCCCGGGGTTTTCTATGCGGTTTCTGGTACATGAACTCCAGAGAATAATCACGTCCCGGAGGCTTAATTCCATGTCCTGCACTTAATAATTTCCGAAATTATTAGCTCAATTATTCTCTAGACTTCATATACCAGAAATCGCATAAAAAACCCCGAGGAACCCACTGAGGAGCCGAACCCATTGCAACTGTCACGCAGCGGCAGAATATCGGGAAAACATGTGTCTGGTATCTATATCGGGAGTATGGTGTAACACCTTTGACATAAGGATTTCGTACTACTTGTAGTACTACTCCTTTGCAGGGTGGGTATTGCGTAGTCATTCCACAGTAATTGATTGTCTTCGACTTGAATGTTCATTGAAATTTCGGGTTCGACCTTAAAAAGTTATGTCCCGGAGTCTTATCTCCATGTCCTGCACTTAATAATTTCTGAAATTATTCGCTTGATTATTCTCTGGAGTTCATATATCAGAAACCGCTTAGGGAACGCTGGAGGACCCACTGAGGAGCCGAATCCCACGCAGCAGGGTGGGATCAGGAACGGCTGCTTGTGTGAGAGCTAGTTTATTGTGATATTAGACTTGCGCAACAACTACCGCACTCTCTCTGGGCTGGGCTCGCTATCAAGACAGAGTCAAGAAGACCGGAGGTGGGGGAGGGCGCAGGTGGCGGACACAGCGAAAACCCACACCTGGGCGTACCACCACACCTGATTGAAAGCGTACGCCGACTGCGATTTTACACGGCAACAAAAGTAGAGGGTGGAACGGATTCCGGTCTGTGCGGCGCGGGTCTGCACATGGGCGTGCCTCCAAACCCCCTATGTTGGCGTTCGTTATGGGTGCACAGGGACGCAGGTACTACCTAAAAGCCCAGACACGTTTTGCCAATATGCTGCCGCTGCAAGCGGTTTGGCTCATCAGTGGGTCCCCTGGCGTCCTCTTTGCTCTCTCTCTGGTGGATACTCCAGTTTTTGAAATTTCAGCTATTTCTTGTGCTGTCAGGTATGGTTTATCGTGAAACCTATACATATATCACTGGCTACCTGTTGGTAGTTTATGAATATTACGCGGCTGTTCGACTGTGGCTGATGATGGGCTTCAGCCCCATTACTCATATCAAATTTCACTCTGCGCCTATAAGCCGCATATAGACTGATCTACTCGAAGTTAGCGATTGATTTCTGAGGAAATTAAAAACCTGCATATTTACAACTTTAGTTACGACTCAAATTTCTAGTATGCACTCTTTTGCCAGTCAAGCTTGCTCGTCAGGATTTACCCTAGTCTTTACTTCACTCAGCATGGAAGGGACGGAAGACTTGGTCTAGGTGTGCAATCGCAGTACAATTCCGCTACGGTTGGTTCGTAACACTTGATCTGCTACGCAGAACGCGGCTGGGCGACAGTGGGGAGGGGCGGTCGCCATAATGCGCAAATTCATCGTTCTGGCAACTTCAACATTTACATGTACTTGCCACAAGATAGGGGGCAAAATGGGATACTTGTACTTCCATTAGCCTACTTTGGAAAGACATGCTCTGACCGCGCTGTTGCGTTGGTCCTAAGCGTCTACGACGAGCTGGACTGAGGTTTTAGACCACGTCAGACGCCGCATCCGATCGCCTAATCTCCAGTTGGCCTGATTCGCACTTGTCACCGGCAGAGGAATGAGGAAGTGAAACTAATCCAACACGCACTTTCCTCTCTGTAATAAATCCGCTGCGTTTGCCGGGTGGCTCAGTCCTCCCCCCTCTCCCCATCCTCTTCCCCCCTCCTCCTACCACTGCTCCTCCTCCTCCTCCACTTCCTACGGTCTAAAAGTTAGGCTGCAGTGGTCCCTTATGGCAAGCGTCAATTGCAGGAGCCCAGATATGATATTGAGGTCCACTTTGTGGGTCTGGAGGGTCGACATGTGCTGTGTACCCGTAGACCTGGATTCAGTCCCTGTGCCACGCCCATTTCCCGGTTGTCCCAGTGGGTGTGGGAAGAGACAGTGAGGCATACATGCCACACACTTCTGCCGTGCCATAAAGCAATCCACGCATGACTCACCTCTGTTCCCGCCCCTTCTCTCCCCCCTTCGGGACGGTGGTGGTCCGCATGGAGAACAATGCGCTTGCTATGTCAGGCTGATGTGAGACCAGGCTGCCCGACTCTCCGTGCATGACTCCTTTTTGCCCTTCTTGTCGATTGCGTCTACGTTTCCCTTTCTCTCTCTCTCTGACAGCTTCGAAGCACGGAGGAGAGGGCGGAACCCAGCTCCCAAGCCTCCAAAGAACGGGACAAGGCCACATTTGTTTCACCGACAACAATTGTACGTCCTGTTTGATGCTATTATTGCTGCCACTACTACTACTACTACTACTACTACTACTACTACTACTACTACTACTATTGCTACTACTACTACTACTACTACTACTACTACTACTACTACTACTACTACTACTACTACTACTACTACTACTAAATCGCTTTCAAGTAATGTTGATAATTGAGCAGGACGCCCGTGTTGATCACTGTGCCAGCCTTTTTTTCTACAGTGTGTAGGTGTAGGCTTTGCCTAAAAGGCATTTTTGTTCCTAGTTGGGAACCAGTGTTCGTGCGTCACTGAACGTCAAACCAAGGAAGCCGCTCTACTTTCTTAGTCTTACTCACTGTCATTTCTTTTCTCCTGTGAATTTTCCATTTTTCTGATTTCAGACTTTTGCATGTCTTTTACAACTATGTGAGCCTCTGCCGAACACTAGAGAATTGCCTATCAGCCTGTCTACAGATGACTAGATGCTTTTCCTCCGCCATCTTATTGAAAGCAGTACATGGATTCCCCGCTTTTGATAGGGCCTGGTAACTCTCAATCTCATGCTCTAGAAAGCAAAGCGCTAAAATATATCGAATAATAAAAAGCTAAGGGCTGCCCTGTTGATATGGCGTGATTTAGCTCTATGACGCCCGAATTTCGTTCTCAAGTTTGAATAAGGCAGCCAAGAAACAAATGAATGTGGAGACCGATAATGACTTTTAATATCTTATGAAAATGTTCGAAGGATCGAAAGGTATCGAGTTTTACTAGTGATAGGCCAGATAACATCACTTGATAGTAGCAAGGCAAAGCAGGCAGTGACGTCCCTGACTGACGAGTGTGCCGGTTTCGGTGATTCCCCAACGCCGATTGCGGCTGATCAGCCCAACACTTGTCGATGCTTGCCATGCCTCCGCCCTTAGCGGCTGAAATTGTACTCTTATGTGTACTTGCAGAAAATGGGTGTCTTGGGGATCGCACTCCACACCTTTTTCTCCTGATTTTGCGAGACAGTGGCGCATAGCCCAGTAGGCTGTAGGTAGCTCGATTTGACAATCGAACGTGTATCTGACTACCACGCCTCTTCTAGTTGCTTTGCTGTTTACCTCCACTCACGATCTTGTCTCCATCAAAGTCGAACTCGTGGCCAGCCCGGCTGCATGGATTGCTACGCGCGAACCGTGGTCTAGCTTCATAGCCACCAGTTGGTGCTTGTGCGTCCTCCTCCAGCCTGATTGTATTATCCGCGTCTATTTTGTGTGCGGGGGCTTTGTCTCCGTTGGGAATAATGTCATTCGGACTCCGCAATCCCCAAAATTTTGCGGTTTCCAACTTGCCCCTTCGAAGCGTAGCTAAAAGTATGATAGGTGGACCATCTCAAGGAATGTAACCCGGATTCTAAAGTGTGTTTTCAACCAGAAAAGTTTACCTATGTAGTTTTGGACGACTGGAGGGCTACCACTCGCACCCTCTACTTGAATTTTAACCATTGATGTCGGACGGAGTAATCTGTCCGGTAACAATAGGCTAGTCGGTCATTCTATTAGCCCGCCTCCACTCTGACACCGAGGCCAGGAAAACCGACTCACTGAGTGCCATTCATCCGCGACCTCGTACCCGGCGTGGTGGGAGCGGAATGAGGATATGCCTAGGTACGAATATTGGACTCAAAGTAGCAGTGACCGTTACTAAGTTATAAATTTCCAGCAGTATGCTATCTAATCACTTTTGAATAGGGGTGGACACCCTTATCGTTGTAAAATTTCTGCCAGCGACGTGGGAGCTTTGCAACCCGATGTGTGCCGAAGATGAGCGCGTTATAATACGCTTGATTCATTTTGGTGTGCCTGCTTATGCACTCGAACTTCAACCTGCTTACTACTCGTGGCTAGGAGAGCACAGTGCGAATTGCCGCTCAGAGTCAATTGGAGGTGTTCACAGATCCGCCATGCAGATCGCAGAACGACGGACACATCCATTGACCAAATCCTGAACCATTGAATTCACCATCGTGAACATGCTTCTCCCGTTGCGCCTTTGAAGCCCAACCCGGAGCCGTCGCAGACAAGGATGACCATTTCTGGCCTATTAGACGCCTCCGACCCCTTGTTTGCATGACCTGGGATTCAAACCCCGGCTCGTGACTCACAGTCGCAACCAACAAGACAGAGAGTCCGTGACTCAATGACAGAATGTTAGATTGGACGTCGAACAGCCAAGGAGTCTGGGTTTAAATCCCAAGTTGGCTAGATCGCAGTTGGTAGCCAGGAATGGGGAAGCGGACGCGACCTTAACCCTAATCCTAACCCTAGCCTCAACCTTAAACGTTAACCGTTAACCTTAACGGCAATCTTTACCCTAACCCTAACCGAAATCTTAAACGAAACCGTAGCCCTTTGACATAGCCGTAACTGGAAAACCTAACCGTAATACTGAAACCTAATTGTACGCTCAAACCCTAACCATAACCCGAAAACCTAAGCCTAAAGGCATAACCCTAGCACGAAAATCGGAAACCATTAACCGGCACCCTAATCCTAACCTCAAACGTAAAACGGAAGCCAAATGGGTCAGATGTGACTATGGAACCCCATAAAATAGCCCCAGTAAGCAACCCCCCCCCGCCGCCACCTGTAATACGGGGCCTGGCTACCAACTGCGATCTTGCCCCCAAGTTATCCAAACCTTGGGCCGGGTACGTCTGGCTGATGAGAACTAACACGCCAAAAATGACCATCCCTGTCTCCCGCACCTTCTTGCGCGTACTCCATCCTATATCATTGAATTCAGCTTGAAGCAGATGCTGCACTGCCAGATTTTTGTAGTTGACATATTTTAGGACAACCTCGCCCGACTGTTAATATGTTTTCGTCATTTTCCTACTTTCCTCGCGGAGAGCTTGCAGTGTCACGCACTTTACGCAGAATGTCTGTCGCTCTGCCTCTCTCCATCAGCAAACCAACGCCTTCTAGCATGGTTCAGGAGCCCTTGCTTGAGCATGATTCCGCTGCAAACGTCCCTGCCTTCCCAACCCTTAGGCTAAACCCAGGAAAACGACGCCCACATCATTCTGGACTCTTTGGACGCACTTTACCTTTTTTGCGCGCGACGCTATGTATTTTTTGCACTTAAGTGGGGTTCTTC
Source organism: Spirometra erinaceieuropaei (assembly GCA_902702965.1). Taxonomy (NCBI): domain Eukaryota; kingdom Metazoa; phylum Platyhelminthes; class Cestoda; order Diphyllobothriidea; family Diphyllobothriidae; genus Spirometra; species Spirometra erinaceieuropaei. Next base: position 98,352 of record CACRXP010000297.1, read on the forward strand.
GGCTTCTCGTCGTTGATTTTTTTGCCCTTTTTGCTGTTTAACTTTTCTCCCCGTTTTTCTGCTCCAACCTGAAGGTCGCAAAACCATTGGTTTATCGTTGAGCCGGGCCTCGGTCTGCGCCATGCCACGTTCGCCGCCCGTGAGGGCACACACTCTTGCCTCTCATCATCATCATCTCTGGTTCTGGTTTCCTTGGTTTCTGTCCTGCGTACCGGACATCGTCTTTTACGAATTAATAACTGGCTGTTCTCTCATCATCATCTTCGCAGTTATGTTTCTCTGGCATTTCGTTTTTCCTTCTTTTCCATTGTCTGTTTGTCAGTTTTACTGCATTTATCGTAATCTTCCCTTAACCAGCACACCCCTCTTTCCTACGCTTAAGTGTACGATTGTGTTGCCTTTTCGTAGATAGTGATGAAGATGCGCAGAAAGTGGACGTATCAGATTATGTGCCGTCATATCTGGCGTATTTGCAAGTGCCGACGAAGGGGTCTTCTTATCGACAATAGATCAGACTGGTGAGAGCCATGGGAACGTCTTCCACTGAGAGACAGAAAATTACCTCGTGAGTAGTGGAGGAAGAGGAGGGGGAGCATTCCAAGCCACGGCTTTTTGCGCACCATGGTAGATTCAAGTGCGTCTGACCGCTAATGGTGAGGAATATGTGCTGAGACCGTCGATCCCACTCTCAGGCCCCCAGCCACTGTCCAATCCGGTCAGTTATTCAATGCCGGAGGGTTGGAGGCAGTGTCTGACAGAGCTGGAGAGTCCGTCCGCGCGCGCTGAATGCACGATCTGGTCCCCCAAACGTACACACCAGGGTTAAACACACAGGGGGGAAGCGTCTAGGGTCTTGCATGTTTGACAGAGTACCATTAAGATGGAGCCATTGCAGCCTAACTCTCAGTCCACCAGTCGACCACTCAACACAGCTGGGCTGAGTTAAAGCGTCAGTTGGCGATCACCTAAGCGCACAGTGGTATTCCCAAGCGTGTCAGATTGTTTATAGGGGAGAATGGAGCGCTGAGAGCCGACCTCGCTCGCTCTATCCCGTGCACCAGTCGACTGTCCGAGCCGATCAATCAGTTGGTTCAGAAATTGCGATAGGTGGCTGGCAAGGCCACGAATAGCCATTCAGCGTGTGCCACAAACACGACCTCTCCCTCTATGCGCACTCGCCAGGCTCCCACACGGGAAGTGGACTGCTCAGATCTCATATATGCAAGAGGAGCCACATGGAGAAGCAGCCGCAGAACACGCTTCTCACATATGTGTGAAAGGTGCCTGCGTTGGGTGGTGTTGGAGGTGTTCTGTGTGTAATGCATGTCTTGAAGTGGGTGGTGATATGTCCACGTCTGCAGATTCGCATGGAGGCGCTCAATCCTATCCCGTGCACCAGTCGACTGCCCGAGCCAGTCAACCAACTAATGCTGGGTTTTTAAAAGGAGGCTGACAGAGCTGAGTACGTCACAAACACGGACTGCCCCGCCCACGTATGCACACACCAGGATTTCACGCAGAAGGCGGTAGACTGCTCAGATCACACAGGTAGCAGAGTAGTCACACGGAGAAAGGACCACACTAACCAACTTACGTGAGAGATGCCAGTGTTGTGGGGTGTGTGCGTGAAGCGTATGTTCATTGGGGGTGAACGTGCGGTGAGTGTGGGCAGAATAGGTTGGGGAATGTTAAGCCGGTTGCCGCAATAATGCTGCTAGTGGTGGTCGCGTTAGTCGATAGGAAGTTGATTAGGCTAGGGATGGTGGATGTGCGAGGAGTCTCAAGTGTGTTGATACTGCAGTGGATCCCGCCGTTTTGGTTACCCATGTAACCTAATAGGCTTTTATGGTGGAGGCATGTGTGTGGGCAGTGAAGAGGAGTGTGTGGCGAGTGTATGGGCTGCTGGCACTGGTGTCTGACTAACCCTGCCCCTAAGACGCGTTTATATCCTGTCTACAATAAGAATGATAATTACCCAAGTAAATTTATCGGCCGGATGATGAGTTACCGAAAACATTTGTTCGCCAACTGACTCTTCAAATTAAGAAGTGTTTATCGCATTGGCCAGAGACAATGGACTGGTCATTTCTGTCTTTTTCGCCGTCATTGGCCGATGATATGCCAGTCCCGGACTGCGCATCCGAGATTCGAACCCTGAGTCAGTTGCTGATTAAGTAACATTCACACTAGCGCGTTCGTGCCATGCCAGCCGAGGTCGGAAGCATTTATCCACGTAGGAGTGACGTGCAATCATCTGTTCTGATTGTCAGACGGGAACGAACACTTCTGCTGGAGCTGAGTCTACAGCCCACACAGGCGTCAATCGACAGTTGGACTGGTCGCAAATTCGACTACATCCGAAGACTCCAGAGTAAATTCCAAGGCTCAGCGGGCCAAGCATGTCTCCTAACGTGATTGGTGAGCGTTAACCCACCACTGTTATTATTTCCGATTACAACCAACGGAAAAGGGGTTTGTTGGACTTAATAACGTCCTGGTTGGAGGACAAGAATGAGCATTCGCAGCTCACCGTGTAACTGAGGATCCACAGCCCACACAGGCGATTGCATGACGAATGATAATCAGTAATTAAGAAGTTTTTATCGTACAGGTCAAGGACACCGGACTGGCCATTTATAGCTCATTTGCCATAATCAGTCTGTTAAAGAAGTGATCCGGTCGGCAGAGAATATCGTACTTGGACGGAAGATGAGCTCCAGGATGACTTTTCCGTGAAAAAAAATCGTCATACTTTTGTTTAGGTAAATGAAAACACAAACTGAGCATTGAAAATAATATTGTGCAGGGTTAGGAATAGTCTTTTTTAAGAGACAACGGAAATGATGAAAGTGCGAACATTCCAGCTGAATGCGTAAAAGTAGCCTCAGTAGAAGTACGTATTGCAATCCATCGCATATAGCTGAAAAAATAAAACGTCAAAGACGTCAAAAACCACTTGTTGGATAATCCTCAGGGCTGATATACCCCAAGAATTTATGCAATAGGCAGGATGGCAGCTAGTCAACTGTGGGATGAATATCTGAAATGAGCATTTTACGTCTTCGTCTACCACAACGTCGTTCATTATTAGTTCTGGAAACTTATTCGTGTGACGTCTCCGTGAAAGCTATCAAGCAGAAGCCCTTTTGAGTCATACAACCGCGTCTTCTACAACACAAGTGCCGTAATAGATACATCGATGTCGACCAGCAAGGCCACGAATAACACCACTGGACATTGCGCACTTGACTTTTTGCCAGGCTGAACATAACACTAATTCTTGAAGGATAGTTCATGAAAAATGTAAAACGATACTTTTCAAATGCTACTGTGCCTATGCCGTTGTATTCAGTTTTTTGGATGCACAAGTATTATGTACTGTTAGAAAACGATTCTACTCATACCCCCACGAATTTTCGCGTTTTCGACATTTCCGCTGTTCTTAAGAAAACTGTTCTTTCTAATCAACGAATGACTGTCTGAAATAAATATTTTGCGTCGTCGTCTAACACAAAGTCGCTCATTATTTGTTCGATGATTTGGTGAATGCTTTCTGACTGGTTAGCGATTTTTCGTTGGATTAGGCATATTTCATGAGTTAGGTCAGCAGCTGTGCGTGTGGGCGCGTAGAGCCCCCGCGTGCGTTTGTAGGGGTCGTTGCATAGCCGGGTGACTCCTCTAGCACAGTCTTTCGGGGGTGGTACACAGAGGGCGAGCAGTGTCACGTGTCCCCCTGATTAGCATTTATGCAAAAAGAACGGCAGAAAAAGCAGACTGACTCAAACGCCTGTTTTTAGGCACTTTACCCATCAGCGGCACTTGGACCTCTCCGTCGGACAGTGGGCCCCTGCAGACTAATGTGCTGTGAACCATGTACAAAATTTAACAAGCTGTTCAAAGTTATACTCATGAAACCTAACAGCAATAAACTCTGCTCAAAACCATTTTTCCGTTTTTTGAACAATAATGCCACTTGTGCAATGATTTTCCGTGGAGTTTATGTGGTGAATTTCGCCTTTTAATTAATGCCATTTCGGTGTTTAATTCGGGTCATTTGTTTGTGAACCTGCTGTCTTAAGTAACAATTAAAATTTCTGACTTTCAAACTTTAAATAAAAAGGGCCTTCATTAAGGAATTCCAGTGAAGGCAAGGGAGATTGGGATGACCATATCTGGCATACTGACAGTTAGTCAGCCGGGTCGGTTGACCTGTCGGTTTTGATCGGGAATTTCCTCTTTGGTAGAAGTTCGTTCAGCGATCAGGTTAGGGGACGTGCTCCTCCCAAACGCAAACCCCTTCGCGGTTAATTGTCGAATAGTTCCATAGGTCTTCTGTTAAAACAAAAGACCGCCTGCATATCAGAGTTAACGCGTGCACAAGTTCAAAAATGTGGCAGTCGCAGAACAACCATTGATGACCCAGGAAGGCCCACGAACAAGGCTAAGCGAGACTAGAGTGGTCGTTTTTCGCTTACCAGTCATCGTCAGCCAGCCATACTGAACCCCAGGTCAGGGCGACCTGAAATTCGAACGCGGGATCTTTGGACATTAAGCGCTTGTAGGCCCAGCGCTTCTCCATTGAACCAGGGATCCGCTGTCCGGTCGGAATATTCACTTTGGTGGAAGTTCGTTCACCGATTAGGTTACGGCATATGCTCGTCCTACCGGGCCTTGAGGCAGAAACCTCACAGGCAGTCGCATAGTAACCAGTGATGGTACGAACGCGGGGGGAGGGAATAATAAGGACAAGGGAGGCTAAGATGGCTATTTCTAGCTTATTAGAAGCTGTCAGTCAACCATAGCCGTCCAGAGAGCCTGTCCATCTAAGTCCTTGCTGCATCATAACAGGTTTATCTATACACTAAATCGCTTGGCTTACACGGTGGCGGTGCCCATGCACGTGCACCAGACAGAGCGCAACAACGCCCAACAAGCTCTTTCAGATAATCGTCGAGCTACAGTAGCTGGCCTATCTCATGAACTGCTAACCGAAATTCTGATATTTTTTTAACTAGGACGGAGTATTTAGGTTGGGTTTAAATAGTGAGTATTTCGCTGCCTAATCCAAAAATTCGGTTAAATGGCGTTATTTAGCCCCACGTGATGTAACTAAACCCTAACCACCTGTAATACAGGACCAGTGTTAATAGGGGCTTTTTACAGGTGGGGCCGGGGAACGCACAGGCGACGAGGTCACGTAGTTGCATGTAAAAAAACTCTTGGGAATGTGCGGTTGTACTTTGAGTGGTTGAGAAATAGTTGTCCTAAGCCTTAACCCCAACTCTAATTCCTACCCCTAACCCCAACCCCAACAGCATTGTATCCGTCAGGTGGAGCTACATAACCACACCTTATTAAAGATATCTTCGTCGCGCCAGAGGACTGGCTTTTGAAAATGTTTTATTCCCTGCCGTCTGCAAAAATTGCATTCAACAAAAAAGACAATTCATTTAACGTGGATTATTTCTCATTAATTTCCAATGCCCTTAGTGATTGAAATATATGTTAGAGAAAGTATGCGCCAAAAACCCTTTGTTTTGCTCACATGGTGACAAATTACGTCTTCATAAAATTACATACACGGAGAAAGAGTATCTTTCGGTTTTAAAAAGTTCGTAATTGTGAGATGTTTGAGGCCATGAAATGTCAATCTATGAAGCGTCGTATCTGTCTGTTTATTGCTGGTGCTTATCGATTATAAAAATGGTCCATATCCCCTGCAAATGTTAATGAGCCCATTGTGATATGTTCTCAATGCTGTAGACAAATGTAAGATTTTCTTCACACAGAAAGTATACAGCGTGTAGATGGGGAACCACAAATGCAAGGGCAGCTGTAGGTCGGGTCCAAAGGTATTCGGAATTGAAGAAACTTTTAAAGTCTTTACTTCGGGCACAAAATTTGAAGAAATGAATAAATGAATAAATGTATGTTATCCATGGGAGCATGTGGAAATATCGAAATTCAATGAAAAAATCTATACTTCATATGTGGTCATTTTAAACCGCTTGTGGTTTTTGGACGGCCGAAAAAAATTACTTAGAAGTCGGCATTCTAGCGTAACTGGAGTATTTTGAATAATCTTGCACGCTAACCAGTATACCAACCCCATGAAAGCAATACTTTTCAACTTGAAACGCATTTCATGAGACAGACCTGCGTCTGTAAATATGCAGTAAGACAGCCACTCAACTATTTTTAAAATGCACATCTGTAGACGAAAAACAGCATGCGTCCGATCTTCATCTGTGCGAAGGAATTCCAGTTTTTCATCTGGAAATAGAAGTGAAGAGTATTCGGCCGCCGAAACGATCCCCATCTTCACCTTCATTGGCGGATCACAGAAGCAAATCAAAGGAACACCGATGGACTCCCCAGTCTCCTGCTTTAAGGCAGAATTGTTCCTGTAGGAGCAGGAGAAGTGCGCTTTCTACCTGCGCTTTGACACAGATACGCAGTAGACGCGTTCGCTGTCTTTGGTAAGAGCAGGCTATCAGGCATTCAGTAACGGCCTACCAACATCTTACCCGACATTTGATACACAAGGGAAGAAGGGAAGGCTGGATATTTCCTTGCTGCTTTCGAGACCGTAATAGCAACTACTCGGGAATGCGCAAAGTCGACCATGTTAGGGTGTCCTTCCAAAGAGCAAGAACACACACTGCGACGAACAGCAGGGGCATGTGACGTACGCACTCATGTAAGGCAGACGGGGGAGAATCATTAACATCTTGCCACACTCTACTGTATACAGGGAAAGCAGCAGAAACAAAAGAACGCATTTCTGACACGCAAATCGTTCACTGTTCGGCAGCTACTTGGCGTGATGGAATCAGGCAGATAAAGGACGAATTGCACATAGGTGGTCAGGCGGGTGTGATTTATCGAATCCCTTGCCACCAATGTCCCTGCCACTATACAGGGCGGACGACACGCAAACCAGACTCACAAATACCTGGACATGAAGGGGGACATTGGCACACTCCACCGCACATAGGGAATGCAGCAGAAGCAAAAGATCGCATTCCTGACACGCAAATCGTTCACCGTTCGGCAGCTACTTGGGGTGATGGAATCAGACAGATAAAGGACGAATTGGAAATAGGTTGTCAGGCGGGTGTGATTTATCGAATCCCTTGCCACCAATGTCCCTGCCACTATACAGGGCAGACGGCACGCAAACCAGACTCACAAATACCTGGACATAAAGGGGATCGCTCAGATAGGCGATCCGCTGTCTAAAGTTGCCACCCAAAACCTAGAGGTGGGTCAGCAATGCGTCTTTGTCGACGCTGGAATACTGGCGAAAACTACTAGAGGGCGAGGTCTCTGACACCACCTCCATCAAAGGGGGACATTGGTATGTCCTCCTGCTAGCACATACTTCGCCCATGCAGCCAGGTGGCGCGACCCAGTTCCCAGCAAAAGACACACACGGACGCATCGCACCGTGTGTGCGTCACACAGCGCACATTCAGCCCGGTCATGAGCACGCAACTCCTCCCCCCATTTTTCCGTCTCCCTTCCTGGAAGTGCCGAACTACAAAACTACTCTGTTGTTGCTGTTTTTGCCTTTTCACAGTCTCCACAAGCCCGCAAGTTCAAATTACCACAATCTCCGTTCCGGTGATCGCATGTTCTTCTTTGCGAACGGAAACTGATACTTGCATATGCGCCTCTACCCTATCCTTTGTCTGTGTGTTTCATTGCAACAAGATACCGAGGCCCGCGTATTCGCCCCCTGCTCTCGTATACTATGTAGTCCCTGTCAATAGGGCTTGACATCAGAGGCGGCGCTGCTGTAGGACAGCCTCTTCGGCGTGCGCAAGTACATATTACTCGCGCTCAGGAGGTGGGTGCTGTGGAGAGGAGAGGGGGCTGCAGTGTGTAACAGGCGCCCATGACGGTCGGCGTTTCCCCCACGACCCCAAACCCTGACGGCGTACAGCTCTACAGGCTTGTATTCTGCCTGCCGGGAAGGCTTTCCCCCTTCCAGAAATGCAGGAACGTTTTGGCAGCCTCAGCTTTGCCCTTCATTTGTTCTTCCTAAATGGATGCGACGCCTTTGCATGATGCGTAGACGTGAGTAGTGTTCAGAAATTTTGGGCAGGTAAGTCACAGACACTGCTCCAGGCATTCAGGTAGATGCAAAATCAGACCTGACCTAAACGCACGCGAGATTACCACTTCGTTATATGTGCCGGGACAACGAACTTAGCGGAATCCCCAATGAAAGGGCAGAGACAGAACCGACTGATCCTCCCTCTATGCTTGGTTAATATTCAGTAAAAAAGGCACTTTTATAGTAGGCTGCTGCCAAAAGTATGCAGACGACAAGTCCGGTTGGGCGTCTATTGCAAGCCAAAGTCATGCGTTTCACATTGCTATGCGTACACCGCGCGTTGCCGCCTGTGAAACTGCTCGATATTTGCAAAAACCCTCCCTTGGCGAAATTAATGCTCCATAACCAGCAAAGCAGGTGCATTATAACCATCCTGTTGCGATTCACACCGACATAGTTGCTACTCATTTTTCTGGGTAGTATGTGCTGATGTAGTAAAAAGTGCCGGGCATGAGATGTCGCGAAATTAACTCCCTTGTCTGCTATTCATTGAGATACTCCTACCAAAATTGTGAACTTACGATTTAATTCCCATTAATATTTACTTGTGCATTCGATTTGTTTTCAGTCGGTGTTAGGAGTGCACTTTGAAAAACTACGGGCTCTCAGCCGCATTTTAGGAAGTTTTCAGCTTTCCGCCCATCGAAAAACGCAATTGAACTTACTTTGGATGAGACTATGAGGAAGGAATATCAAGTTTAGTTATCTCGTTAGTTGGATACGGTTGAAGTGGACATTTATTCGCCATTTATGCCGACTTTGTTTAGTTGCCGTATTATCGCTGGTTATTGGCTAGTCTTTTTCATTTTTATTTCGTGCAGACTTCATATTATGGGGTTTTATTCATTTTTTTCGTGCGGCCAAATATCCTTTTCAGCATTCCTTTATTCAAAGAGATATCTTGAGAATTTCTTTCACCCATAGAATCACCATTTCCGCCAATCCCGTAAAGTTAATGTCTTCGGTTTTGACTTTTTGGGGGATAGCTATACATTACGGTAAGTCATCAGTTCGTAGGATGAGTAACTATCGAGTGCAGACAACGTTAACTCCGTTAAAAATCAATAGCCTCCCTATAATTGTCTGCTTTGTGTTTAGCAGAATGACTTGGCCGTATTCCACCGAATTTTATTCATTGATTTGAATAAATGCCTAATCACCCTGGTAGCTATTTCTTGATATTCCCTTCCTTCTCCCCAACGACACAAAGAGGGTCGGCTAGAAGCCTGTCCTTTCAGAATGACCGCAGACGTATCGCAACCTCAAGATGCGCTGCATTCGTGAACATAACTCCTGTAACATCTCATGAAGCTTTTGAAATAGTTTCTTTTGATTTTTCCTCTACCTCTTGTGGTAGGTCTAGAAATGAAGTTGCAGGTCCAACATCAGCACGGTTGTAACAGCGTTAGTCTTCGTTCGGACGCTTTCCCGCTTTTATGCCAAGTTAGGTGACTGAGGGAAGACGGACATAAGTACGCATATTTTATTAATTAACACGCACTAACGCAAGTGGCTCAAATTGCGCACATAACCCAATGTTTGCTGCCTAGGAGTAAAGAGACACTAAGCTTGGTTTCTTAAGATTTCAGACTTTTTTACTGGTTTTCGGGCTCTAGGAGGAGCTTAAGGGCTACTGTTGGCGGGTTTTTTACTTTCGCAACTCGGTAGAGAAAAATCCGTGTCCCTGCTAAATTCTATGATAAATAAATAAAAAAAAAACTATCTATCAAAATGAAAAGACAGGGAAGTAGACGCGTTATCCTGAATTTTTTGTTTTTAGAAAAAGCTCTTTTTGAAAGCCATTGGAAGACGGCCCCTGAGTGGCTCGGAGTTTTTTGTTGACTAGCTCGAGTCTCCGGGAGAGCTTTTGCGTAAACTTTAAGGTGGAATGAGGGGTGTTTTGTCTGCCTTCAACCGTGTTGGCTCGCTCTCAACTCATCCTTTTCCAGGAAAAAAGACCCCGAAAAAACGTCTACCCTTCCCCTCCTCTCTCTCAGTGTTCTGTGGACAACAAGGATATTTTGGACTCGGTGCCTATTGTTTATTGCACAATTTAGTCGCCGTGAACATCAAAACGTTAACTGGAATAAACACTTCAGATAGCCAAATTTTGCGAGCATTTTTGTAGACCTTTGGGAAGCAGTCTGCCTGCTGTCGTTTTTAGTGGAGGCACAAGTCAATCCATTTAACATAGCGTGACATATTAACTGAGATTCGAAAAAACTGCCTTTTTCGCAAACTTGAGGCCTCCAAAAAGCCCTCATTATAGATAGAAATTAGAAGTATCTTAGCGAAATTCCCTCTTTTGCTGATGTAGGTAGTTAGTTTACACGTAGATGGTCTTTTTAAAAGGCGACTTTGAATCGAACAAAAAACCCTTTACGAAACACACGTTATCTGCGCGTTAATCTGAAAACGACCCATTATTTTAACCCGAAAATATTCGTCCTGGCCTTTTTTAAAATGTCGTAACAAAGTCGACTTGACGCATTTTATTGCCAGTTCTTTGTTACTTGCGCAAAGATTGTATCTACTGTGTCACGAAGTTTATCCATAAGTGGCGAATGCACACTCGTTTTAAAGTTTTTATCGAATCCGAACACCTAGGTGCCTACGTGCTTTTCGCCAACTGAGTAGAAAGCGAAACACGCAGAAAAACAGCGGCTTTTCCCCTGCCGGGGAAAAAATCATGTTGGTTCAGGAAGTTAAAAGAATCGGAATGGGTTTCTACTCAAAAGTGACCGGAGTAAAGACGGAACTTAGGACGTCAATAAACTGAAAGTTTATGCTGCATGGCATCATTGGTGGAAGCTGTGGCCTCCGCAGAATTCGCTCCGAAAGGATAGCCGACTGCACATCACTCAGTGCAGTGTGTCCCGACAGTTTGACCGTCGATTCCGACGATGTCTACCATGTGCCCCACAGCAAAGTAGATGAGGCACGGTGATCTGGGGGTGAATTAGTGTATAGTGAATGTAGACTTGAGCGGTACCTATCGCACTCTCTCCTCTTATTCCCCACCTGGGCCCGAAGTCGAAACGGAGTCAAGAAGAACGTAGGTGGAGGAGGACCCAGGTGGCTGGCATGGCCAGATCCGTACCTAGGCGTGCCAGCACACCTCTAGTCCACAACATACACTAGACCGGGATTTTCCGCCAACAATAACGTCCTAACATGAGTCAGAAGGACGAGGATGATGGCTGGGCAGCCATGCCAACCACTTATATATCCAGCGGGAGCGCAAGCGCATCTACCGGCTAGCCCATAGGATCGCCTACCATTTGTCGATAGCACATTCTGTAGAAGAAAACGCTGGTTTCTAGACAAGGCTTATCGGCGAAACGTCGAGACCGTACAGAAGGTCGAACAATTCTATGTGCTATCAGCACCTACAACCTTTCATAGTTCGTAAGTTGGCTGAAACATTCGCTGGCCTTTCGTGTCTAGTCGATAGCCTAAAAAGATAAGTAGAAGCGTAGAGGTGGTTTTGCTGCAAACAGTCGGTTTGTAAGGGCTTAAGCTAAAGTAGGCTGAATGCACAAGAAATAATGCGCAGTAGCCAAGGAGAGGAACTTGTGGTGAGTGCGCAGGTCCCATATTCTTTTCATCAAGCAGAAGAGTACTCAATCACCGGAAAAGTTATTGAATACCTCAGCGCCTGCAAGCCCCGACAGGAGTCCGTCATTGGAGACAGTAAATCTAAACTAACAAACATGCTGGCGCGTTCCCACAGGGGTGTTGAAGCTCAGACGACTTCCCTGCCTGTTCTGGTGGTGGACTACTTTTCAGCTAGGCAATAAGATCCCGGGACCCACATCTGCTCGTGATCTATTCGGGTGTAAATCGTTTGGCATAACTCGCAACCCTTAGAATTTTCCACTCACGAGAGAGAGAGAGTCAGCGACACCAGAGCAGCTGCGGGTTCTGCACAAACATGCTCATGACGGACTGACATCGAGTAGTTTGGAGTGCAAGACTCCTAAAAAGTCTGGACTGTGCAGAAGGGTGCTACACCACCTTCGCAGGTAGAGCTCGTGGTTATTAATCAACCACTGGCACCGGCGTTTACTCATGTGCCGAGCTGTCAGTGGGGGGAGGACAGAATAGATTGCGCGGCTCTGTTAAGTGAATTTGCTGTTTTGTCCTGTCTTTGACGGTCTTTCTCTGCATATATTGCTACAGTACGTGGGCTAACTCAAGAAATGTCAACCGAAATTCCGAAATGCGTTTTTGTTTCGAAAAGATTGATTAAGTAGGGTTGTAAAACCAATCATCGTGCGACATAATTCTATAATATTTCAGTTGCCACAGGATTCAGGCTTTCGAAAGAACGTCTTTCCGGTTTCATGCAAAAACTATACTCTGTAAAAAATGAAGGCATAAGTAGCATGCATTTCTCTCTTTGATTTTCGGAGCCCCTAAAAGTTCAATTATATTTTATGAAAAACCTTCATAAAAATGCCAATTCTTCTGCAAGTTCGGTAGCAAATCAGGTCTTATTTCAATTTTATACTCGAAGGAAGGACATAAATCGGTTTTAAAAAGTTTCTAATTGTGAGACTACAATACCGTGAAATGGCCATTCGTAAAACGTCTTGTCTCTGCATTTACCAATGTGACTTATACAGTTAACAAACTGGCTCGAATCCACTGCAAAATTTTATGAAATCCATATAGTCTCCTCTGAATACCGTAGAGAAATGTGTGGTTTTTCATACGCGGAACTACATGGCTTGTAGTTTGGAAACCCTGAATGCAAGTGTGACGGCAGAACGGGTTTAAAATTAGTCGGGAATTAGAAAAGTATTTGAAAGCCGAATAATACACTTCCTTCAAGCATACAATTGGAAGAAAACATAATCTGTTAAAGAATGAATATTTGTATTCATGTTTACCCAGGAATATAATTGGACTTTTAGGGACAGCGAAAATCAATGGTAAAAAGCATGCTACTTAAGCAGTCATTTTTTTACGGAGTATTGTTTTTGCATGCAGCCGGAAGGACGTTTGTTTTAAAGCTGGCAACCAGAGGTAACGAAACTATTATAGAATTATTTTGCAGGCTGACTAGTTTTACAACTCTACTTAATTAATATTTTCGAATCGAAAAGGAATTTCGGAATTTCAGTTGATCTTTCATGAGTTAGTCCACCTGCTGTATTTGCTATGCGGCACCCTTTGAGGGCTCCAGATTCAGTTCCAGGACGTAACGACAGATGAATGCCCTATAACCTGATCGATGGACGTCTCTTCCATGATAGCTAGTGACTTTGAGACCCAAAGTCAGTGTGCGACTGATTGGACAGCTAAGCTGAAATGAGTTGTGAGTGCTGAAGCATAAGGACAAATTAACACTGTGGGTTCCAAACCAGCCTGTTGTTTTCTTTTACCCAATCATTGACCAGCCAAATTAAGGATCCCTAAAACCGAAATTGCCTTGGGACTGATTAAGGAACTACATTAATTCGGCCCTCCATCCCTTCACCGTCTTCCACGGATGAACTATTTGGCCCTATGTAATTATGGCGTCACTCGACTTGATCTCATCAGTCACATCTATGCAGCCGAACATGGCGCGCGATGTTCTGTACAGACGGCTGGAAAATGGGTTCCACGACATGTGAAGATCCTTCAAGTTGGAGCAAATGATGAATTTGTATGCATGCTGTTGATAAATCTTTTTCTTCTATTTGCAGTGACAGAGCAGATGAACAGATGAAGAGGACCTCGATGGGCTCCTCAATCCCCTGCCTAGCTCTAGACTTGTTCTCACGCGGTTGGGATAAGGTCGTCCTTGAGCACTACGAATGTGCCCTTCAGCCCCGATAAGTGGAAGGTACATTTGTCGTGATGAAGAGGAGTAGGTCACCCATCTTTTAGGAATGGTTTCATAACACCATTTACACAAATCATAAGTTAAATGAAAGGGATTAAACAACAGCTGCCCTTTATTTGGGTCCTCGTCAAGGGAAGGTTGGGTTCGAATCTCCCCAAGACACCGAGTTCTTCGCAGTGGGGTCAAAGTAAATTATTTGACATCTAACACAACATCTATTCACTTACCCAAAATCAAGTTTCACAGAGGCCGCGGCGATCACTCCTTTTTGGCGCTCAGTCCAACATCGATTTCGCCACCATATCCGGGCCGCGCGCTGCTGCTGCTGCAGCTGGGTAGCCTGGTCCCGTTCTCAGCCACGGACGAGGCTTTCGAAGCGTGGTGAGAAAGTACACGTTTGTTACTTGCTACTTTAACGTCTTCGATGGTGGGCTCCCGCCGGTGTCCGAAAAGTCAGGCAAACGCAGTGACTGTGCCTAATAGGAGTAAATATTTTTTTACCCTGTCATGTCTTCTTTATAAATTGAAGTCTAATGGAATATCCACATATATTTAGGGTTGTTCTCGCTGTCTCCATGTACAGGTTGTCATCCGTAAGCAGTTATAAAATAACTGGCATATACCAGTCATTTTCTGTCCGGGGCATGTCATTTTAATAATACAACTGATTTGCTGATGCCTTTGACTGACTTGCCATCATTCGCCCAATGCATTAGTTTTGGTCTTCTGATTTTGTAACGTTTGGTTTGGTAGAACGGCGTTACCAGTTAGTGCTTGACATTTCGGTTGAGGGGATGCGAATGGTGTAACTACGACGACACCTCGACCGTCGCGAACGACGAAGTCCAACCGAGGTCCCACCGAGTTGGCCAGGCAGCCGTTCTTTGCGCGAGAATTAGTTTGTAGTGAGGTGGACTTGGGTGGCATCTACTTCCTTCTCTTCTCCCCTGTCCACTTGACTCCGATGACAAGGCAGTCTCAAAACGATTAAAGGCGGATTCGGACGTAACGACTGACAAAGCTTAACAGCCCGTCTACGCGTGCAACACACAGGACCCGGTTATCCTGCATGCAATGAGGCTCTTTGGAGGTTATCTAGAATCTCACAAGGGTCACGTTAAGAGGGATGCCCCGATTCTTAGTCCCCGGAAGGATCGAGTTATCCCACCAACTGACAACCTTTGAAGCCACGAGTTTTGGTGCGTCGTGCTTGCCTTAAGTGTGCTAGATTTATTGCGGTTTGGAATAGGCTTATTTGCCGTGAATATGGACTACCCAGTGTCGGCCTCACTTTCTTTCCTCTGTTTGAGCCTGTTAGCCAGCTGGTGATGAGATTGGATACAGTGGCTGACGCGACCTGAAGGTCTACATCTAAGGCGAGTCGCCCCATACATGGGAGCGGCATATATGCGGCTAAGCGGGCCTAACGCTGCTTGAAAAACGCGCACCGTGAGTCAGCCTGACCCCATGCTGGCTCAGCACATCCACACTCCAGCCCGCTGTGGGGGTCAGGGTGCAACAACACAACCAGATCATTAAACTCTCCCCTGGTAAAAATCAGCGTAGGTCTCATCTGCTTTTATCGTCCTCTTACCTATGTCCATTTGCGTTGGCCGCACAATCCACCACTACTCTTTTGGTCTGAGCCCTTCCGCCGCGGGGCATGACCCACGTTCGCGATCTCTTACGATCGACCGCGCAGTCTAACCCGCCAAAGCACACGACCTACGCAGACCACCAAAACCAAGTTGCGGCCAGTAGTCTGTCTCTCACTCTCTCTCTTCTTAAATAGGTGGAATGGTGGTCTTAGTTCGGGAAGTGCATTTTGGAGCAGACGTGGTGATTGTTCCTGTTCCTCAACTAAACTGCCGACTTCTTAACCGGAATCTCTTGTGTCCTCGTAAACGAAAGTTCCGTAAGTACACACAAGCAGTCAGTAAAATCCTCGAGTAGACCTTTAACCTTGAGTTGAAGGAAAAAAATTGAGACAAGGATGTAGCACGATCCCGAAAGTCACTGTGGTCAAAAACCTCGACAATTAGCTAGCTCCAATGCAGATGAACAGTAAAACGTCTCTGCTGGCTTCCTCCAAACCGGTAATACCGACAAAGACAAGGGAGACTGGAATGGACATTTCTGGCTTACTAGCCCCAAATAAACTGCCGAATCTCTTGTATTCTTGTAGGCGAAAACTGCGTCAGTACACACAAGGAGCCAGAATCAATCGTTCTTACGGAACTCATTCGTTCCGTTGTGCCTTGTGGGTTCTCTCTCTCGAGCCCAACCAGCAGCCTGATAGTCCTTGTCTCCCAGCAGCCGCACAGCGGCGCATGATATTGACAGAATAATATTACCGACAAAGAAAAGGGATACTGGAATGACCATTTCTGGCTTATTAGTCGTCGTCAGTCAGTCATACCCAACCCCGAAGTGTGGCACACTCGAGGCTCGAACTCGCGACCTGCTAGTTAGAAGTCCACGTCATTAACCACTGTTCCACGAGCCCGTTGTCCTGTCGGTTGTGATCGGGAGAGCCCGTAAGGCACAACAAGACAGCGAGCCCGTGGCTCAGTGATTAGAGGCGTTGAATTTCTAACTAACATGTCGCGAGTACGAGCCCCCCGGTGTTCCACAATTCGGGGCTGGATATGACTGACTGACGACGGCCAATATGCCAGAAATGGCCATTCCAGTCTCCCTTATCTTTGTCCGTAATACCACTCTGTCAATATCATGAGCCGCTGTGCGGCTGCTGGTTGGGCTCAAGGGAAAGCACGTAAGGCACAATGGCACGAGTGAACGTCCCTCTGTCATTGCTCCAAGCCGCTCTAACTTGCAGAAACACACCGACATTCCGCTGCGCTGGACAGAGAAAAAGTTAGGCGTACTCAAATGAGTTCTCGCTTATTCAGGACACGCAGCCCAAAAGCCTGGATATCGGCCACAATCTCTGAACTGGTGAATGATTCACCCCGACCCTCAAGTCGCTGCAGATCCAGAATTTGGAGCACTGTGGCGGTCAGCAACGCGGTCAGTTGGAGGCCGGCCGAAGCCAGCATGTTCTGAACATGACTTCGCGGTTTGAAATATTTGGCGGCAAGCGAAGCTTCGGTGGCTTTCGTCGTCAGTCAAGCAACGAAGGAGAAAATAGGTCCTCCAGCAAACTCTGAGAGAGCTTATGTATGCCAATCTGAAAAGAGTGCCTCATTACGGGTGTTTAACAGAGAAGCCGAGATTGAGTTGTAATCCGCTGGGATCAGAGACAGCGGTTACTCATGTTCGTGAGGCAGCCCTTCAAGCCCAGTGTACAGAAGGTAACCAATCGCATGGAATTTTAACCCAAATTCCGGAATGCGTATACGATTAGGAAGGATTGCTTATGGAGGACTGTAACATTTGATTATCCCTCCCAGAACAATCTCCAAAGATTTTTTGCTGCGTTAGGATGCCGGCTTCTTAATGCACTTACTTCACTTCGCCTCCAATACTATGTTCAGCAAAAAGGACTGCGAATTTAGAATGAATTTTTCCCATTGAGTTTAGAAGCCTTATAAATACAAATTAATTTAATAGGAAAAAACACACAAAACGTACTTTCTAGCACTCACTTGATATAAAATCACGCCCTTTTCAAATGTTGCCCCCCACGACGGGCACCTTACGGTTTTAAAATATTTGTCAATCAGAGCTTTGAAGACTGCAAAATGTTAATTTAAACAGCATCATATCTGTCTGTATGTTAATTCTCCTTATAAAGTATGAAACGTAGTCCACAACCCGGGCGAAATTTTATCAGCTCTTTACTGAATTTCCTTAATGGCATACACTGGCATAGAAAGTATACCTCTTGTAACTCGCAAACCCCAAAGGCAAATGCAACGGCAGATCAGACTCAAAATTATTCGAAAACCTGAAGGCAACGATATTTGGCAAGCCGATGACCCCGCTTTCACAGTAACTTTTCTCTGTAAGGCATGAGATAAGGAACACTTCGTACTAGTGGTGGTCTTATGCCAAATTCCAGGGGAGTGTAAGAATTAATAGAGAGTTAACGTTGGGATTAGGCATTGGAATTTAGCGCAGAACTACCCGTTGTAGAGGGATACTTATACCCGTGTCCAATCCTTTTCTCACCCCATAGGCTATATACATGGACGATATTTTGACCAAAAGGTCCGGGTTATAGGACTGCAAATTGGCGATGTTTAAAGTGGAAAAATAATAAAAATTCTAGTCTAACTTGTGGTGGCAGCCGCATGTCTAGTACGTCAATTCCGAAAACGCAAGAAATCAATTAGGTTATTTAATCATAGAGCCTCCTTTGTCAACCTCTTTGAATAAAACTTATACCCCTGGCAATTCAATTTATAACCCTGTGTTTATAGAATCTGAATTTCCCAGGCAATCCAAAGGCAAGTCAGGCCGTTGGAGAAGGGAGTCTTAAGGTTTGGAAGATTTTGCAGGTATCAAAAATTGCCACCCTGTGTTTGAATTAGGTTTATTAATGTCCTCCTCTTTCAACGCAAGACACTTAAAACACGAAGAGCTTTGATGAAGCCAGTCAGTAAACGAACTCAGTATAACCTTCGGAGATGTTCAAGCGTCGCGCTGGGTCACGCGGTTGAGGAATGAATGCAACCGACATCGAGGACGCTAAACGGACTAGAAAGCACTAGGAGTCTAATAGAACGCTTCAGCGAAGCAATTTTGAGAGAATTAGGCATGAAATATCGTCTCTTGACCTTGATGCTGGACAGTTACGCACACAGATGTCCCACAGCATTTATTCGTGATTTACTGACCTTGGTACCAAGGATAAGACTGTGAGGACGGAAGAGAAGAAAAACGAATATCACAGCGCTAAAAAAAAGCAAAAAATTGGCAACTTTTCTCTCGCCCTCCCCTTAGATTGATGGAGTGCGAATCGTAACTCAAATAGAAAATTATTTCAAGTTTGCTGTACGACTGGTTGTAGGTTGGCCATGTCATTTTGTCATTTGTCCTTTCGCATCTTGGGACTGGTTGATTGAGTTTCATAGGATGTTGGGCTGGTGGGCTTTTCGAAGTAGATGTAAATTTGAACTTTTGAGAGGTGAAAAACACGTATTTTATACGTGTTCAAATGCTAATGGAATCTATCGAACCGAAGTCGATTATGATGTTTAGAAGCCTGTTACTCCTGCTTCCCAGAGTGCCCTTGTCTAGAAGGAGCCGCGATCATTGACAGTACCCACGCGGATTTTCAATAAAACAATTTTTATAGATTTCCTTTTAGCTTTTGTCCTGCTTGTCCTCACCACCATATGGTCACTGTCTCCAGAAGCTTGCTAATCACGCTTAACCACTGTCTGTCCTATTCGATTTTCACTTTGAAACTGTAATACAAGAGTCTTGTCAACTGTTCTGCAGGTAAGAATGCAGTTACACAGAGCCAGTAGAAGAGTCCCGTTTTGAGAAGTGTGAGACTGTTCATCGACCAGCGACGTAGTACCAACAGCGACAAGCATGCCCGGTATGAACAGTCCACCTTATCTGCCATTATGGACAGGTTACACGCGACAGTTCGACTGTCGCGAAGGACACTGTCCGCGAGAGGGTCCAGTGGATAGGCGCGGCAGCGGGGAGTTGCACAGCATCCACCATACAGTTGGTGGGCTAACTCATGAAGTTTCAACTGAAATTCCGAGATACTTTTTCGTTTCGAAAAGATTAATTAAGTAGCGTTGTAAAGCCAGTAATCGTGCAGCATAATTCTATGATAATTCTGTTACCTCAGGATGCCGGCTTTCCAACGAACCTCCAAAAGTCTGCATGCAAAAACTACACTCTGTAAAAAACGACTACTCAAGCAGCATGGATTTTTTATCGTTGATTTTTGATGTCCATAAAAGTCCAAATACACTTCATAGAAAATATGCATAAAAATATTCACTCTTTTCCTCATTCGGTAGAAAATTTTGTCTTCTTCTTATCATACACTCGAAGAATGGGGTATAATTCGGTTTTAAAAAAGTTTATGATTGTGAGAATTTAAAATACCGTAAAATGGCCGTTCATTAATCATCATGTCTCTGCATTTACCAATATGACTTGTAAAGTTAACAATATGGATCAAATCCACTGTTAAACTTTTTGAACCCTATTTGGTCCCCATTTATTGCCCTAGAGAAATTTACGGTTTTTTGCACGCGGAAAATATACAGCTGGTAGTTTTGAAACCCTGAGTGCAAGTGTCAGGTCGGGGTTCAAAATTATTCGGGAATTGGAAAAGTTTCTGAAGACCGAATTATACCCTTTCCTCGAGTATAAGATTGGAAGAAGACGTAATTATCTACCGAATCAGCAAAAAAACGAATATTTTTATTCATGTTTTTCATGAAATATAATTGGACTTTTAGGGGCATCGAAAATCAATAAGAAAAATTCATGCTGCTTAAGTAGGCGTTTTTTACAGAGTGTAGTTTTTGCATGCAGACGGACGGAAGTTCGTTGAAAAGCCGGCCTCCTGAGGTAACTGATGTATAATGGAATTATGCTGCACGATTATTGGTTTTTTAACGCTACTTAATTAATCTTTTGGAAACGAAAACGCATTTCCGAATTTCGGTTGGAATTTCATGAGTTAGCCCACCTACTGTACGTATTCGCCCCTCATCCACGTGATTTCGGTTCCAGAACAACGAAGTGACCGGCAAAGCCAAATACCCCATCTACCCATCCCACACATAACTTAGTCCCGCCAAATGTACTAGGCGTTCCCGAATTGTCGTCCGGACACCGCTCAAGAGCGAGTGCCAAAGATGTCATGTTAAAAAGGGGGCCATCGCAGTCAGGCTCTTCGTCTTGATAGGAGAACAGAGTCATCTTGTCAGTTGGCAGCCCTCCAAATTATGGCTTTTAGCGCATCGTGATAGGTTCAAATGCTTCGGATTGCTTATAGTGAGGAATGACGCGATGAGTGCCAACCTACAGTGAGTGACCTATCTCATGAAATGTTAGCTGAAATTCTGAAATGCGTTTTCGATTAGGAAGAATTACTTGGTCGCGGTTGTAATACTGATTATTGTAAGGCATACTCTTATAACATTTCGGACTCGGCAGGATGTCGGCTTTTCAAAGCATTTCTTGTTAATCTCCTGTAGAAAGCGTGCTTGATAAAAAATGACTACTTAAGTAACATTCATTTTTTACCATTGATTTTCGATGATTTTTGAAATTCAAATATATTTTATAGAAACCATAAATAAAAATATGCTTTCTCTTAGTCAATCAATAGAGAATCACGTCTTCTTTATATTTTATACTTAAGGAAGGAGTATAAGTAGGTTTCAAAAAATTTTTCTAATTGCCGAATAATTTGGAGCCTGATCATTCGTTGTATTAGCGCTTAGTGATTTCACTCTTCAAGGAGCATGCGTTCCGCGTTCAGAAAATCACATATTTTTCTATGAAATTAAGGAGATATCATACAGAGTCTGTAAAATTTTGCAATGGATGCGGACCACGTTGTACATTTCATGAGGGGCAGTGATAAACGGCCAGGTACGATGCTATGTGAATGGACATTTCGCAGACTTTCAAAGTCTCATAACAATAAACTTTTTTAAAACCTAATTCTACTCCTCCCTTAAGTAAAAAATATAAAGAAGACGTGATTCTCTATTGATTGACTGAAAGAAAGCACATTTTAGTTTGTGGTTTCTATAAAATATATTTGAATTTCCAAGACCATTGAAAATCAATGGGAAAAATGCATGCTTCTTAAGTAGTCATTTTTTACCAAGCACGCTTTCTACAGGAGATTGAAAGGAAATGCATTTAAAAGCCAACATCCTACCAAGTCCAAAATGTTATAAGAGTATGCCACCAAATAAGCAGTATTACAACCGCGACCAAGTAATCCTTCCTAATCGAAAACGCATTTCAGAATTTCAGCTAACATTTCATGAGATGGGTCACTCACTGTAACTCTCTCTTCCCTCTCCCAGACACCAGTGTACCCGTCGACCAGTCGGTGCTGGGATCGGACGCAGTGACTTACGTTGAGTGAAGGCCTAGGCCTAGGTTGTGCCACAACACCCTTACATGTATGACAGTTGTTATGGTCTTGAGGTATGCGACTAAATAAACGCGTGCCGCAAGCTAAAGTTGAGACAAAGGACAACCCTGGATGTAAATCTGTCTCCGGTCGACCATTTGGCTTAGCGTTCAACAATTTGCAAAGTGAAGTTATTCTCAGAAGCGAATGAAGACGAAATTCAGAAGAAGAAAGAAAGGAAACTTACAGTAGGCGTGCCAACTCATGAAATGTTAGACATAAATTGTGAAATGCGTTTTCATTTTGAAAAGATTACCTAAGTAGAGTTTAAAAATTAATGATTTTAAAATATGCTTATATCATAATTCAATTGTTCCGCGTGCTGTCTTTCAAACGAATTCTTTGCGGCCGCATGCAATAACCGCACTCATCAAAAAATGACTACTTATGTACCATGAAGTTTTGGTAAAGGTATGGAGAAGGACCCCACTTAACTGACGGAAGACTGGATCACGACATAGGGGCTTTTATTTGGGCATCTATTCGCAGGCCTTTGCAGGCATTACATTGCGAATAATAATCACTTCTGATGACTTCAAACCATCACTCAAACTCTTTTATCTTTTGAAATTTACTTTTGTTTATTTTCAATTACCGTGCTCATTTCCGTTGTCGTACGAAAGTGTACGATGAGTCTTCCAGGAAGAGCCCAAACAATTTCAGTATTCTCCTACATTTATTCAGCTTACTGTCCATTGCGCTGCCCCACCCGTAAAACCCCCCTTATCGTCAGTCACGTATGACTTAATCCACAGCCTGCCGTCAGCTAAATGGTGCCCTTCTCCATACCTCTGCCGAATTTTTTCATTGTTTTTCGATGCCCTCAAAATTTTGATTAATTTGTATAGAAGACATGCACAAAATATGCAGTCTTTTACTAATTTGGTAAAAAAAAATTGCCTCTTACTCCAATTTTGTATTCGAAGGAAGGGTATAGTTCGGTTCTAGTAAGTTTCTTATTGTGAGATTTTTTATACCGTGAAATGCCTGTTCATAAAACATCCTGTCTCTGCGTCTGCTATTATGGCTTGTAAAATGTACAGTACGGCTGTAATCCACTGTTAAATTTTGTGAACCTTGCTCCTCTGCACTACTAAAGCTTGCTGAAAGAGTTGCCCTAGATTTCACAAAGCCTTTTTCTTCCAGTTTTTTCGACCCCTTACAACTTGCATGCAAAGCTAAACGGAGTACTTTAGATGCTGTCGCTCTTGTGGTCCACGCTGCTCTAAAAGCATTAGACAAGGGTTGTCGCGAGTATGCGTGCGCTTTTCTTGATTACTCCTCCGCCTTCAATACCGTCCCGCGCCCTCTTCTCCTTTCCAAAACCTCCGCATGTGGCTCTCCAGGCTGGGTCGTCTCTTGGCTGAGCGATTATTTTACCTTCCGCACCCAATTTGTCCAATCTGGCAAGCGGAAATCTTCGACCCTTCCCAATGACTGCGGTGTTCTTCAAGGTTCCATTCTATTCCCTCACCTTTTCTCCCTCCACACTGATGATCTCACGTCCCCTAATGACTGTTTTCTGGTCAAGTATGCTGACGATGTGGTTGTTGGACACCCTCTCAAAAGTTAGACACACCTCCGGTCTCCAAAGGATGGCCTAAACCATGTCCTAGCGTGGTCGGAGGAAAATGGTCTCCTAATTAACAACCAAAAATCTGTTCAGTGTATTTTTCGACTGCGGCCCTCTCCTAACCCTGATTCCTCTGACATTGTGCCTAACGAAGTATCCTCTTTCAGGTATCTCGGCGTTACTTTGTCCTCAAATCTTTCTTTTACCCTCCATATTGAGTCCCTATTTATTAAAGTTCGTAAACTTCTTTACTACATTCGTCGTTTACGTTCCTACCACACACCTCAACCCTTAGTCTGGCGATTCATTGATGCCTGCATTCTTCCTCTTATCCTATACTGTTCTTCTGTCATTTTTCCTGCTTTGTTAAAAAAGGATTTTTTAATTTTGCAACGAATCCTCCGCATGCTCTCTTCTGCTGCTGGCGTTTCTTATATTTTTTAGTTGACACTATCTTACAACGACACCTCAATGCGGTCAAGCAATTTGCTGGTCGAATTTTAGATGACGTTGCCCATCCTCTACATTCCGATCTTATGTCTGCCAAGTCTTCCCGCCCGATGCGCCGCAACTTCCGTCTTATATCCTGTCGCACATCGGCTTATCGAGCTTCTGTATTGCCATTCCTAGAGCGCTATCTTACGTGCGAAGGGACAGAAATACAGAAGCTAAGACTTGAACTATCCCCATAATAATCGTTTCTTTGTGTTAAACTTTGACTCTTGAATAATCTATTAACTTATTTACTGCCCATAGTGAATGGAGTCAACTTTTTGCTGAAAATTTTGAACATATGATTTCAAAATAAAGCGCATTCCTCTCTCTCTCTCTCAGTTTCCTCTTAATATTGTGGAGAAATGTTCGGTTTTCCGTACACGGAAAACATATGGCTTATAGTTTGCAAATCCTTAAGGCAAGTGTAAAGGTACGTCGGGTTAAAAATTATTCGGGAATTGGAAACGTTTTTTAAAAACCGAATTATATCCTTTGTTCGAGTATAAAATTTGAAGAAGACGTTATTTTTCTATAGAAAAAGCAAAAGAAGAATATTTTTATCTATGTTTTCCATGAAATATAATTGAATGTTTGAGGGCATCAATGATCAATGAGAAAAATGCATGCTACAATTTTCGGCACTGGGTTCTCAGGTCGTCTGCCGACGTGTGGTCAATGTGTAAAGCAGTTGAAATTTTGAAAGCGCGCAAAGCTCAATACAGCCACTTTATTGCTGTCAGTAATTTTGTTACATTTCGCAAAGGACTCATTTCTTTTAAATATATGTGCATATATCCCCAATGACTGTAACAGATAGGGAGCGCAAAGGTGCGTACGTAAATGTCCCTGGAGTAAACTGAACTGAACCGAATTGGCGGAATATGTTGGTCTCCATGGGAGTATTTATCTACATATAATTACTAGTTGCCATGCGACAACCTGTGCGGGCTTCAGATTCAGTTTAGGACGTGTCCCCCTTCTAGGTCAAAAGGTCTTGAAGCATGTGCCATTCCAGTATTAGCAAACTATGATTCTCAGAAGCTGGCATGCGCTGATAGTTACCTGACACCTGTTGTGGTTTCGCTCCCGCTGGGTATACAGGTGGTGGGCATGGCTGCCCAGTCATCAACCTCGTCCTTCTGATCTCTTCTTATGTAATCTTTTCGAAACGAAAACGTATTTCAGAATTTGGTTAGCATTTCACGAGTTAGCACACCTACTGTACATCTCCAGAATTTAGCAAACAAATGCCATCTACGGCGGACCAGACTTCAGTCATTCCCCGGACGAATTAGCTAGTAATTGTTATATTTCCTACTAAGGACCCTGCTTCAATCTAACTAGCTGTTTATACAACAACCAATATAATCGTCTTGTCGGACGCTATACCCTCAGAGACTATGACAGATCATATGATTCTATTTAACCTGTAAAGCGATTAGTCTGAAAATTTAAGACAGAAGACTACGGCCAAGTCAACGCTACTCACATGTCTCAAAATGCTTGCACTTTTAACCTCCACGGTTAGAGCCAAGGTCACGTTTGACATTAGGTCTGCACGCAGGGGAAGGGATAAACATTTCTGCTGATAAAAGAGGACAGGCAAATTCTCCGAAACAGTTCAGAAGACGAATATGCGACCACCGGAAGAAGACATTGAATGGCCTGACGTTTCCGGTCCTCATCATCAGAGACAGTCGCAGATAGCATTGAGTTAGTCTAATCCAATAAATTGGATCCAGGGGAAAAGCAGGTCTGGTAAAAAGTACAAGTCCAGTTAAATACAGAGGTACATAAAATGTAGAGGAAAGTGAGTTATAGTAATTCCATTTGAGTGTGTCTAATGGTTTTGTTGAATGACATAGCTTTCCCGAAAAAGGACAACCCCTGAGTGGGTGGAGGGTTGCACAACAGAAGGTAACTGCTTCTCACGGTGGCTATTCTGGTTTCGACGCGTGGCAGCTACAGTGCGTGACCGATTTCATGAAATGTTGGCTGAAATTCCGAAATGCGTTTTCGATTAGGAAGGATTACTTAGGTGGAATTGTAATATTGCCCATCATGAGACACAATCCTATAGTATTTCGGACTTGCCAGGACGTCCGCTTTTGAATGCATTTGTTTTCGACCTTCTGCAAAAACCACACTCGGTACTTAGTTGCTACTTAAGTAGCGTGAATTTTTCGCACTGATTTTCGATGATCCCATAAATTCAAATATATTTTATGGAAAACATGCAAAAAAATGCCGACAGGGCAACGGGTTCGTGACCCAGTGATAAGAGGCGTGGACTTCTAACTAACAGGTCCCAAGTTCGACCCCGGGTGTCCCACACTTCGAGATTGGGTATGACTGGTTGACGACGGCTAATAAGCCAGAAATGGCCATTCCAGTTTCCGTTGTCTTTGTAGGTAATGCCAGTATGCCTTCTTTTATTTTTTGATAGACAATCGCCTTATTTTCACGTTTTATAATCGAAGAAAGTGTATATTCAGGTCTTGAAAAAGTTTCCCGATTCGCGAATAATTTTGAGCCAGATCAACCGTTGCATTAGTGTTTAGCGATTCCAGTCTACAAGGTACATGCCATCCGCATAAGGAAAATCATATACTCCTATATGCCTTTAAGAAGATACCATGTGAAGTTCATTGAAATTTCGCAATGGATGCTGACTATGTTGTACGTTTCATGAGGAGCACTGGTAAACGAGCATGTGCGATGCTGTATGTCTGGACAGCGCGCGGTCTTAAAAGTTTTATAATTAAGAACGTTTTTAAAACCGAAAGACACAATATCTTCGAGTATAAACCGTGAATATAAGGTAATTGTCTGTCAAAAGAATAAAATAATGCATATTTTTGTTCATGTTTTCTATAAAATATATTTGAATTTATAAGACCATCAAAAATCAATGCGAAAAATTCATGCTATTTAAGTAGTCATTTGTTTCCGAGTGTGGTTTATGCAGAAGGTCGAAAAAAGTGCATTCAAAAGCCGACATCCTGGCAAGTCCGAAGTACTATAGAATTTTGCCTCACGATGATTAATGTTACAAGCCCACCTAAGTAATCCTTCCTAATCGAAAACGCATTTCGGAATTTGCGCCAACATTTCATGAGATCGGTCGCGCACTGTAGTTTATTATTAGCGAAGGGGTCAGCCATGCTGTGGTCTTGCAAACTTGTGTGATAATTCGAACTTTGCGGCTACCGGTGTAACTGATTTAATCGATCGCATGTTTCTGGGTCAATGGACTCCCCTTCTTTCCAATTATCCGAGTAAATTTAGTGTTTTTGCCGAAAATGACAACATACAAATCTCCTAGAAATTTGGAAATTTCTCGGAAAGGAGGTTTCGCTGGTATTTTATGTCCTGATTCATACCGATCTATGTCACATTTTCACATCGTGACGTGGCCATGCCATCGCGATGTGGGACGCACACTCGCGTGTGAATGGCATTTTATTTCCGCGCACGTGGCAATTTTACCGTGCATAGGATGTGAACCTGCGGAATCACAAGCACACACACACACAAGCACACCCACGGCGTGTACTTTTGGGCTGGCGTGTGAATCGCCAGGCGACTTGAAACTGGGACCTCCCATGGCAGAACACTCACGCGTTTCAATGCTGTTGGCCTTCAGGCGAGTCACTGATTTTCGCGCAGGGCGTGGCCAAGTGTACTTACCAAGTCGATGACGGATGGCAGCTGCCTGTCAGCAGTTCATAGCACGCAGTTAAATGCAATAAGCGCTCTAAAGACCAATAAACTCTCAAACGAATTTGTGGACATTTCTTAAACCTGAGAAGGCCCATTAGAGTGGTAAAAACTGGGGCACTTTTTAAAGCAGATAGTGTGCTTTGATTGTGAACTAGGGAAATCCATCAGTCAGTTCGGATGGGACGTGACTGTACCCTCCTGGAGAAGCAGACGAATTTCAGATCATATATTCAAATAACGTTTCGGAGAGCGTGAGAGAGAGAAGGCCTGAAAGGATTCCTTCTCGAGGCATTTACTCAAAGCTGTTGCATGCATTTCAGAAGACTGCAAAAAGGTTAACGCTGAGAGCTGGGAAACACCGGAGGGCCCAATTCTGGATCGAACCTCTTTTCATTGTATCATACAGCGACGCAAAATTGACCAAAAATATGTCCGGCTTATCTTGAATACTTATTATTCCGCATTACAACATACAGCAGTCTGTGACTTAGTATTGACGAGTTTAACTGCTTACCAAAGAAAGCCAGGTCTCCTAAACCTGGAGTTGGGCATGACTGGCTGATGAAGATTGCTAAGCAACAAATGACCATTTCAGTCGACTCATTTTTTGTCAGTATTCCACCCCATTCTCCACATATATATATACATGTACATACATAAACGGATTACTATTAACAACCTACTTAATCGAGGAAAGTCACACTGCTCTGGGAACAAAGGTTATCAGGCAGAACGCTGGGGACACACCGAGGAGCCAAGCCCCTCGCAGCCGTGTCATGCAGCGGCAGAATATCGGCGAAACACGTGTCTGGGCTTTTAGTTTGTACTTCTGCCAAGAGAACGGTATAATGCTTTTTCCATATACATTTCGTGCTATTTGTAATACTACTTATTTGGAGAATGGGCAATGCGCGGTTATTCCACAGCAGTTGATTGACTTCGATTGGCTTGTCTACTGAAATTTCGGGTCAGGTCCTGAAAAGACATGTCCCAGAGACTTAACTCTATGTTCTGCACGGAATAATTTCTGAAATTATTCTTTTCATATATATATGCCAAAGATACTATGCCGTTCACCCGACATAGATACTAACTAATAGCCCAGACGTGTGTTTCGCCGATATTTTGCCGCTTCGTGACACAGCTGCGAGGGTCTCGGCTCCTCAGTGGGTCTCCCAGCCTTCTCCATGAGGTTTCTGATGTATAAACTCTGGAGAATAATCAAGTGAATGAGTTCCGAAATTATTCAGTGTAATGTCGGAAGTACGGTATAGTATATTTAACATATACATCTAATGCAACCTGTACTACTACTCGTTTGTGGACTGGGCATTACATGGTTATTCCAGAGTAGTCGATTGTCGGAGACTCAAATACTCGTTGAAATTGCGAGTCTGGCGCTCAAAAGTCATGTCTCGACGACTTAATTTCATGTCCTGCACTGAATAATTCCTGAAATTATTCGCCTAATATACATACAGTCCGTTACCGATGTGAGGAAATGTTGGCCGAAATTCTGAAAGGCGTTCTCGATTAGGAAGATTACTTAGGTGGTGTGTAATGCTGCTTATCAAGCGACATGATCCCATAATATTTCGGACTTGCCATGATGTGGGCTTTTCAACGCACTTCTTTCTCCCTCCTATAGATGTTGCACTTGGTAAAAAAACGACTACTTAAGTAGCACATATTTTTCACACTCATTTTCGATGGTCTTTTAAATCCAAATATGTTTTATGGAAAGCGGGCACAAAATAGACCTACTTTTACTCGTCTAGTATAAAGTAATATTGTTTATACATTTTATACTCAAAGAAAACGTATATTTGGGCTTTAAAAAGTCTCTAATTATGAGATTTTTAAGACCGTGCGATGTCCATACTTGCGGCGTCGTACTTTTCCGTTTGCCAATGCTCCTCGTGAAACGTACAACATAGTCCACATCTATTTCAAAATTTTACAAATTCAACATGATATCTTCTTAAAAGCATAGATGAATACATGAATTTTCTTGTGTAAAAAGCATGCACCTTTTATATTCCATTGGTAGTACATTATATATGACTCATATGTGTATGTGTATATACATATGAATCCTATGTCCTCCGACATTTCCCCCAATTTCACTTATTCCAGATACAGATGCGACCTTTTCCCCTAACAATGCCAGGGTGCCGGACCATCGACGCAGTGAATGTTTCAATTCCGGGTCTGGACATTGCACAGCCTCGGTATTGCATTGGTAAATTCGTCTCGCGAGGGGAATGAAACTTTATTCCTAAAGAAGGAAATAAAGAGGCGATGATAAGCGGGTCGTTGAAAATGAGATGGTGCTCAATCTTAGCCAAGTCCTCAGCGGAAAATCCCCCTCCAGATGGTAAAGACAGTCATTCAATGCACGGAAGCTGCTACCACTGACCTAGAGAATACGCTGGTAGAATTCTGGACTATCGTTGATGATTGAGAAATTATTCTTGAAAGAGCGACCTTCTCTAACAGATTTAGAAGGTTGGGGCGAAGAGACATCAATACAAGCTGCCTGATTAGGCACATTCTGGCTTTGTGGGCTGACTCCAACACCGCTGAGTGTACCCGAGAACGTTAGCAAATGCCTTGTAGACTGAAAATTTCAACACAAACTACTTACTGTCATGTTCAAATTCGATTCTATCTACAAAGCGGAACTAGGTTTCAGCGTGTGAGGCCTTTTATGTGTCCATTTGTCCTTGTGTTAGGGCACCCAAGCTTCTGTCAGGAGGCATTTTGAGAGCGCGAATGAAGCCTTAGTTTTCAAACGTGTACAAACTAGAATATGGATTGACTCGGAGAGGGTACCGGTTTCGACACGACCCATCAATTTGTCATGATGCAACCACCTGCAAAACCCTCGAGCTGACTAAAATGCATCCCCTACGCCTGATCATACGAGCCCCATTGAAGTACCATGTAAACAGATGTTTGCAGTAATGCCGGAAGCACGATTTGCTAATAAAGATATATGTCCGTGCTAGCCGAATCTGAACAGTCACTTCTAAAACCAATCCCAGATTGCCCTAATTGCAGTCGTTTGGAGAGTCGCTTGGCCCTCTCTAACTACTCCAGTCGTCGACAACGATTAGGAGATATCGGCGAGGGAGCTTTTAACTAGTTCATGCCGCTACGATTAGACGGACTCAGGGGGGGGGAGGGGGGCTGGCCACTGGGGTAGGCAAACCCAACCGGGAGGTCAGCAAGGTGTCACTCCAGTCAAACGTATGCTGATTGGTCATCCAGTAATCTCCCCACAGACAATGCCCTATCAAAGTGGTCGTCGCATACTGGAGGATATACCATACTGACAGCACAGGTAATAGCTAAACCCGGACACGCATATAACACCGATATCGTGCGGCTACATGTCACAGCTGCAATGAAATTCAGCTCATCAGTGAGTCCCTCCAACATCTCGAAAGTGCTTTTTGGTAAATAAGCTTCCGTTTCAAAGCCAATCTTCTTAATTGCCTCGAAAAATTGTGCGCGATTGATCGTCACACTGCGTCTTCGATAATTGAACTGATGGGGTAACGGTGGAGATTTTGGCTTTCTGGGAGCCTGACTATGAGATTTAGACTTCGGATAGGCGAGCAGCCAGCCACTTGCTTTATTGAAGACTGTTTTTTCCTATCTTCGGCTCTGTGCTCAGTTTTTATTGAAACATTCAAAATAACATATCTCTTAGTTGTGGGTCACTTTGCGCAAATGACCGTCTGAGTCGTATCCGTGGACTCACTCAAACTTGAACTGTCTTCGCCGAGAAAAAAGAGCGTTCGCAACGAAAAGCGGAAACGAATATGCTCATTATCGATGGATAAACCTTTCTTATAAGTTAACTCAGTTAAAGCGCTTTCATAGGGTGTTTCGATTACAAATGAAGCAATTAAAAGTGGCGGAAAAACGTCAGCACGTCTAAATAAAGGATTGCCTGTAGGTGGCATTACTGCATTTTAAGGCACAAAACCATACGAACTTACAAATCAGTCTCCTTAAAATCGATAAAGCGTCTGGTTTTCAAAATACAATTTTTTTATTCAAATCACGCTAAACATCACTTACGCGAAACAAAAAATCGATTTCCAAGAGCGGCGCGCTTTGTTAGGTAAAACCGACTAGTGCAAGATTACTCTCATCTGGTAGAAACACACCCACAGCAGTGCAAACACACTCCAGGTCAATTATTCACGTAGGAAATTGTCCTAAAACCAGGTAACGTAGATCTACTGTAGGCAGGCTAACTCATGCAATGTCAACCGAAATTCCGAAATGCGTTTTCATCTCGAAAAGATAAATTAAGCGGATTTGTAAAATTAATCATCATGCACCATAATTATATAATAATCCAGTTACCTAAGGGTACCAGCTTTCGGACGAACTTTTTTCCGACTGCATGCAAAAACTATGTACTGCAAAAAAATGACTACTTAAATAGAATAAATTTTCCTCATTGACTTTCGACGCCATTAAATATTCAATTATATTTCATGGGAAGCATGCAGAAAGTTATTTATTATTTTACTCATTCGGTAGAAAGTTGCGTCTACTTTTAATTTTATCCTCAAAGAAGGGACGTGATTCGGTTTCAAAAAAGTTTCTAATTGTGAGATTTTTTAATACCGTAAAATGCCCACTCATAAAACGTCATGTCTCTGCATTTACCAATGTGGCATAAAAAGTTAACAATATGGCTCCAATTCACTGTTAAATTTTATAAAGCCCGTATGGTTTACTCTTAATACCGCAGAGAAGTGTATGATTTTCCGTAAGCGAAACATATAGGACTAGTACTTTGATAGCCCTGAATGCAAGTGCAACAGCAGGTGCGGTTCAAAATTGTTTGGGAAGTTTTTAAAAACCGAATTATACACTGCCCCCGAGTACAAAATTTGAGGAATATGTGACTTTCTACCGAAGGAGTATGAGAATGGATATTTTCATGCATGTTTTGCATGAAGTATAATTAAATTTTTAAGAGAATCGAAAATCCATGAGAAAAATGCATGCCACATAAGTGGTCATTTTTTGCAGAGTATATCTCTCGCATCCAGCCGGAAGGAAATTCGTTCCAAAGCCGGCATTCCGTGATAACTGGTTAATTATACAATTATGCCGCCTGATGATTCGCTGTACAACCCTACTTAATTAATCTTTTCGAAACAGGAAGGCATTTCGAAATTTCGGCTGAAATTTAAATGAGTTAGCCCACCTACTGTACAACCAAATTAGTAAACATTTTTGCCTAGCAAGATTACTTCAAAGCATATTCTACATGAAAAAGGACATTTCCCCGAACGGGTAAGGCGAATACGCAAAAGTTACAAAATTTCAGGAACTTGAA
>CACRXP010000297.1:135325-157966 GCA_902702965.1 Spirometra erinaceieuropaei
CGTCTGATGAGTTAGGTCACATGCTGTGTGTGTGAGTTCGCAGATCGCCGACTGAAGTGAGGTTTGCGTGTGAACAGAGGACAGCACGTGTGTGGCACGCTTGAACGCAAATTCAGCTACTTCAACCTGTGCACACTAGCCAGTATTCAGTTGATTTAAATCTTACCGGCAGTGAGACACAGTGGGTTCTAGAAGAAGGAGTTAGGAAGATGCTGTATGAGCCCCTCCCCACCCACGCAGTAAACAATTCACAATGATGCTCCTCGCCACTCGAGGCGGACGCAATTCCGTCTGGGCTATCTCCAGGAAGTAAAATTCAAAGTGCTTTCTGCAACTTTACTACGAAGAATGCGGTGCACTGGAACCACCTGGAGTGAAGAATATCACTTTTAGCGATGCTTTACGACACACTGTAATGAGCCAGCTGTCGATGTTTCAGATGACCAAAAAAGGTATTAAGGGATGCTCGATGTGATGGGGGTATTTGATGTACAGAGGACGCCAGTAGACAACTGCTTCTCCTCCCCCAGTGAACGTCAGCACAGTCTAGCCCCTGCGCCACGCAAACCTTACTCGCCTCTCTTTTAGTTCAGTCTGCCGGCTCCACGAGAGTAGATCAGCTCCACAGGATGTCCTACAAGCATCACAAACATGGTTTCATGCAACTAACAGATGAACGATAGTTGACTCCTACAGCCTGCGGTTCTGATCTGAATATGACACAGCTCTGCCATCTTAAGCGATGAGGTTCACCACCACCACGACCATCTGAAGGAGAGTTCAATGATAGCCTATGCAAAACGGTACGCCCCCAGAAGCACTACACGAAAAACCATGTGACAAATGTCGTTTGCCTGTAGTGGTGAGGTGGGTTCAGTCTGGGACTCTTAATTAATGACACACTCGCCGAAATGAAAACTTTTGTCAAGGCATGAAAATAGAGACTACAAGACCGAAAAACGGGGACATCATTTTTTAGATTTACCTACTTAAAGCATTTTGACCCTGTTAAGAAGCTAAAATAAGCATAATAAGCTGGTATCGAAATATTTTTCGCGAAGATTTGTCATTCGCTATTTGTCGCTTCGTAACATGAACAACGAATAACGATTATGCAACAACTTGAAATAGTTCAAAAGTCAGTGTAAAGTTGCGTCTTTGAAAATGTCGCAGAAAAACGCGATAGAAAAATGAAAAAGGCACGTTAACGTACAAAGGAGTGTTTAAATCAAAGGACTTGGAATTACAAGGGCAAAATCGGGTTTCTTTCTCCCCGTGTGTCGGCTGCCTTCAAATAACGCAGTGTTCGTGCACTAGACTGGACTCAGAAGGCTATTCTTAGGTCAGTAGAATGACCACCATCAAAGGGGGGGGTGTTTAATGATAGAAGAGCGGGGAATTTTGCTTTTCAACTTTAAAAGCCATTTCGGCAGTTGCTCAAATGACCTGGCTGCCGACTGGCTTTGCGTTCTCCCGATACGAATGATATTTCGACCAACGTGCCCGACGATGTCCATCGTGTGCTACACAGTAAGGTGAAGCAGACACGGTGACTTGCGCGTTAATCGGTTTTTTAATGAGGGCAGACTTGCGCAGCATCCAACGCACTCTCTCCTCCCCACCCAGGACCGGTGTCAAGACACGGTCAAGAAGACCGGAGCCGGTGGAGGGTGCAGATGGCTAGCGCGGTCAGACCCG
The DNA here is from genome assembly GCA_902702965.1 of Spirometra erinaceieuropaei. Taxonomy (NCBI): domain Eukaryota; kingdom Metazoa; phylum Platyhelminthes; class Cestoda; order Diphyllobothriidea; family Diphyllobothriidae; genus Spirometra; species Spirometra erinaceieuropaei. The sequence goes on from CACRXP010000297.1 coordinate 137,024, forward strand.
CACCTGGGCGTACCTTCACATCCCCCCGGTCTGCAGTAAACACCTGACCAGGATTTTTACCAATCACAGCACAACAAGGGGTCAGAAGGACGAGGATGACTGGGCAGCCGTACCCACGACCTGTAGACCCAGCGGGAGTGCAAACCCATCTGGCGGGAGGGAAACCAGGCGCCAGAAATCTGCCAGCAGATACCAGGCTGTGAGAACCGCGGTTAGCTGAAAACTGGCATAGTAGACGCTCACAATCCTTAAGGCCCGCGCAATGTACCTGCGTCAACAAGGACAAACAAAGTGGACGGTGGGCTACTTGCAAGCGACTGACATGGGGTGTGCGAGAGACAGAAGTCGAGCCTCTGCAAACGAATGGGTCAAATGCTAAGCCCAGCCGTGCCCTTGTAAGTCCCAGTCCTTTGCTTTACGCAGCCCTCCGTATGTCGGCGAATCCGCTAAGACACGGAATAGGGACCTCCCCATCCTCATTTACTTCTCCCTATGTCCTACTCCTAGCCCTAACACTCACCCGAAACTTAGCCCTAACCCTAAACAAAAAAACACGAACCTTACTCCTAACCTTAACCTATTAACTAACTCTAAAATCCCTGAAATTTAGCTTAACGCCACCTGTTCCCCACCGCATTTACTTATCCGTACTTTCAATAACCTTTGTAGGGGACCTTTTTATCGGCGAGATTGCGTGTTTCGAGCTATGATCATGGTGTTTTTATTTTGATTTTCGCAACTTTTTCAACTTCGAGTCTAGTTACTACTTGTCACTCGTGTTGAGTAGCGACAGGTAGCAGTTGATAAGCCATTGAGAGATAAATGTGGGAAACAGCAGATCCTGCTATTTTGCTCGTTTTGTCCTATGTGCTTACATTGTTCTGTTCTAGGCACCATCAGTAGCGATGGTGCGGAGGTAATTAGTTGGCTAATGTGTGAAATTGATTTGCTGTAAGGAGGAAGTTAGCTGAAAAGCGGTCGGAAATTTGACAGGCAAGTACGCACTCTACCATTCGACATTTACAGATGCTTCTGGTGTTTGGATTTAATTTTTTACTGCCGTTCTGGGAAAAGTTATGACTTTTACCCTGTTTATCCTCGCAAAGGTACTTCAGTTTGGAATAAGAATCACTACTCAGATAAATGACCGAAGCGTAGGCAACTGGCCTTTACCAATGATGGCCATGCTTCCATCGATTTGTGTTTGTTAGTTTACTTCCGTAGTTAGTTATTTCGTGGGTGATCTTGAATTGCCAGAAAAATGAAATGATTTCTTCTGCTTGGATAACCTCAAGGCTGATAATGAACACGACAAGACTTCGCCCTGGCAGACTAACTGCTCTGCTCCTTTGCGCACTTTTGCAGCAGATGAGTTGAGTTCTCTCTGAGCCAGAACAAACTATCCTCAGCTCTCCAACTTACTTTAATATACCATAACGGAGTCTCTTAAAATAATCCATCAGCTTTTCGTTCAGTTCGGAGTGTTCTGTCGACAGATGACGATCGGAGACACTTGACTCCGCCCCTTGCGTTGCATTCAATCACGAAGAAATTCGAATGGGCTGTATCGAAGAAAGGTCCACCCGTCCCCGATTTTCTCTAAAGAAAACGCTGGCGAAAACAACGGAACTTCCCTATGATAAATTAGTCCCTAGGGCACTATGTTTCCGCCCTAGTTATTAAAAAATGCCTAAAGGTGGTGAACTTACAGTAGGTGGGCTAACTCATGAAATGTCAGCAGAAATTCCGGAATGCATTTTCGATTCGAGAAGGCCAATTAAGTAGGATTGTAAAACCAATCATCTGCAGCATAATTATGTAAGAATTCAGTCACCCCAGCATGCTGGCGTTCGAACAAACTTCTTTTCGACTGCATCTAAAAACCATACTCCGTAAAAAGGACTACTTGAGTTGCATGCATATTTTTCATTGATTTTCCATGCCCTTAAAGATTCAATTATATTTTATGGAAAACATGCATATAAATGTTTACTCTTTTGCTTATTCAGTATAAAATTACGTCTTTTTCCAATTTCACGCTTGAAGGAAGTGCATAATTGGGTTTTAATAAAGCCCCTAAGTGTGAGATTGTTTAATACCATGAAATGGCTCTTCATAAAACGGCATATCTCTAAATTTACCAATTTGGCTTGTTAAGTTAACAATGTGACCTAAACCCACTGCTTAATTTTATGAAACCTATAGAATCCTCCTTTAAACCGTAGAGAAATGTGTGCTTTCCCGTACGCGGCAATTACACGGCTTATAATTTGGGAGCTCTGAATGCAAGTGTCACGAAAACGTTTTATAAAACCAAAGTATACTCTTCCTTTGAGTGTAAATTGAAAGAAGATGGGATTTTCTACCGAATGATCAAATAATGAATATTTTTGAGCATGCTTTTCCACGAAATATAATTGAATCTTTAAGGGCATCGAAAATAAATGAAATATATGCATGCTACGTAAGTAATCATTATTTACGCAGTATGGTTTTCGGATGCATCCGAAAAGAAGTTTGTTCGAAAGCCGGCGTCCTGGGGTAACTGAATTATTGTGGAATTATGCTGCATGATGATTGGTTTTACACCCTACTTAATTTACCTTTTCGAAACGGAAATGCATTTCGTGAGTTAGCCCACTTACTGTAATTAAACGCAGTTTCTGACCTTGACAGTTGACGCAAGTTGAACCTCTGGCTCCGTAACTTAATGGCGGACAGATTTATGGGTGATCAACGGCAACCTTAAACGCTGATAAGATAGTGTTCCTAACCTATGTTCCAACCCCAACGGTAAACTCTTCGAAATTCAGCCTACGACCACCTGTAATACTTGAAGGATACTTATTCCGCGTCACACCGGTACGAACATCTAAAACAATACTTTTGATTGTTTTTTTTAGCTCTGTGTGCTTATTTGGCCCTGAAAGAAGGTTAAAGTCTGCACATGTTGTACGGAATGCCATGCTTAATAGCCCAGGTACTAACTAAAAGACCAGACACCTGTTTCGCCGATATTATGCTGCTTAATGGCACAACTGCGAAATGGGTTCGGCTCCTAAGTGGTCCCCCAGCCGCCCTTGTTTGTTTTTTGACAACTGCTTCACTTATGACCTTGCTGCTTTTTAATTTCCTCAGATAGAAGTCGCTAACTTGGACTTAATCAATCTATTTGAGGTTTATTGGCTTAAACCGAAATCTGATACAAATATTAGGGTCGAAGTCCATCAGCCACGTTAATGATTAATTTTCGAGGAAGTTAAAGATCCATAAGTACCAAAACTGGGATATCTACCAGAAAACACACGAGGTACGTTGGGGAGGGCCACTGATACACCGAGCACCTCGTAGCTGTACCATGCAGCGGCAGAATGTCGGCGAAACACGCGTTTCTGGGCTTATAGCTAGTACCTGTGCTGTCAACTATGATATCCTGTAACCTCAACATATACAGTGCGTGACCAATGTCATGAAATGCTGACCAAAATTCTGAAATGCGTTTGCGGTTAGGAGGGATTACTTGAGCGAATTTGTGACATCGATTATCTGGTGGCATTATCCTATAACATTGCAGGCTCGGTAGGATGTCGGCTTTTGAATGAACTTCTTTTCGACCGCCTGTAGAGATCGTACTCGATAAGTAATGACTACTTAAGTAGCATGCATTTTCCCCGTTTATTTTCGATGGTCTAATAAATCCAATTGTATTTGATAAAAAAACGCAGAAAAAATGCTTTCCTTTACTCATTTGGTAAAGAATCACGTCATCATTTTATTTAATACTTGGAGATGAAGAATTATCAGGTTTTAAAAGGTTTCCTAATTCCCGAATAACTTGCGGTCTGATCAGCCGTTGCATTAGTGCTTAGTGATTTCAGTTTGGAAGGTGCATGCGTTCCGTGTATGGAAAAACACATACTCTTCTAAGCCTTTACAAAGACACCATGTAGAGTCCATAAAATTTTGCAATGGATGCGGGCTATGTTGTGCATTTCATGTAGAGCAGTGATGAACGGACGGTAACGATGTTTTGTGAATGGACATTACACGATATTGAAAAATCCCACAATTTGAAGCTTTTTTAAAACCTAATTACACTCCTTCATCAATTCGATAATATAAAGATTAAGTGAGTCCCTATCAAATATGCAAAAGAAAACATTTTGTCCACGTTTTTATGAAATACATTTGAATTTATTAGACTATCGAAAATCAATGAGAAAAATGCATGCTACTTAAGTCGTCATTCCTTACCGAGTACGGTGTCTACAGGAGGTCAAAAACAAGTTCATTCGAAAGTCCGCCAAAGTAATCCCTCCTAACCGAAAACGCATTCCAGAATTTTGGCCAGCATTTCATGAGATTGGTCACTCACTTCACTACAAACTGACTGTTGGCAGTTTAATGAATATTGTGCGGTTATTCTGCTGTAACTGATGAACTCTGTCCCACATATTCGTATCAAGTTTCGGTCTGAGCCTATAATTAAAAAACTGACTGATTTACTCCAAAAAAGAGGCTAATTTCTAAGAAAACTGAAAAACGCACGATGTCCAAGCCTGCCCGCTGCCAATGACACATTTGAAGGCGATGCTGAAGAAGCGGAAGAGTGTGGAATTAGGGTCTTCTTTCTAGAGATTAAGGGGCAAAGTAAATATGTTTAAATTCATGCCTTAGTGAACTGGATGCTACACGCGAATCCAACTTCTTTCTCTGTCTTCATTGTCGTATTTCTCGTTTTTTCTCTGTTCTTGCAAAAACATTTCTGTAAGATTACTCCGGATCACCCTACAACCGCCTACGCGGCCGTAGATTTAACCGCAATGCGCCCTGGGACGAACATATTCCGCCAAATAAATAGTTCCCACCACAACCGACAGGATAACGGACTCATGGCTCAGCGGAAGAGCACTAGTCGTGTAAGCGCTTAATGTTCAAAGACCCCGAGTTCGAATTTCAGGTCGCTCCCGATCTGGTGTTCAAATGGCTGATTGACGATGACCGGTAGGCGAGAAATGATCATTCCCATCTTTCTTGGCCTTGTCAGTGAGTCTTCCTGTGTCATCACTGGTTGTTATGCGGCTGCCGAGTTTTTAAGCTTATGCATGTATTAGCCGTAATATGTCTGGCGGTCTTTTGTTTTAGCATAAGACCTATCGAAATATTCTACAGGCAACCGCGAAGGGGTTTACCTTCGGGAAAAGCGTGTCCCGTAACCTGAGCAACTAATGAGCCTTCACCGAAGTTTACATTTCTGACCGACAGTTTGTTCGTCGAATCCGACGATGTCTACCATGTGCTACATAGCAAGGTACAGGAGGCACGGTGATCTGCGCGTGAATTAGTTTATAGTTAATGTAGACTTGCGCAGCATATACCGCACTCTCTCTTCCCCAATCCTCACATTATCCCGGTGTCAAGACGTAGTCAAGAAGACCGGAGGCGGGGAAGGACGCAAGTGGCTGACACCGCCCTAGAGGTGCACCACACCTCCAAACCCACAACACACACTTGAGTAGGATTCTTCACAAACAACAGCACCACAGTAGGGGCCAGAAGGTCGAGGATGCTAACTGGGCTTCCGTGCCCACCACAACCGATAGGACAAGGGGTCCGTATGGTTAGGTATTTCCGGCTGACGGACAGCCAATAAGCCAGGAAATGCCCATCTTTGCCTTCGTCGGAATTCCTTTCCGAAAACCCTTTTTAGTTTAAGTTCAAAAATGAAAAACTACAGGTCGCGACATAACACACGAAACATGTCGAAACTTACGAATGATCGCCAATTGCTCGCAATCCGACATCAATGCGGGGATTTAATATCTATACTAATAGATAGAAATTTTAAGAGGATTAAAAAACATAAAAGACACATCCAAGGCAATGTTGCGTTGTCTACAACGATCAACTTTTTGGAAAAGAGGAAAATTACGAAGACGTCAAAAATGGTTGTAATTGTGTAAAATTCAGTTTTTTGTGTGCCTAATGTTTGCCCAGGCAAACAAACTTAGTAGATATGGCAGAATATACAGAGTAACGTTTAAAAATAGCGTTTAGTAAAGTTTACATTGAAATATCTCTTTCGAATTAGTACATTTTTATGTGGTTAAAACCTTTGTTAAAACTTTGGAAGTAAGATGTCTCCTTAAGGCATTTACGCAAGTGATGAGTGTTTGTGCGTTTTTTATGTAGACGATCATTGCGGTCACATGTGCAAGCTCATCCAGCCGTGAAACATCATCTTTATATAAAACGAGAGGCCACAGAAAAAGTTAAGAACGAATATGATTTTGATTAAATAAGAACCCTTCTCTAAGAAGTTACCTTTTCAAGGTATGCTCTATGCCACAATCCTTTGATGGGTGTCTGTGCACTTTGCATTTTTGCACGGTGAAACCAAGAAAATAATTTAACTTTCGTTCACGCTGCTAAAAAAACTGAAATTTTTCCATCTCAAAATTAAGCATATGCTTTTCTCTTTTTAGTGCGGCCACATTCGCTCTCTTTGCTCACCTTTAGGCTGCGTTCTATGATTATGAATGCACGGCAGAGTAGCCATATAAATAGTCATATTTTGCTGAAATTGTTAATTTTTTGCTCGTTCCATTTCTAAACCACGTTGTGCAGAAGCTAGACCACACGAAAAGAGTTATTCCATATGTCCGAAACTGAAAACGACTACTCGGTGGTAGTCACTTTGGTAAAAAAAACATAGAATTTTCCAAATGGCAAAACAGTTTCGACTTATTTAAACAGAGGATTGCCTGTGCGCGATATAACCGTTCTTTAGGGCGCCAAATCGCACGAAATTGCTAATATGACCTCTAAAAAGCTATAAATAGTCTGGTCACCTTACAATATTTTGTGTGGTAGCAAGTCAATTCCTATGATTATAATCGGGCAAAAAAATCAATTTTCCAGTGCAACAAGCCTTGTTAAGTAAAACCCTCGAAAGTAAATTACTCATCTATCAGAGAAAAACACGCTCAGATGATTCGCCGAAGCCAAGGACGGGGATTAGCATACGAAATTGCCCGCATATATCGCAATCTCCATTTTCGCTCAAATTTAAGAATATTTTCCATGATGAAATTGCGTACATCAATTTTCTGCACATTTCCCTGGAGAGACTTGACAAGCGAGCTAAATGCGCAACGTTTGAGACGTCCGAATTTTCTCATATTTGTTTCTGTCGTTAGGTTTCATGAGATAGGTCACGGACTGTACACATTGCAAATTAATATAACAGATAAGATCTAGCAGACTCACAAACACAAAACAGGAATCAAACTGCTAAATAGCAATAATTTAAAAGTGAAATTTGCTAAATGCGCTACAGGGGAATCCTCATATAGGTGGGGTTACTGTTCAAAAATTCGAAGAACTTTTTTTGAACACGGTTTATTGCTGTAAGGTTTCATGAGTAAAACTTTGAACAGCTTGTGAAATTTTGTACATGGTTCACAGCACATTAGTCTGCTGGAACCCACTGAACGACAGAGAGGTCCAAGTGCCGCTGATGGGTAAAGTGCCTAAAAACAGGCGCTTGACTCAGTCTGCTTTTTCTGCCGTTCTTTTTGCATAAATGCCAATCAGTGGGACACGTGATACTGCTCTCCCTCTGTGTACCACCCCCGAAAGACTGTGTTAACAGAGTCACCCGGTTATGCAACGACCCCTACAAACGCACGAGGGGGCTCTACGCGCCCACACGCACAGCTGGGGACCTAACTCATGAAGTATGCCTAATCCAACGAAAAATCGCTAACCAGTCAGAAAGCATTCACCGAATCAGCGAACAAATAATGAGCGACTTTGTGTTAGACGACGACGCAAAATATTTATTTCAGATAGTCATTCGTTGATTAGAAAGAACAATTTTCTTAAGAAAAGCGGAAATGGCGAAAACGCGAACATCCGTGGGGGTATGAGTAGACTCGTTTTCGAGTAGAACATAATGCTTGTGCATTCCAAAAACTGAATACAACGGCATAGGCACAGTAGCATTTGAAAAGTATCGTTTTACATTTTTCATGAACTATCCTTTAAGAATTAGTGTTATGTTCAGCCTGGCAAAAATTCAAGTGCGCGATGTCCAGTGGTACGTTTCATGGCCTTGCTGGTCGACATCGATGTATCTATTGCGACACTTGTGTTTTAGAAGACGCGGTTGTCTGACTCAAAAAGGCTTCTGCTTGGTAGCGTTCACGGAGACGTCACACGAATAAGTTTTCAGAAAGTAACAAATTGACAGGCCGCTCAGTGACTATTAAATTTGGATAGCATTAGTAAAGGTAATCGTAAGCAGATCACATGTTGTGTATTAAGAGAACTGTCCTAGCAGTTGACTGTTTGCGCCGCGTGTGACTCAGTCCTTCGGTTTGGCGAAACCCCGACGCCGATCGATATCCAGAGCTTTAACGATTGGCCGGACGCCATGACTCAGACGGACGCGCACGACTCATGCTGTTCACGAATAGGTATTGCTGTCGCTGCCGTTCGAGCTGCTTGCGCCCTACAGTCCAAGGAACGAGCTGTCCTACTGATCCTGCCTTCCTGGCTTTTAATTTGACGAATTCCCTGTTTTCGCCCTACCACACTTCGACAAGTACAGTATAGGAATTCATAAAAGGGCGTAGGAACTAAGACGTCTCGCGGGCGCGCTCGCCTGCTAGGGTGCAAAAGCTTGCTCCGCTAACTTCAATCCACGTCCCCCCAATCAAAAACATGTTGTCTCCACAGACCGCTTTAATATGCTCATGTTTTCTCGGTCGGTCAGGTGTGGTTATGTAGCCCCACCTGAAGTAAACAAACCCCACTAACCTGTAATACTAAACCGGTGGTAAAAGGGGTTTTTACTGATGAGGCCGGGGAACGCACGGGCGACGACGTCAAGTAATTGTACGCAAAATAAAAGTTATGTGAAATGTGCGGTGGTACTTTGAGTGGTTGAGAAGTAGTTGTTCTAACCTCTAGCCCTAACTCCAACTTTAACGCCTTATCATAACCCCCAAGCCTAACCCCTATCCCTAACCTCTAACCCTGACCGCAACGGTATTGTGTCCATCAGGTAGGGCTGCATAATCACATCTTACTTCTCAGTCGCTCTTGTGGAACTTTCTATGTTGGTCAAATCCAGGTCAGCTGGGCGGACCAGACGTGTGCGGTACGCGTAAACGGACTGCTTAGCTCCGTCAGCCGGAGCGCCCGAGTCCGCCTCTGGTCTTTGACGACTTTGTCTTGTCACGGGTCTAAATTGCGTGACGGAGGAGAGAACGTGGCAGATCCTGAAAAAGTGCACCATCTCTGTAAACTAATTCTCGTACAACTCACCGTACCCGCCTCCCCCCCCCCATTGCTGTGATGCATCGTTCGAGACGGCCTTATTATCGTGTTGGTAAAGTGAGTAAAAGAGTATATATCGACATGGTGGGGTAATCAGCTTCTTTTTTGTATAACTGGCCACCAATCGGACGTCAAGGAACTTTTCCAAATGGTCTATCGAGTCGCGGAGAAGGAGACACGATCGGTGGAACTATTGCTTTATGAGCCTGAAGCTTCGTATCCTCACTCGAATCCGCCATCAGAGGCAGAATCTATCGGGTACCGGCGAGCTATCATAGACCCCCTATGACGGCGCCTGCCTGAATCAACCAGAGAGAAGTCGATCGGGTTACAGAAACGTATCCTGACAGCACGGAAGGGCTTCTTGCAGTCTTCACGGTTAGCGTGATCATAACTAACCAATCAGACTCTCAACTGGGTGCTGGAGGTGGTTAGACGTCCGCAGTTGTCGTTCGTCCGTTTTTGTCCGGTGGCCACCGTACTGATATGTGAGAACCTGACTAACTGTAGTTTTCCTCCTTCTATATTGGTCATTTTCGCACGAACTTGAGGAGGCCGACTAGCCATTTCTACCTGATTTGCCTATCTACCCCGCCCTTGGGAGCGTAGGCAGCGTATCTCATGAAATATTACCTGTAATTCTAAAATATGTTCGCGATAAACATGAACTAATCAGGCCCGGTTGGAAGACTGTCCTACAGCGTTCTCCTATGATATGTCAGTCACGCAGAGATATCGGATTGTCAACCTTTTGGAAAAACCATGCTCCCTAAAATTCCCTCTCAAGTAATAGGATTTTTCATTGACTTTGGATGCCCTGATGATTCCAATACATTTTATAAAAAGTCGATACAAAATGTTTTTTATTCTGTATTCGTATTAGTAAAGTACATCTTTTTAAACTTTAATACCTAAAAAGCTATCCTTCCGTTCAAAGAAGTTTATTTATGCGATTTTTAAGTGTGTTATCAAGGATCATCGTATTCGTCAGTTGATTAATGTTGCTTCTGATGTCTACAACGTGGCCCATATCCACTACAAAATTTCACTAGTCCTTTATAGTTTATTTTCAGTATAATTGAGAATCATACGACTTTTCTCTAACGGAATGTGCGCTGCTTTAATTTAAAGACTCTAAACGTTAGTGCAGCGACAAGTCGGTTCGAAAATTAATCGGGAACTAAAAACTTTGAAAAGCCGAAGGGTACCAGCTCTTGGAGCAGATAATTTAATGAAAACACGACCTGTTGCAAAATCGGTAAACGAAAGGATATTTTTATGAATAATTTCCATGAAATTGCGAATAATTAGGAACAACTTATACAGAGAGTGACAGATGTCAAGAAATTTTGGCTGAAATTCTGAAATGCGTTCGGGATTAGGAAAAATTACTCAGGCGCGATTGTAAAACTGACTATCTTTCGGCATAAACCTTTAATATTTCCGACTCGGCAAAATGTCAACTTTCGAATGCACTGCTCTTAAATCTCCTGTAGAAACCGTACTCAGTAAAAAATGACTACTCGACTAGCATGTATTTTCACATTGATTTTCGATGGTCTTTCAAATTCAAATATATTTTTTAGAAACTAGAGAGTCAGGTCATCTTTCTCTTTTATACTCGAAAAAGGAGTATAATTAGGTTTGCAAAAAGGTTTCTAATTCCCAAATAATTAGCGCTTAGTCTACAAGGTGCCTGCGTTCTGTGTAAGCCAAATCACATATAAGTCTGTGCCCTCAAAAGGATACCATATAGAGTGCATAAAATTTTGCAATAGATGCGGACAATCTTGTACATTTCATGAGAAGCAAAGCTAAACGTACAGGTTCGATGTTGTATGAATGGAAATCACACGATTTTAAAACATTTCATAATTTGAAACTTTTTGAAAACCTCATTATGCTCCTTCTTCGAGTATAAAATATAAGGGTGACTTGATTCTCTATCAAACGGCTGGAAAGAGACATATTTTGTGCGTGTTTTCTACACAATATATCCAGATTTGCAAAACCATCGAAAATCAATGTGAAAAATGCGTGCTAATTAAGTAGTCATTTTGCCGGGCACGGTTTCTAGAGGAAATTGAAAATCAGTACATTCAAAAGCTGGCATCCTGCCGAGTCCTAAATATTATAGGAATAGCGCCGCAAGATAATTAGTATTACAATCGCACCTAAGTAATCCTTCTTAAACGGAAACGCATTTCAGAATTTAAGCCAACATTTCAAGAGATCGGTCGCTCACTGTACATTTCATGACGAGCAGTAGTAAGAGGACAGGTAAGACGCTGTGTAAACTGACATTGAACGGTCTTTAAAAAGTCACGTAATTAGAAACGTCTATCATTTTTACAAGAGAAGTGCTGCCATCAACTTCTACTTGGCCCAAAACATCACATCGTGCGACCGGTACGAGCGCTGGTTGACAATTCCTGCGGCAGCCTGCAGGGCGCGGTTTTGGCAAAAATGTTATTTATGGGCGTACCGACCGCAGCCCTCAACCTGACATTGCCGGTTGCCATTGGTCGCCCAGGAGGCTGCAGCCGACACCTGGACGCCATTTTGATGACTCCTCACTGCGTGTACTTTTATTCTCCCCAGACAGGCTTTTTCGCAGACAGCACTTTTATGTTTACGCTGGTTGGGCCTTGTCAACCCCGCCAGTTTTGCCGTGTTTATCCGACAGGCTTTGTGCTGGAACTGACACTGGGGGAATTACTCACAGCTGATTTGAATAACACAAGGCCGTGTGCGGTCAACAGTAAAAGACTCCAACAAATACCTACTTGAACATCTTGCCTTTCTAAAGAACTGAGCATTGGCAGGTTTATAATGAGCAAGAGCAATAGAATGATCAGGGGCCTACAACATTGGCAAAACTACTTTTATAACGGGTTTATTGAGAAGAAGGTTATGATTTTATTTACAGGTGGAAACAAACTTTACACTCATAATTTCCTGGGCGGTAGAACGGCCAAAATGCTTTAAAATAGCAGCTGCAGCGGACCAACCTCTCCCTTTAAAGAGCCATTTGTGGAGCCTATTGCTTTGTTAGTCATACTGAAAGAAGGGTTGCTCTGAACCGCAGTCTAATTTTCTACACTAATTGTAACAGCGCAGCCGGGATAGCACAGCCTGCCATTTGTGTCCCCGCTGGTTGAAAAATAGACCCACTTGCCATAGACGACGCTTTTATTCTCAAGGCTGAACAACTTATTCATTCTAGGTTTCATTAACTCTCTGCGACTAAATGCTTCCGCTAGTTAATTAATTAAGTCACACCGGCGATCCAAAAAAAACATTACCGGCAAAGACAACGCAGACGTGAATGGCCATTTCTGGCTTGCTAGACGACATCAGCCAGCCATTCCCAAGCCCGAAATATGCGACCTGCCCAGGAGTTCAGTTCGCCGCTGTGTGGCGGGGCTCGACAGAGGAGCACGTAAACTTTTTTATCCCCAAAGAAGGAGTACGATTAGGTTATAAAAGGTTTTCTAATTTCCGAATAATTTGGAGCCTGATCAGCCGTTGCATTAGCACTTAGTGATTTCAATCTATAAAATGCATGCTTACCGCACAAAGAAAATTACACATTTTTCTATGCCATTTAAAAGATAACATACGGGTTCATAAAATGTTGTAATGGATGCGGACTATGTTGTACATTTCATGAGGAGCTGTGGTAAGCGGGCAGGTACGATGCTGTGTGAATGGACATTCCACGGTCTTACAAAATCTCGTAATTAGAAGCTTCTTTCAAACTTAATTATACTCCTTGCTTGAGTATAGAATATAAAGATGATGTAATTCTCTATTAATTAACTCAAAGAAAGCATATTTTTGTTTATGGTTTCTATAAGATATAGTTGAATTTGCAAGACCATCGAAAATCGATGGCAAAAATGCCTGCTAAGTAAGTAGTCATTTTTTACCGAGTACGGTTTCTTCACCAGATTGAAAAACAGTGCATTCAACAGCTGACATCCTACCGGGTCCGAAATGTTATAGAATTATGCCGCAATATAATAAGTATTCCAACCGCGGCCACGTTATCCTTCCTAATTGAAAACGCACTTCGGAATTTCAGTCAACATTTCATGAGACCGGTCACTCACTGTATGCGACTCGCCCAGAGGCTCCAGTTCGCGACCTGTTGGCTCGCTCAAAGTCCAACGCCGCTGTGTTTGACGGGGCTCGGCAAAGAGCCCCAAGACACAGCGGGCGGTGTGAGTTCCGTAATACGGTCGGTGCGCGCCCTCCTCCACCAATGGTAACCCGATTCAATGCGATTCGACGCTGATCACCAGAAGGGGCAACCGGTCTGCAACATTTATCGGAACCCGTAAAACGTCAGCAGATTGTTTAAGAGCGCTTTCAAATGCGTAAAGGTGCCTACGTGGGAGTGCACGAAAATGAATTGCAGACTAAGTCCCGCATTGTGGCATGCTGACTTTCCATCTACCCGTGCAAATCGCACATTCAATAAAAAAAACTACATATGTAGGACGCACATGCTCAGTGCTGCTTTGATGTCACTTTATATCCTTTAAGTTGTTCCTGGGAATAAGGATTTTATAGGAAATTCGTCCCCTGTTCGTCCTTCTTCGAAAATGGCACCTGATAGAAGGCTCAAGGGCAAGGGTATAGAGAAGGACCCCACTTAACCGTCAGTAGACTGTTGGTTGTGCCCTATGTGATTTATGGTAGAGGGAGTTTTATGGACAGTAAGTTGACAAAATGAAAGAAAACACAAACATTACCTGGACTTGTGCCGAAAATCTTATCCTGCGCTATTGTACGACAACGGAAATAAGAGTGGTTATTAGACAATAAATAAAAAGGAGATTTCACAAGGTAATAATTGGGAGATGGCACCCCAAAAAATCCGTTGTCTAGAAATAATACCTTTAACAGTAAATTCAAACGCCTGCAGGCCATATCAGCGGTTGCAGGCCTACTTTAACGCACTACTTGGACTTTCCCCGACGGCCTAACATGGGCTGGCCGAACGAACATCGCAGGTTACATGGACGATGGTCGCTGTTACCCAACCTTCCCCATCGTCACTCACGTACACCTGAATATACGGCATACATTCGTATTATGGCAGTTTATTACAAAACAAAATCACTTTTAAATAGGAAACGTCTGCACAGCATGGGACATGAACAGTTCCCAGGCATCTGTCCAAGGCATAGCATTGAGGCCACACCAAAGACGATACTGTTGCCTTTCACAAAATAACGGATTTTGATTTAGGGTTTGAGGTCTTGGGAAGTAATTGTTGTCGGCAGTGTAATTTCTGCAATAGCCTGCAAATTTATGTCGAGATAAAACCCCATATGACACGATTCGCAGTCTACTGACAGTTAAGCGAGGTCTTTCTCTATACCTTTGCCGGTTCAAGAAAAATCTGCCTTATTATCGGGCAGTCTGAAGCGTCACAAGCGCATTTTCACTTGAACTCAATGGTTTAAAGATGCACTTTGTGCATTTTCTCTGAAGTAAGTTCGAATGGTCGTCCATATATTTTTTCCCTTCATTTAAGTTATTCGACTGAACCATTTGTGAAGACAACGGCGATCTCTATGGGACTCGAACTCGCGACAGAAAGGGCAGGGCCGGAGTTCCAATCGCCTGATCTACGAGGATCCGATTGACAGCATTCATCATCCTTGGGCTGCCAGGGTCGTAAATTTTTTTCGAAAATGGATTAGTAAAATTATTCAAATTGGTAAGAAACTGGAATAGGAAAACCCCTGGAGAACAGGTGGTCTTACGCTAAATTCCAGGAGGGATGTTTACCCCGGGGTGTCTAAAGCCTAAATCTTACCCTTATTTTCCTGGAAATGAGCTTAAGGTCACCTCTGTTATGGGTGGTAGTAGTGGGTAGGCAGGATTATCTAACTAGATTACAAGTAGCGCTATCTGACGTCCACTGCGGCATAAAAATGCATGGCGAGAAGACAGCCAAACATTCTAATCGAAACACAATTGACTGCGTGCCTGACTAGACTCATGGCCATGGGCGTACCAACAGAATGCAACTTTGAACAACTGGTGTCTGTCTGCATGCGTACTCCTCAAGTATGGAGGTGGCCGCAAGTTCAAAAAGGAAGACCTTTTGCCAACAGCCATTATTGTGAGGTCACGGTTTGGGAGGCGACCAACTGACAGGATAACTCGGCCCTCATGGGAGCCCCTTTAAAACGACTGGAAGACTGAGAGTCGGGCTGCAATGACTTCGCCCTCGCGAGACCTTCGTAGCACGCTCATTGACGCTCATTTGATCCGAGCCGTTTTTGGCACGCGTAGACGAGTTGTGTTCAAACTCGCCAGTCAAGATGTCAGCTCCCAGCCTCCCAGTCCTCTTGACATTGTCTGGCCATCGGAGAAAGGTCAGTGGGGAGGGGTATACTGCAACAGTCGAACAGTCACTTAGTGAAAGGGACCCCCAAGGAGAGGAGGGCAAATTAAAACATGACAAAGGGAGGGGACATTGGGGTTAATACAGTGAGTGGCCGATCTCATGAAAAGTTGGCCAAAATGTTGAAGTGCGTTTTCGATTAGGAGGGATTACTTAGGTGGGGTTGTAATACTGATTATCTTTCGGCACAATCTTATAATATTTCGGACTAGGCAGGATGTCGGCTTTTAAATTCACTTCTTTTCATTCTTCTGTAGAAATCGTGCGCGGTAAAAAATGACTACTTAAGTAGCATGAACTTTTAATATTGATTTTTGTTTGTCTTATAAATTCAAATATATTATACAAAAAGCATGAACAAAATATTCCTTCTTTCACTCTTTTGATGCAGAATCATGCCTCTTTACTAATTTCATATTAAGTCCTGGGATGTGGGGAGTATGAGCGAGACTGGGCAAGCCTTTTTAAATCGAATTTAATTCGAACGGCTCTCTAATCCCTCGGGGAATGTGCGACTTTCCGAGCGCGACAGAGAGACTTGGATGATGGCCTACAAGTGAAAAAACCGAGCACCTTTGTATCAAAACAGCTTTCCTCCTCCAAAATTCATACGATCATTACACCTTTAAAAAGTCTTTGTGCATTAATTTTGGAAAAATAAGCTATTTAACACAAGACGTCCAAATTCTGATTAAATATATTCATCTGGAGTTTCTGCACCGACAAGCGAATGCAAGGAACAGCGGTATCCTAAGTAACAATAACGAGAGCAGATATGTCAGCAATCAACATAAGAAGTCACCGATCGCAATCGCAGTTGGATCTTTTGAAGACTACAAAAAAACCATAGGGGATATTTAGTGTGCAATTAGACACAGATCATAGATTTGAGCGTAAATAACTGATGTCAAACATGCATCTCCTCTCATTGCGATGTGCTTATCGTACGTCCGACTGTCGCATTGCTTGTAGTCGCTGGAGCCCCACAGCAGAATTCTATTTTTGTCTGCTCTACCTTTTGATCGAGGATGCCTGCAAGCAAAGCGGCTCCAGTATTTCCATTCAGTGAGTCTAATGTCCCATAACTTGTCTGATCTCAACTAAATTCTGACTTTAGCTGTCTGATACGCTAGTGGTCAACATCATCTCTACGTGCTCGTATACGAGTTGTGCACTGTAACATTTGCGGACTCTCTATCCGCCCACAAAAACAGTACAAAACATTTTTTTGCAACTTCAAGGCCATACGCCCCGGTCTCCTGGTGAAAGCTCCCAGGCGCGCTGACCTTACAACTCACGCAGACGGACGCAACCGCACGCATATCGCTTGTCGCGGTGCGCGCGAGCTAGGACACAACATCCTTGAACTCGCTGTTGTTACCTTGGCTGCTTGGACCTTGAACGGTATTGCCTGCGAGCGTACACCGATGCAATGGAGATCGTCCCTTATAGGTTTGATTAAAAAACCAGTCTGAATTGGCTTCAGACTGGTACCGAGCTCTTTTCTCGCAATGCAAACAGACGGAGGGGTGAGCGCTGGCAGTGACTTGAGGAAGGGCTTTGTTCCACTGGCATGATTGTAGAAAGTGTCCAGATTGGTTAAGTGATCAGCGACGTTCAGGCTTGATGCTATCAAGTCTCCCCTGTTTCATCGATCTGGATGTTTTAAATAAGGTGAATTCTGACTTTCTCTTCCCTCCCCCCCTCAGACATCACATACAGTGCGTGACCGATCTCATGAAATGTTGGCCGAAATTCTGAAATGCGTTTTTGACTAGGAAGGATTAATAAGATGGAATTGTAATACTAATTATCATGTAACATAATCCTATGGTATTTCGGATTCGCCAGGATGTTTGCTTTTGGATTAATTTCTTTTCGACCTCCTATAACATTCATGTTTCACAGTGATTTTGGATGGTTTTATAAATTCAACTGTATTTTATAGAAAACATACACAAAATATACTTTTTTGTATTTTTTTATTAGAAAATCACATTGGCTTCACATATTTTACCTGAAACAGTGAATATTTAGGGCATGCAAAAGTTTTCTTATTCCCGGATAATTTTGAGCCTGATGTGCCATTGCACTAGCGCTTGGCGATTTCAGTCTACAAGTTACATGCGTTCCGTGTAAGGAAAATCATATATTCCTCCATGCCTTTAAGAAGATACTGTATAAAGTTCATAAAATTTTGCAATGGATGCGGACTGTGTTGTACACTTCATGAAGAACCTTGGTAAACGGACACGTGCGATGCTGTATAAATGGACATCGCATGGTCTTAAAACCTCATGGTTAGAAACGTTTTTGAGACCGATATATAAGCTTCCATAGGGTACACAATATTACGACAATGTGATTTTCTACCAAACAAGTAGAAGAAAGTATGTTTTTGTTCATGGTTTTTATAAAATATACTTGAATTTATAAGACTATCCAAAATCCATGTAAAAAAATGTGTGCTACTTAAGTAGTCATTTTTCCCGAGTGTGGCTTCTATAGGAGGTCGGCAAGAAATGAATCCAAAATCCGACATCCTGGCGAATCCGAAAAACTATAGGATTATGCTGCATGAAAATTAGTATTACAACGCCATCTTATTAGTCCTCCCTAGTCAAAAATGCATTTCAGAATTCCGGCCAACATTTCATGAGATCGGTCACGCACTACTAATGCGTCCCTCATTAGGATGTCTCCGTATTCTTTTACTAATCGGAACTTTGTCTGACGGCTGTGATGGTTAAGATTTGCCCAAAGCGCTAATCGCCAATAGACTGAACTTCAGAGGCGATAGTCACGCTGCCTACCGTTCCTCCAGAGAACACGAGATACGTTAGCGAGTTAAGACGATCGATAATGCGGTCCCACGCTAAGATCTCGTCGAGATAAGTCAAACGAAACAGCCCGTTGGTACGGACTTAGCTGCCAACGCCGCCCAGTAGAGAACAACGGCAATAGGTGAAAAGTCAGTTAATGCAGCCGAAACTCACGCCAGTTGGCGTGTACCGCGTAACAGTTAATAGCCACTAACTGGAACAGACATAGATAAGTGCGAGTTTGTGAAAGGCGTAACAGACAGAATAATTATAACAAGATGTGCATGTATAAGAATATGGCAGTCGCCATAAAATTCCTAGTGATGTAAGTTTTCCAACCATTTTGTGGCGAGGCTTGGTCCTGCAGTCCCACTTAATTTATACTATATGGTTAGTTTCCTAAAACAATTTCAATAGGTTCGATTATTCAGACTTTACATATGTCACGTGTTTCCGCCTTCCTTACTATTTTGATTCGGCCAGTGTCTGCGCTTCGAGGGGGTAGTACTTACCGCCAACCTGCTCTACATCGGGTATCAGTTCACACACGCTTCCCTGCTCTGGCTTCGAGTTCTGCTTGCGCCCTCTTTATTATCTCAGTCCAGTGAGTGGCTAGGTAGGTTTGCTAACGGCTCTGTTCAGACGGATTGGAACTCCGTCGGTTCCGCTATAGCGGCCATGTACTGCGAATTAACACGCGGCTCCTTTCGTGGCCTCACAGTTGTGATTGCACTCTAATCTTCTTAATCCAGCGAGTGGTTAAGATTGGTATGTTAACCAAAACCGTTTCAGGAGGCCGTCCACATGGTATCAATAAAGTGGACCTGCAGAACCAAAACTCGCCCATTTTGTAGTTACATGTAGCCTTTTCTCCCGGAATATTTTGTCAAACGATCCTTACTACTGATTCCTTGTTCTTTGCCATTAAGTTACAGGAAAGCATCGGGAATCTGTATAAGACTACCAACGATCGTCTCAACCTGCTTGACCTCCAACTGCGATCAAGATCCGAAGGCTGGCAGTGAGGGCAGAAAACGAGTGGTCACCTGACGTGCCTCAAAACGACTAAACAGGTGGGGGAACGAAGGCAGGTTGACTGCTGCCGCAGCAGTTGCCTCGGGATTATTAGCACTCTTTACCTTCCCAATAGCACCCATCAACAGTCCTGCTGCCAGAAACGCCAGAGTTCGCCGTCACAAGAGACAAATGCCAGCATAGTGACTGGCATCTGCATTTAGTTCCAGTGAGGAGGACTCCTGCACCTTTTGTCCACCTTCTCCATCTGTCACTTCTTGTTCATTCTCAGACGCAGGCTCGAGTCGAGTTGATTAGAGTTATGCATGCGGTGTAGGTGTGTCCAGTCGTGGGTCCACGTAAAGGTCATAACAGGTCGCGCACTTGCTGCACAGGTGTTGACTACGTCTAGCGTCCACTAACTGGCACCCAACTCTCAACGCTGGCTCCTCGAAGCTGGGCTCTGCCTAGCGGCCACAACTCGGTAACCGCCTCGACCGGCGAACTAAACCAGGTGAGGGTACCCCTGTGTATGTGCCTCCACGCACGGCAATTCTGCTCCCCTCCCTCCTCTATATCCTTCCCCACTTCTTCTACTCCCCTCTCTCCTCCGCCCTTCTCCTCTCTACTTCTACTCTTACCTCCCACCCCTCCTCCACAATAAACTAATTCACGCGCAAGTCACCGTGCTTGCTTCAATTTGCTGCGGGACACATGGTGTACGTCGTCAGAACAACTCGCGGACCCAGCAGTTGGTCTGCACCAGCCTTAAACCTGCTGCAAGCGCGCGTCAATTACTTGTACGAACCATTAACCTGACGCCGCACGAACGTCCATCCAGTGCACAACATTATCCGCCTCGGTTGAGCTTACCTGGTTAATTGACATAAGCAGGGCCAACCGTGATTGAGTGAAAATTTACCTTCCTCGCAATCTACGACCACCCCTCGTGTAAAAATCTACTATTAACTCTCTGAGCGAATCACAGCCAGAGGGTAAAAGTGTTTGCGTCACCCGTCTTTTCTATCCCCTCAGTGTTAGGCTCTTCTCGGTCACGGTTCGGGTTGTTGTGTCAAGTT
The DNA here is from genome assembly GCA_902702965.1 of Spirometra erinaceieuropaei. Taxonomy (NCBI): domain Eukaryota; kingdom Metazoa; phylum Platyhelminthes; class Cestoda; order Diphyllobothriidea; family Diphyllobothriidae; genus Spirometra; species Spirometra erinaceieuropaei. Next base: position 157,711 of record CACRXP010000297.1, read on the forward strand.
AGTTTTGCGGAGCGTTCCGGGATTCATAGTTATCTATAGTTGCCCTGGCAGGGGATTTTGTGTACATCAGCAGCCCTAAGGAACAGGATACGCGGAATTCCTCAGGCTAAACGTATGTGTTTGTGAGCTTGAGGGTAGTGTTGGGTGATTATAAAACTGATATAACCGTTTTAACGACCCCATTTCGCAATAAGTCGAAAAAGAGTCGCTACGAATAAGGCTGAGTGGGGGTCGCACCATTTTAAAGTTGCACTGA
>CACRXP010000297.1:169168-213496 GCA_902702965.1 Spirometra erinaceieuropaei
CATCGAGCTCAAAGTTCTTCACACGATCCGTTACAGCAGCAGCAACTGTGACAAATCTGCTCACTGAACACATATGAAAAACTAGAGACCTTCATTTGTAGGAAAAATCAGCGAGGCTGTCCACGTTAAAAATCGAACATATTTTTCGGCTGTCATGGCAGGAAGGTAAACTAATTTTGTAGACATTCGTTAGGCAATTAAATTTGTAAACTGAAGTGAAATGGGTGTGATTCTACAAGGGTATCCTTTAAAAACACATTTCAGTCGGATCCTTTTTCATAGCCGCACCTGCATTTGACGAGCCCCAGCCGCCTGCCATAGGGGACCGGTGGTAATAGGAAGTTTAACACTAACCCCTAACTCCTAAACCTTACCCCCAAACCTGACCCCTAACCCATGAGCTATAACTCTAATCCCATACCCCAACCTCTAACCCTAACCCTTGACACTAACCTCTAACCCAACCCCTACCACTAACCCCTCACCCCTGACAGGCACAACTACGGAATAAGACCTTTATCTAAATCCGGTGAAACTGCAGTTGAATTTGTCAAAAAGAATCTTAATCGCATAGATGAGATTTTTCAGCCGCGTTCTTCCTCACAGAGTGGTTGCTTTGAAGTCTGTTGCCCTGAACTAGGTGTTGCGGCCTAAATCGAAAAGGGCGTGGTGTGTGCAGCTAGAAGACGTATTGGGGACAGTCGGTTAAAGCATAGAGGTTGCCTTTGCAGCCACGGTATTTCGTCTTTGTTCCTCGAAAGGAGTGTGAGTTGGACTCTTCAGATTCTCTGTCCTTTGTCGCAGAGCACAATTATGGATTGCTCACGATCTTTTTCCAGAGGGCCTTAGTCGTATAAAGAGTAATCAGCATAATTAAGTGCAAGATGTGGTTATGTAGCCGTACCTGATGCACACAGTACTGTTAGGGGTTAGGGCAACTATTTTTCAACCACTCAAAGTTTAGCCGCGCATTCTCAGTAGCTTTTTTGCATACAATTACTTGACCTCGTCGCCTTTGCGTTCCCCGGCCCCACCTGTAAAAACCCCTTTTACCACCGGTCCCGTATTACAGGTGGTTTGGGTTTGTTTACCTCAGGTGCGGCTAAATAACCATATTTGACCCAATTAAGGTTGCTTAAGGATGATATCAGAAAGCGAATGAAGAAGACGAGCAGAAGTCTACAAAGGAGCCGAAACCCCTCGAATTCGTGGCATTTAGGAGTGAGAAGCCTTCAACGCGCAGGTCTAACCCGTTAGCTTGTGCCTGTTCTAGTAGTATGGTAGATCAGTATTTTAGGTTTATCAAACTATTTATGTAATAATATTTAGCCGAAAACTTGCTGCATTCTGTTTTTTAGCCTTTCGAAGCATAACTAACTGATAAAATAAAGCGAGCAGATAACGCATCGATCAATAATAAATACTTTATCTAAAATATCAAGTCTCTCGGGTGCAGAATGATCGCCTCTTATATATCCCTTTCTCGAACCCTAAACTTTTAAATCCTAAAGGATCCCCGTGTACCGGCATTGTTATTATAAGTTTGGCCATATAAATAGACCTTATAGAAATGGTACAACAAAAGTGAATAATTTAGCTCTGTGTTATTTCGACGATTTTATCACGGAACTCATCAATGGTTGACCGTGGCGGTACTAAATAAAGCGTCATCTGTGTGTAAAATGGTCCTTGAACCGAAATTTGCAACGGTTACAAAGATGTGGATCTCAATCCGGGAAGCGCACAATTTACCACCACAATCTTTTTACTTTTTTCTTCTAATACAGGAAAACAGAGAAGTGCACAGAGTGCCAAGAATGAAACAGTGACTTTCTTACAAGACTTGAGTAGCTCCCTCCTCACCGGGGAAGAACTACAGCAAAACCCGTCCAAATATTCTAGTATTATGAGCTTCCTGATGAGTCTTCATCTGCCGACGAGTGGTAATTCTACGTCGACAACAAAGTGAATTGTCTGAGAGGAAAGTTGAGCGATTTCCAACAACACAAAAACCTCCGACAGTGTCTCGTGCGCTTGAAGTACGTCCTAAATTACTAAACCGTTTTTCTCAGAAGAAGAAGAAGAAGAAGAAGAAGAAGAAGAAGAAGAAGAAGGAGAAGAAGAAGAAGAAGAAGAAGAAGAAGAAGAAGAAGAAGAAGAAGAAGAAGCAGACACTACTCTAACCGATTGACTGTCCATCCTGCGGACTTTAGTGGGCTTTGGATCACAACAACTAAGTCTTCAGACAGAGTTATCTTCTGTTGAAGCAGCAATCTCGATGACACATTATCCGTGACTAACAACCCCCAGGACACCTGAACCAGTAGACGTGGACTAGTTGTTTAATCAATTGACTTCTCCCTGACGCGGTTATAACAAAGTCAAGTAAAGAACCACTTTCTACTAATTAAGACAAACTGTTCAGGCAACTTTCAGCTAGAACTGACCGTGAAAGAAAGCATTTACGTAGACTGCTACCAAATTGAATTCTCTCATGTCGTACACCGGCAAGTTAGGCTTTGTTGCATGATTTGCGATACTGCAATGTTGATATCAGCTAAAAGCCCATACACGGGTGTTCAGCCTATATTCCGCCGCTGCATGACGCAATTGTGAGGGTGTCGGCTCATTAGTGGTTTCCTCAGCGTTCCCCGTGTGTTTCTTGGTAGATACTCAGTAATCATACAACAGGTGTATACTACTGGCCACATGTTGACCCTTTATGATTCGGTTATCTCACTGACGCTGATGGATTTCGATTCAAATATTGGCAAGGATAGGGTATGTGACTCTCCTCCCCCCCCCCCCACGCACTGCGTGGTTGGTCAAAAGCCTACCTTCTTAGTTCGTTCGGTGTGCTTCATAACGCCTTGCCTGGCAGTAGACCGCAAAAGGATTTATGTAGGGAGCGGATTTCAACCTCCGATAGCGCTATGAACATTAAAGTTGCCCGTTTACGGGTTGGGCAACGGTTACAATTGGTGTTGGTCGGGTTTTTCTTGAGACTAGGGTTGGCTGTGGTTTGGATTTCGGAATGAGGCTAGGGATTACAATTTTAAGGAATTGGCCTAAGGTTGCGGTCGCATCCGAGTTTTCCATCAATGTCTACGGGTTAGAGATTTCCCATTAAAGGCATAGCCATGAATGGCGTTAGGTTTGTGGTTAACTACGATCTCCCCCAAGGGGGTTACATACCATACTCTTGCTTAAATATTCATATCAATATTCAGGCTGGGCCTAAAAAACCTCTTCCCGAAAGGGTGTAGCCAAAGTTGCACTTAGGAGATTAGAAGGCTAAAGTAGGAGCCTGGAATGATTGTGCTTCCGTCGTGTGTGCATTCTGAGTTCGTTAGTTGCAGCCAATCTGCACTAGACCGTGAGCCCAGATCTTCCTAGACTTAAAGTTCCAGCATTATCTTTGTCACTTGGCCATTGGGGCCTAAAATGCAATGCACCGGTCGCTTAGACAGCAAATGCCAACTTCTACTGGACTTCCAAGCAGACAACGACGTAATACGCGCAAGGCCACAACTGCTGCTACTCTTGAAGGTTATACGGACACTAGCAGCCCTCACTCGGGAGTGAGTGTTGTTATTGGTTAAGGCGATTCTTCTGGACATGCCAGGACGACCTTACATTTTCTCATGGTCACAGTGAAGGGTGAGAGATTTCGAGGCTAGCCAATCGGGCGTGAGAAATTCGCCCTGCGCACAAACCAGGGGAGATTTTGTTCGTCTCAGGCAAGCGACAAATACACTTCGTTTCTGCAAACCCGAGACAAACTGCGAAGTAATTAAACAAACACTTGCAGTGAACGTTATAAAAGTCACCAGACAAAATTGAGACGCTTTATTATATGATGTCTAAGTGCACCAGTGGATGCTCGAAGTAACTATTATTAGAAGGCTCCTAACGCGAAAAACTCAGTCGTGCATTCGCTTCAGACGACCAGCCCGACGCCGCTCGCTAAAAGTGCACCGAAAAGTCAAAATAACTCGCGACTGCTAGTACCCGAAAGTTCTAAGACGCTAATTTGGCAAGACTTTAGTTTTCTGGGCAGTAAAATATCCCCTCACTGGCCGAAGAGGCGTTGGATGCAAGCACCATTTGGCGAACACCCTGCAGGAAGTCATAGGCAGGAGATTACTGACAATGGCATGGAAGACTGCGGTGGCCATTTCCGGCTTATTAGCCTTCGTTAGCCGGTCTTTCCCAACCCCAGATTTGGTGCACTTGAGCGATAAACCCGCTTTCTCTCGGTTTTCGAGCGTTAATTAGCCTAAAACTCCACCAATCCAGCGACGGGCTAGTTTTCCTAATAGCTGTGATCAGGAATACTATGTTGGAAGTTTGTTCGATGATTCAGAACCTCCACTGCCTCGAGGGTTCAGTAGCGAATTGAGCGGGACAGCGAAGACTGGAATGACTAGTTCCGACTTATTATCCGCCGACAGCCAGTTATGCCTGGGTCCAGGCATTGATCCCGGACTTTAGACAGAATCCCAAGACGCAACGCGCCCCGTTATCTGATTGGTGAACGCCCTTCCACCGTAGTTAATATCACTGATCACAATCAGCAGGATAATAACCCCGAGGCTTAAATGGTAGGGCGTTAGGCCGGATGACCAAAGAGGGCTGCATCGGGGTTTAGGTGCTGTAAACATGGGTTTTGGTAAGGCTGACTGACGACGGCTAATAAGCCTGAAAAGGTCATTTCAGACTCTCTTCTCTTTGTCGGTAATCTCCTCCTGCCCATACTACCTACAATTCGGCCGTCGTTGCCGATTAGGCCCATCATTCGCTCTACAGCAGGGTGAGATCACAGATAGTGGATTGTGAGTGAAGTACCTTATTGGTAGCAGACTTGCACAGCATCTACCGCACTCTCCCCTCCTCCTCCCCCACCTGGGCCTGGTGTCACGACAAAGTTGAGAATGCCCGATGGCGGGAGAGGACTCAGGTGGCTGGCATGGCGTAAATCTGTACCTAGACGTGCCACCAGCCCCCTGGTCCACAACTTACACTGACCAGGATTTTCCACCAAGAAAAAGGAGGGCGGCTCAAATCCCAACTGCCGCACAGTGAACCGGCAAATGGGCCTCCCACCGCATCCCAATGTTGGCAACTGTTATGGGTGCGCATTCACAATAACACCTGCCGGATTCTGATATAGTCCCTGTATTGATCCAGTGCATCTACCGTTGGCTCGTTTTAGGGCTCAACCTTTACTACTAATCGCTGTGCGTCTGCCTGTGCGGCTCTTGATCGCGCCAAAAAAGCACGAGACGATCAGGTCCCGTAAACAGTTCGCCGAACGCCCTTCCAGCAGAGCAGAAAGTTATGCTTGAGAGTCGAATTCAGACGGCAAAGCACCTTTACCTAGCTCCGCTCCTGCGCAATGTCTAAGGCTGTCGTACCATATTTTTGGGTTTGAATTAGTCCGAGTAAACATCCGCCATAGGGGGATTGGATGTACCTTGTGCTTGAACCTACACTTGAAGCAACTGTTGTAAGCGCTGACCTAGGCGGCTCCAGAATCAATGTTTCCGCCCAGTTCCGCACATGCTCTACGCTCATTGGCTAAGGCTCTAACAATCTGCGACTGTCTCTGATGATGGGTTCGAGCGATGATCCAAAACGTCAGGCCAATAAATTTTCTGTTCCAATGATCGCATCTTCGTCTTCTGCTCTAACAACTGGTATCAAATTAGCGTTTTAACCCCTAAAACTTATAGCTGACAGTCACAAAATCCATTTCAGGTCTAAATAAAAAAAATCTGCCGCTCTATTTCAATTAATCCCAATAACGGAAGCTGTAATTCGAGTGGAGAGGAATCAGAGACAGTCACGTCAAGTGGAATAACCGTGTCACAGACCAGTTCACAATTTCACCTAAACTGGAGAGCGAAGACGATGGGATAAACCCCACCAGATGACAACCAATATTCAAAATAAAATGTCACTCTAGTCTTCGAATATTTATGTGCCTGATCGGAGAACAAACAGACGTGGTGGTGGTGGTGGTGGTGGTGGTGGTGGTGGTGGTGGTGGTGGTGGTGGTGGTGGTGGTGGTGGTGGTGGTGGTTGCGGCGGCGGCGGCGGCGGCGTGACTCTACGATCTGGTTTTGTTTATTCGTCAGCCTCAAAAGTCGGTTCTTGATATGTATCACAGGTCATTCCACCGTCCGTCATTCGCTGGAACGTCTAACAGCGTACAGTAATGTTACCATACTTTCTAAACTTCACGGAGGGCCTATTCGGAAGAGATATTTCACATGTTGGCATAGCGAGCACAGGTGCAGCCTGGAAACTGTTTCATTTCAAAGGACGAATGCCGCGGCGCCGAGGACGCACGCTCCTCGTGACGCACTCGAAAAAAACCAATGTTTGCATACTCGCTTACCTGATGAGGCAGCATTCAGTCCGTGAAGTTCGCAAAGCACACAGGACCACACAAGTGTGCCGTCAAATGTGAAAGGATATTGCCGACTAGTTCCATCACTTCCAAACTGTCGTCCCTCGCTACTGAATGCATTGGCAGCACCCGAATTTTACATTACAATTCGTCGGCAGCGATCCTGCTATGAATCGAACAGAAGTTTTAACAAGGCATACCCTTTCTGATGTTTCACATGCTTAGATAAAAGCAGACATTTTTGAAAAAAAAGTATTGACAGATAGTACCTTGGAAGCGAAGTGCATATTCCAAGTATTTAATTCGCGTATTTGGTAGAGAATTCGGCATGAAAATATCTCAAATTTGAGACTTCTGAGCTACTTGTGTCTAGAAGCCTGAGTGCTTGGATTCGCATGCCTACAAAACATGTCTATGGGCCGGCCTACAGTCTACGATCTCAATTTGAGGCGAGCGTACGGTTTAAATTAATTCTCATCATCACTGGCAAGCACGGACAGCCGAAGAGTACGGTCGGCACTAGGAGATCCATTCACATGGAACATCAGAGCATAAGTCTGAGACGCTTGAATTTACCGCAACGCGCTAAGAGTCGTGGCTTGGAAGCTTAACACCTGACAGGATAACTCAAACCTACTCAGTACTGAGAATTAGACACCAACGGTTCCTTCTGAACATGGCCCTCATAAAATTCATTGAAATGTGGTCCGCGCCGCCTGGTAGGTGTAATGGAAACACAGTCGTATGCATGGCACACGCAGATGAGCTGCCGTCTTGACAGTAAGTGGGACAAGGTGATGAGGATTGCGGTAGATGCTTCTCAAGTCTGCCTAAGTATGAATCAATTCACACACACAAGTGCATTGAGAGCCCTAGACACACTATTGGTAAAAAAGATGTACTCGCGGGGGAGTAGGTGTATTAACCTGCGCTCTCGGGCTCTTACAAGCGTCCCTCATCGGAGGCTATGTTAAAACGACAACAGAAGGACACGCAAAAAGCCATAGTTTGTGCACACGATCGACCAGTTGGCGCATTGTCGGAGACACCCTTGAAGGCTCCCTCTGTTGAAAAGACTCCCTTAGATGTCTACTGAGCTTTGTAAGAGCGTCCACAACGGTAACGGGAAGACCAGACTACAATCTTTAAACGACAGCGCTAGATATCGACGAAGAGCTGGCCGCAGGTGGTTTGCTTTAAAAACTCGGCAAAACAGACAGACAAACACAGTAGACTTATATTAATAGTGGGGAAAATGGTGACAGGTGTGTTTACAATTAATCGAAGAAAGAATACACGGAGCGAGTGCGAGAGCCCGAGGTTTCAAGGTCAGCTTGAGTTTTGTAAAGTTTCCCTCGGCGGTCTTTACCGAGACTGCAGATTCTGTGGAAGGCAGGCATCCGACGATGGAATAAGTGTTGGTTGAAGGAATCCCACCTAGGTAGAATACACCTAGAAGGCTGAAACGATCACTGGTTAGCTACGGCTAAGCAAACTCCTACTTACGGTAACAGTTCCGTCTACACGAGCCACACACAACCCGGTTTGCGCAACACCTACCATGCCCTCACGAGGGCCACCCAGATCTCACATCAGCGAGAGTGCTATGGAGGTCACTGAAAGGAAAAGCTATTGCTACCTGAATCTCAGTTCCAACAAGAATCGAGTTATCTTATCAGCTTGCGACGTTCCAAATTACGACGCTTGGCGCGTTGTGGCAGACCTAAGTGCCTCAAATTCATCTTAGTGAGAAATGTGTTGATGTGCAGTGTCAATGGATTCTCCAGCGGCCGCCCCGCTCCCATGCGCCAGATGGATGTCCGAGCCTGTCAACAAGCTGGTGTTAGAATTCCACGCATTTTTTGGCCGGCACGAAAGCCTGTTTCTTGGCATGCTACCACACCCGCCTCTTCCATGTAGGACCGTAATTATGGGCTTGCGCAGACCCTGCGCAACCCGATTAGCGCGTGGCGTGGGCCAATCTGAATACCACTTTTGTCCAACGCATCTCCAGTGCAGCCCCTAGTAGAGGCCATCCCATTCCATACAAGCAACTATCTACAAAGTTCAGACCCAGTTTATATTCCTCTCCTACGTGTCAAGTAACGGAACCTCCCACAAGCATCTGGCGAGTAATTCCTGGAACCGATCGGCGAGCGTCCATCTACCAACCTAGTGAGTTTTGAACAGACTTGCAAATATTAAGAAGGCCTAATGGCTAACAACGAGCAACCAACACACGCTGACAAACGGTGCATGACTTCACTTCTCAAAAATCACTAAAACTCACTTATTTTCGTCCTCCTTGGCCCCAAAGTTTTGGTTCAGCCGTAATGGGAGTGGTCTTCACAGCCCCTAGTGGGATAGACAAAGGTTCGGAACGCAACAACCTAGTTTCATGTACTAAATCAATTTGGTATTTCGAACATATTACTTATGTGCTTTTCAAGTTGGACAAAGTTACTAGGGACCGTAGTCTGGTTCCTACGTCTTAAGCGTTACACTGTAGTCTCTATTAACAAGCAAACATTAATGTTCGGCCATCTTCGGGTTTCGGAAATGCGAGAAGCTATTAAAAGCTTGATCGAGTATGTACGGAGCAAGCACTTTCTCGAGAACCAACTACCATCCAACTTACGTAAACAGATGTTGGTTGTCAAGGCAAAACCGTGAGATCTAGCGGCTGACGTGGGATGACGTGCGTCGGAGGTCGCCTGCGCTATTCGAGTTATGGCGAGTCATTTAAACATCCGACCATTCTCGCAGGCCGTCATTCTCAGACGTACTTAATTTTCCACCACTTTCACGAACTGGAAGGCCACAGAGGGACGGCGCAAGTTTTGGACGCCAGCCGTCGTAGACTTTGGGTCGTAAAGGTAGAAACTTCAGGCAAGCATTTAATCGAAGCACCCCCGCTGTGAAGGCTCAAATGCACACAACTTCAAGGTCAAGTGATGGCCCTGTATCCCTTACAAAAAGTACAGGTGGTATGCTATCGCTTCAAATGTGCTGGCGTATAATATTTTCAACTAATCGTAGACGGTCCTTTGGAGGAACGCTACAATTGTCTCCTACAGACTAGAGCTGTCCACGTTGAGATGGCCTCCAACCTTCCTACAGATTTCTTCCTCCAACGTCTGATGAGATTTATTGTTATGCCAGGAAAACCAATTGGCATAAACAGTGACAATGGAATCGGCTTTGTTAGAACAGGGTGAGAGCAAGAAAGTGACATACAAAAAGGGGGTCTAAAAAAGAGCGTCAGATCATCTACCGAATGCAGAGATACGGTGGCAATTTTATCCGCCGGCGCCAGCCATCGTAGTGTGTATGGGAGCGAGTGATCAGTCGGTAGGGTAAATTAGGCCTACATTGTGTAACGAGCAATGCATAATCGATGAGAGGCTCAGAACCCTATTTGTACAGGCCCAACGTATATTTAAATAAAAAACACTTGAAACAGACATTTCAAACGAAGCACTCGAGACGTCTTCGAGATAATTTAGAAAAGTCAACTGCAGGAAGGACTTGCGGCCGATGAACGTATTAAGGGAATGAGACGAGGTCAGCAGCAATGATCCTGATCTGTTTATGCCATTGCAATAGCTACGACTGGCACGGGGACATTTGACATGTACGAACTTGGTCTGACATTAATAATTCTGCCTCATTATACGCAGATTTTTGGGATGAAGATATGCGGACGACTCTGGATACAGGAAGCAGACACAGGATCGAATGACTTTTATAGTTTGTGCCAAAACCACAGCCTCCCACCGCGTTCCGCTGACGTGACACGCGAAAAGCCCATCCAATCCGCCTGCATTAGAGGGAAATGGTCAAGGTCCTTTTTAATAAACAGAAGCGCATATATAGGTGGATATGTTGCCCTTTTGAAGATGTTCAGGGTAAAGTTTCTCTCCCAGTGGGCAGGATAACCCAACGACCTGCACTAATGCTTCGCGAGGACACCCTTTGTCATGTCGAGGAATGATTCCAGATGGATAGGGCTCACGTTGAATTCCTCCCTCCTAAGGACACCTTGCGGAAGCAGCCTGCGGACAAACGACCATTTCAGTTATCTTTGAGTGAAGAATGTTCCTTCCGCATTTTTACCTTCAGAAGAAAATGAGTGGGGATTGAAGGACACGGATAAAAATAACCAAGAAGGCGAGTGCCGGTGTCAAGTTCATTAAAACAGCCCATCTTCTTGTTATAGCACATTTCAGAAGAGCGTAAAACAGCACCACGTTTGCTACAGTTACAGGTGGTTTCGACAATGCGGAACTAAGAACTGGTGAGTTTGAGATGAAAAAAAACATGGATATATTGTTTTTAGCGTAAAATCTTCGAGGGATATCTGCGGCGGTATTCATCTAAAGTGGTGAACTAATTCGGAAGCATATGACCAAGTCACACCAATCATATCCAGCCACTATTGGTTCTCCTAATGATGTCCTTCGCAGTGCGGAAACATCCTCGGACTCTCCCGTCTTTCCATCCCCAAGATGGGGGGATTTTCAAAGAATTTCTTTCCTGGTTGGACTTCCTCATCATCCAGATACAGATTTCACCGGAATATAGTGCTAAATGATTAGTCCCCGTGTGGCAGACTTTAAATGAATTTGTGCCGATTGCAAGAAAGTTCACAGCAATAACGAGGAACGGAAGCCCAGCCCACATACAATGCATAACTTTGTCCCCACTGAACCCAACTCCGTGTGCACAACCGGCTGTTTTCTGGAGTCGTCTGACAACTGATGAAGGGCAGTTTAGGAAACAGACATGAACCAACAATTAACAGAGGTCTCGCAAGAACACTAGTCACACGCACCTGAATGTCATCCTAAGCTCCGCCTTGTGAGGTTCCTTGGCACTATTTCCCCCTGTAGTGCACATAAGCATCTCACCTACCCGACGCTTCCGAAGAGAAGCAAACGGCGGGTAAAATAGCAAGTCCTATTTTCTTTGTGACTACAGATGAACCGGCTTCCTGAAGAACTGCGCGAACGTAAACGTGAGCATTCACCCGAGCCGAGAATGCATTCTTGTACTTGTACTTGATACGGCTGCGATCATGCCTGATCTAGCCGGCCTCGATGATGTCCCGAATTGTACCTCTCCACGCGTGACGATCCGTGGCAGCAGATCTGGACAGCTTAACCCATTCCCTTCGCCAACGACGGAGACCGAATACCGAAGGTCCAATAACCACCTCCATGTCTTGACGGACAGTGTCGAGCCAGGTTTTGAACTGACCCCCTCTTCGACGCCTCCAATAAGGCAACGGTGCCGGATCGAGGGCAGTAACACTGAGCTCCTGAGGTGGACGACGAAGAACATGCCCGAACCACCTCAGTCGTCTTTCTTGGATGGCCTGAGTTATCCTCGCGATGTTGTCGCAGCGATCGCGGACTATCTCATTTGAGACGAAGTCGGTTAACTTCACTCGAAGGATGATCCTCAAGCAGTGGTGGTCAAATACCTCCAGTTTTCGCTCATCCGCCACGCGCAAAGCCTAGCATTCGCAACCGTAGAGAAGGACAGACCGGACAGATGCACGGTACACGCGAATCTTAGTGGCGATGGAGAGGTCATGTCGGTTCCACAGGCATTTACGAAGGCTTGAAAAAACCCAGCGGGCAGCATCGATTCGGGAGACAATTTCGTCCTTACTCTGTCCATTAGGCAGCAGCCGCGCCCCGAGGTATTTAAAACTGTCCACTTCTTCAAGTTGACAGCCATCAATCCCCAGGGGTGCCTTCTCCTGGTCAGGGATGCAGCTTGATAATACTTTGGTCTTCCCAGCGTTTATGGGCAAACCGACTGATTTAGCGACCTCGTTCACTCGTGACACCATAGACTGCAGATCACCAAAACTTGAAGCAAGTAAGGCTCATTAGAGAATACATCAATTGGAAAGAGACTAAAAGAGGCTCGGGGTCCTAATACGTCGATATAGTTTCCCTTAGAAGACTATCGTCTATTGTCTTGAGCTCGTAATAATGTTCCAGTAGACTGACAGGGGAGTTCCCCGGAAAGTGCTGGCGTACAAGAAACTCCCCCGGGAAAGTCCACAGCTTGTCGACAAGAGTGTCTACACCGGAAACGACAGCCCCAAAGAAGCTATCTTCTTCAGTTCCTCCAGCGAAATCGAAATAGTTGTAGCAGACTGGAAAGCCCAGATGGGGCAGTGGTGACCGCTCTCATATCACGTCATCGACAGGTTCGCTTGTAAATCAGCACCCTTCCATAATAAGACGTCACGAGTCACTCTGCCCTGTAAAAACAATGACGTAGGGCAGTCACGTTTAGATGAGGAAGGGGTGTTGTTATGCAGAATAGTCATCTTTAAGGCTCTATTTTGCCACCTAGACTACGATCGGCAAAAACGTGAAAACTTACCAGTCGAGACTGTCGAAATAATGCAGTATCAGTTCTTTCAGTTTTAAAGGAGATCCATAAGACAGGACATTCCGCAGCCAATAAACGTCGAAAATGAGGGTCGGGTCTGACTTACACGCCACGCTACAATGCATCTTAGTGTTACCTGTCTTCGCAGTGTTCGCTGGTCAACCAGGAAGTACAACCGAGGAAACCTGTCTCTGCTACTTCATCAAGTGATAAAGCGCCACTTCGTAAAGACCATTTTGCTTAGTAGTTGTCCAACCAGCTATCCATGACCGACTAGATCTACGCCACTTCTGATCTCACCATGACCCCAGAGATGGTAATAAAAAACCTAATCCGCCTGAAACATAAACTCTACATAAAATTAATAAGATCTGTTCGGATAGATAGATTTCTGAGCGGCTTGGGAAGGTGCTTTAGCAACGGTATGGAGAAGGACCCCACTCAACTGTCACTGGACTGTTGATCGTGTGAAATGGCGTTTAATCCTGACATGCATTTGCAGGTTGCTGCAGAAATTACACTGTCAACAACGATTTCTTCCCACGACCTCACACCCTAACTCAAAATCCGTTATTTTGTGATATTTACTTTTTGTTTATTGTTTAATTACTACCCTTATTTCCTTCTTGAACAATACCGTAGAATAAGACCGTCAGCATAAATCCAGGCAATTTCTGTGTTTTCTTTCATTTTGTCGGCTGTCTGTCGTGCTGCCCCACCCATAAAACTCGTTTTACCATAAATCACGTATAGCACGATCTTCAGTCTACTGACAGTTAACTGGGGTCCTTCTCTATACCGTCGCCGGTGCTTTGATGTGTTTTCCAACAGTGTTCTGCTTCCATTCTTCGAAAGGAGAAACTGAAACGTTATAAAGGTGGAAAAATAGAAACCTAACTTTAATCACCCCCAAATCCTTAACTGGCACCACCCTGAGCCGAATGCAGGGACGTCTGGAAAGTAAAAAAGAGATCGTTTTTGATCTTTCAGACGCTACGTCGACCAGAAATACGTAATGCGGAAAACCCAAGTACAATGGTATTTTTCTGGGGATAGGACGATTGTCTGCCTCCCTGATTTAGCTGCAGAGTCCAATTCAGTCGACGGAGTCATCTGGAAGGTCGCCAAGGCCAACGGTGTGCTATGAACGTCTCAACCCTGTCAAAGGCATCTTGCCAATTCGTGCAGACAACAGTTCGAGCTTACATCTACGAGGACGAATTTATAGTTGTCAAGCTTAGCACTCGGTAGAGCTGGATCCTCGGATACGAAATCAATCTCTTATTCAACAGCACAGGGTCGTCGCGTAGCTATAAGGTAAACTGTTCAGCCAGAGATAGGCTTAGAGGGATGAAACATGATAGGTAAGTAAAACATAGAACATAAAACAACACACTTTGCACGCAGGAAATTGGGTGGTCTGTGAGACTGTCTTTGGTCTTGGCGATAGCTCAGATGGAAAACTAATATTCCACATCATAAAACTAGCCAAAGCCGCCCTTAGGTACGGTTATACAACGTGCCCCCTCCCCCTTCGGACTGCACGGTGGTGGCACCGTTTCCGGAATGCTATCCGAGTTGTCGTAACCAACGTGATGACAGTTTGAGAAAAGTCTAACATACCTTGTTAATATGTTGACCTGGAGCGTATTGGATCCAATAGTCTATAGTTGCTAGAAATAACGTCAGTTGAGCGGCGATAATCAAGCGTCTAGCTGTTGACCACAAAGCATGCGCCTTATTGGTCTGTCGTGCAGCGGAGTGGGAATATCCAACATTAGTATTACCAAAAGACTTAATTATTCAAACACGGCGATGCCCGCCTTCTCTAGAACCTGAATCGGCAAGCAACACTGTCCTATCTGTAAATTCCTGAAGAGCAGAAGTGATTCAACCCGGAAGTTTTAATTAAAATAAAAAGTAATGAAAACTACAACTCCCATTCTGAGTGCGAACGTTTGAGGTCTTTGTGGGCTACAGATCGGACAGCTGGCAACTTTGTGACTGGCCGCTAGTCTACTTTGTTAAAACGGGCACAGGTATTTAACACTACCTGTACCGTAATAAGGCATATTTGAAGTCATCTTTCTTTTCGATAGCAAAGGACGGCGGTTGTGGGCTTGCAGCAACTCGAGTCAGTCCACAACTCTAGTCCACAGAGGATTCCGCGGCTGGGGTTGGCAAATCGTGTAACTTCAACACAGATGGAGTACAACCGTTGATGACAATTGAGGGTCGTAGCTCAGATGGATTAGTCGGAAAAGTGCACGTTCGTGCGCAGTACCACTTTTCCGAAAACCTCTCTGTCAAGGTGACGTCGCCGCCAAGGTTGGCCAGCCGTCAAGAACAGGTGTTGAGTTCGACAGACTTCAGAACGCCAGTTGAGCAACAACTATGCAGACCATAGGCTGAATGGTTACGTAATGGCACCGAAGCGAATCGACTCGACGAGATCCAGTGCTGTCCAACACAATCTGAAGTATGCCCACAGCGGTAGTGCCGTCATTCATGATAAACTTGGACTTCCAGAGTGTACTCAGAGCATTCGGCATATTAAAAACAAACGGTTACCTTACTGACAGCTGTATTTGTTCTCCATGAAAATGGCTTCAACAGCGCACGGTGGACCATTAGGGCAAAAATACCGAGCTCTTTAAGACGCCTGTCGTATCTGACATGCATATTGTTCGATTTAGCAAACAGCCCACTCAGAATTCGCAACTTCTGTGGCTGCCAGGCCAGCACACGTAAAGAGGCGTCTCTGAAGGTCGAAATGCATGATCATAGTTACTGCGCGGACATTTGGCTAAATTGGCAACTCTATGGATGGTGAAATGTGCTCACTGTTTTAAGATGGAGTCAATTGCGAGCGGTAAAACAAGCGTGTGCAGACCTTATTTCCGGCCAGTTTCGTCTCCGCTCTAAAAGAAGGCCTAGCAAGATTAGAGGTGCTTTGGGATTATAAGCAATTCAGCGAACTTCGGGAGAATTTCCCGGAACTACCACTACCAGCGAACTTCATCATTTATTGGTAAGTCCTTGATGATGTAGTTTGGAAATGGTTAACACGTGGGCAAATCTGGCCGGTAACCAGGAGTTACACAGTGGGGCATTGCCCGTCAATTGTTAAATACAACCATAGAAACAATATCCCTCTCAACCGCCAGATTTTTCCCACAGACGTTAACGATTAAGACAAAATTGGCAGATTTGCGTTATAATCGGACCGTCCCAGACTTCCTAGACCCCATTGCAGTAGACCGACGGAGGTTTTTCTTCAGCGGCGGAGGTAATCATAGGTCAAAAGCAAAAAATGCAAGAGAATAGTTTTAATCTATCTAACCGGCGAGTCCGACTTCTAACGGACTGGAATCCAGAGTCCGCATCCCTGACGAGCTTTTTGCGTAAAACCCAGCATGCGTCCAGAGAGGGTGAGAAGTCCAACTAGAACCATAAACTCGTTCTTGACGGCCAGGTCCGCATAACTACCATTGACGTTGACGAAGCAGTGTAAAACGCAGGGGGTCGTAAGTAGTGTTACCTGTGCGTGATAGCCAGAAATGGGTCGGAACATTTGAAGTATAGCGAGGGAGAGGGGGGATAGTGAACTGTCCGGCCCATTACTCTCTCTAAGAAGTGAAAGGTAGAGGAAGAGTTCATAGTGTAGAAGGTATCGGTCTAAAGAGAGACAGTCCTAATCGGTTGACCAAAAATTCAATTGCAAAAGCGTGCAGTTCAAGAAATTTATTTTACGCAGTCAGGACTTCCTCTTAGAGGGCTAAGCCCCTTAAAAGACGGTAGTGTTCACCAGCATTAAAAACTAAATAAAAACCGCAAACGCCTCCATGGCTTACACTGATGGTTAGGCCAGCCGTCCTAAAAAGTGGGCACGGAAGTCTATGAACAGCCCTTAACTTTAAGCCACTTGTTCAGACAGTAATCGGTAGCAAGTAGACGCGCCCAGACCGTCCGCAGAAATCGCGTGGACAAGAAGTCAGGTTCCGTATCCTAATTTTGATATATACATATATGTCCCTCAATGCATTGGCGGCGTCTCTTTGGGTAAATATTCCATCCAGCATGTAACGGAGGAGCAGCACTGCCACAGACAGACTAACCGGTTCAGTGCAGGACAGTTAGTTGTCCGGGATCTGAAGTCGACAGGTTTGGCCGCCGATCTCATACGGTCCTTCCTCACTACAGCTTAAATAACAGTTTCGCTGGAGCAGAGCTACGATTAGGGGGCACCTGTGCGTCTAAGCCCCCTGTGCGCAGTACTCCCGCTGACCAACATGAAGACCCCCGAGGGGCCTTAAACACATTAATTACGTCCTTATGCAAGAGGCTGGGGAAATTAACAATTTAACGTTACACAAAAATATAATATGATAAAAGGGAACACTGAAAGTGATGGTCGGCACAAGACAGCTATTCCTAAGGACTCTTAGTCTGTCAAATCTTGTCTTGACATCTAAGGGGCCTCAGGGACGATGTCATGTGTGTGTAGTATTTAAAAAAAACCAAATGCAAATCAGCGAAATCGCGAAAAATCTTTGGGATTCGACTTACAGGAATTTTTGCACAGTCAGGCAAAGTCGAAAGTGAATCGATTACCAAACAAAAACCGTGTCGTTAGACCGCCCACCTACTTTTAAAATCCCGACCGCCCTTACTCATGATTTTGTGCTGAAGACTGGTAACAGTTATAAAAGATCGCATTCATGATACCTGCGCTGTCGAAACAAATAAATGAACAGCTCCCAGGCGACAGACGCTACAATGATGCAGACTTTGCTAAGCCAAGAATTTTCGCAAAACCACTTAGTAATCAGGTGTTAGTCCAAAAGCGCGAAACTGGCTTTCAAGGCTTTAATCGAAGGGACGTGCTCACTTGGCAACGTTTATGGTTAAAAAGCGGTCGTGCCAAATTTTAGAATATTCCTTCCTAAGCAGCATCTTAACATAGTTTAAATGCATTGGCACGACCGAAAATTTAGGCTTACGAAGGTTAATGCGTTCGCTCAGCTGAAAGTAGATGCGTCTTTCGTTGACACGTCGTGCCTTAAATTCCGTTCTTCTCTTTCAACAGAAATAGTAAGTGGCCGACAGGAATTCATATCATTTCAATGAAAAAAAAACATTTAAATAAGGCAGTTATGACTTTACGTATCGTATTTCCCTCGAAATAGTTGGCCTTACTTAGTTTCAGGGATCCGTCTGTGCACTTCTGCTGAGAATTCAAAGGTTACTTTCAGATCCCAGATACTGCCCTAACGTGACAGGAGCATGTGCGGGACATAAATAAGCGGTTTTCACGCAATAACAAACGCCAATGCTCCTCCAACAACCGTTACTAGCAGTTACTTCCAATTGATCCTCGGCCAATTGGGTTGGTGATATTTAGGTGCGAAGTTAACCTCCACTAAAGTACCTGTTACTTATATCCCTCACCTGAGGGCCAATTGTATTATCAGGGAAATTTACAAAGTAACTAATTGTAACAGCTAAATAGGCATAGGCAGCGTGCCCAGAGGTCACAAACGGACGCGGGTAGACGTGGCAAAAAGTAGACATGTCAAGATGTCGTAAAAATGGCTTGGACCGTAATTGGTTTACAAAAAAGCAAAGCGGCATAAATGAGGACCTGTTCAACTCTAAATAAATTCAACGGAAGGCTAGGATTTCGATTGGTTTAGGTGCGTATTCCAGCCCAGGATCTGGGATACCAGGAGTGTGTAGTATCTGGTACGTTGTCCTTGCAACTAGCATTTTAAAAGTCCAATTGTCGGGTGTCCGCTGTAAATTACTTAGAAAAGTTCGTACAAAAACGGCTACGTATTTCATTGTCTAACCCCAAAAGATGAACATAATCCGACCTTGAAACGGAAAAAAAATTGTCAAAATTACTGTAAAATACCGACTTCCAAAGGTACAGATCATGCGTGTGTTGAACCTGTCTAAAGGATACCGTAGAAGTACTTAACAAAACAAATATCTCAACTGACTAAAATGTCATCCCACAAACGCGATGCCCGCAGCCTCGAAACTAGAAGATGTAATATGCTAAAGAATCTGAGTCATTTGAACGGTCTGAACCCAGCTGATTCATGGGAATTCGTCCTTCAAAAACGACCTTGTGGTGAAAATTTGACCAATAACAAAAGCCCCGTCGCACCAGCGCAGGCAGTATTCGTCGGGCCTGTCGGAGAGAAGCGCGACAAGGCCAACTCCGGCAGGAATGAGGAAACAAACAGACCAGCGAAGACTGGTGTCGGAGAACAAACAACTGTCGAAGGTGTGTGGGACTGTCTCGTCTGCTCTTAGGACTTTTGAGGGCTAGACCAAAACAAGTCAGTCTAAGTCAGCGAATTTGCGAACGCGGGCACGCGCTAAAGCGAAAAAACACATGCCCAGAGAACAACAGAATGTTGCTCCCTCGTGCCCACACTGGCGAGAGCAGCTTACAAGGACAGGATCCATTACACACCACACGAGACCAGGCAGTTGTTTACACGCATGGAGATGCGAAAGCTTTGTTAGTGGAAAGCAAGCAGGTTGCCGCCATGCCACCTAGTCGAGAATATTTGGCATTTTTCCTCTGAACACTGAGGTGAAAACGCAAACCTTCCGCAGTATTAAAAATGACACTCGATGCGGTGATAAGACCGAGCTCGATCAGGACACTTTCAATAAACATTCAGAAAACATCCTCACAAAATCCTCGATGAACAAAAATCCTTCAGAATTCTATGACTAACAATCATCAATCAAATTTAGTGCGAATGATCGAACCAAAAAGTAACTGAGTGCCTTATACTAAACCGTTATTCTGCGAATGTCCCTCATGTGACACTTAAAAAGCCAAATTGGCAGACGGTAGTACATCATCTGGCCAGCGAAGTTACACGCGCTTGTCAATCTGAGTTTTAAAACCGTTACTTTTAAAGGAATTGAAATTTCTGCTGCTGATTGCATTACAATAAGTGACCAGTCTATCACTCCCCTAGCTCAAAAACGGTCAACAGAACGTCAGCTAAAGAGTGCTCCCTCCCCGTGCCTACGCCTGTTGCGTTGGGAAGGACTGCGTAGGATTAAGGGAAATTGTGGAATCGGCAACATCGGACTCTCCTCTGCTCCAGCAACGTTTTCTTGCCAATACCAAAAACACGTAACGATCAGCTCTTGGGTCATCTAATGCAAAACTCGATCCCTTGATCGATTACGATTGATAGTTACTAAATTTAAAGGTCATATGATTAAATACATGTCCTCCAGCGACGTCATTTAAAAAAAAAACAGTAGATAATAGGGAAAAGAACAGCCCGTATTACAGGTGGCTTTGCGCGGTTACGAATGTTAGGGTTTAAGTTATGGCACGAGAATAAGTACCACCGGGGATTTTAGCGAAAGGCCACCTGTAGTTCGGGGATCCTTAATCCCCGTGCTCAGCCAACGACAACTGTAAAGCAGCCTAAACACGAGGTGGGTGCGCCCGGTGTTATTTACAACTACCGACAGCCAGAAAGGACCTTAATTGGGTTTGGCAAACGCAAGAATGAAGCCTGTAATTAGAACGATGTACTATAAGGGAGGATGGATGGAAAGGCAAACCGTGAACTGATACAAACCGGTACCTTGGCTGGCTTCACGGACTGATCTTGGTTACCCATATCCTACATCAACAGACCTTTTGTCTCATACGCAAGTAATGTAGGCTTTGGTTACTGTGTTGACTAAGTTAAAAATCAACTATGTAGGAGGTGAAATTTATTATAGGACATACTCTGCGTCTATGTTTAACTAATTTTTCCCAAGCGGCAAAACAAAAAGGGAACCCCAAATCCAGCCCAGTCTGTATCCAAGTCCATTTTTACGATAATATAGAATCGCCTATTTCTTGAAAAAGCCAGAACGGATGTTTATTCTTCCTGCTGGGATTGTTCAGTGCACTCCGGCAGCTTTCCAAAGTACGTCCTTGACTAAACCTTGGATTAGTACGCTAATAAACTCTGTTTATCCTGATTTTAAAAAAAACGGCTGGTTGGTTATGACGTGGTTTTCTACATATTTTATATGGCAGCTGTATGGAAGATTTCGAACAAATAGTCTTTGCAATCTCATCCTGGAGCGTTAAACACTTCCAGCCTTTTTTTCTCCCATGTTTCCTTTCTGTTACGTTGGGAACTCGTTCGCTACCGCGGTCAGCGTCACCCAACATCCCCGAGGAATCTGTCCAAGCGTGAAGATATACTGCGAGTACCATACAACCATCTGCTGAACCAGAAATTCTACTAGTGTCCAACTACACGCCTTCTCGGTGATCCTAACTGGCAAAACTGCTTCGGTTTGTTCTTAGCGTTCCTGAGCCACACCTGAGTGTGTTCTATCAAAGCCAGATTGCCATTTACAAAGCCGACTCGTCCGCTCAGAGAGGCAGTGTATGTTACGATTAATTGTCACATACTCTATTGATACTCGTAATGGTAATAGTTATGTGCTTGTGAACATCTTCGAACGTACTGCCAGTTAAGCACTTAGAGCACTACTTATCCGAAACGGTCTGAC
The DNA here is from genome assembly GCA_902702965.1 of Spirometra erinaceieuropaei. Classification (NCBI taxonomy): domain Eukaryota; kingdom Metazoa; phylum Platyhelminthes; class Cestoda; order Diphyllobothriidea; family Diphyllobothriidae; genus Spirometra; species Spirometra erinaceieuropaei. The sequence goes on from CACRXP010000297.1 coordinate 190,563, forward strand.
GTAGATGTGCGTAACACCAGACTTCAAAGGGAAGTGGAACCGCTTGCTTCTCACGCACGATTACAACTCAAACGATACGTACTAGTACATATGCATATATGCGTTATAAAATATATTCTGGTACCGATGACCAATACCCTAGTAGCAAGAGTATATCGCCTCGATTTCGTGTAGATAGCGTATTTCCTATATACGTATGCCGAGTAGATATCGAATCCTCGATATACTCGAAAAACGTCAGTAGCAGGAGGAATAGCAATCTACACGAACCCCTCCACCCCGGAAATACTACTGCTTTATACTAAATCGACCTATATTGTCTGTCGTTCCTTCCCATCTTCCCAAACCTTCTACCGTAATCTCAATGTGGACGACGACAAATGCATAAAAAAGCGGAAAGTACCCACAACACTTTGCAGTCGTATGAAGCTGAAGAAAATTAAAAAATGACTACACTGACTTGGTCGACTGTCTTCCTGTTTGTAGACAGCAAAAATCCTTTCCTAGACTTACAACCTATGAGAGATTCGGGAAAGCTGTCTGCTAACATACAAAGCTCTGGTGATCATTATCCCGATGCCAAAAGCAAACAGAAGGGTGTCAGAGTAAAAGCGTCCTATCAGTAACCAAGGGGATGTGGTCGCACGTCGTCTTTCACGACGCTACGTTAAGTTTGACCAAGCACGCACGGTTCCGAAATCCAAAAACGCTAGTGTCAAAAAGACTCATTTATCGTATTGCCTCCTATAATCTCAATTTCTCAGACTCCGTCCGAAATGGTTTGTCAGGAGGTTCGAGAAATGAAAGCACTTCCTGTGTTCCCCAGCCTTGTCAATGTCATCGTATTATTGTAAAATTGACGCCTGTGAACGCAAAAAACTCCAACCATCTACTGAACGACTAGCCACAGCCGCTTTTCGGGTACCTCCCTGACCAAATAAGTTGGCAAGAAACTGTCCGACTATGGGTGCCTGGAATAAGTTAGCAGTCTGATAACATCTCCAGGCTTTCGCATGCGGGGAGCATATTTCAGTCCTCGATGATTTCTCGGACTTCTACAGGAATACACGTCGCTTTAAGGCAAGCTTATGAAGGCATTTGACAGTATGATCGGAGCAACGTCTAATATTTTGTGTCCTTAATTCATGGAAATGTCGCTGGGCCCCCCCTAAAGTAATTAAATGATCGAATGTGGTTTGGCAGCCCCACCTGAAGTCACCTCTAATACGGGACCGGTAGTAATAGGGTTTTTACAGGTGTAGTCGGGGAACGCACAGGCGACGAGGTCAAGTAGTTGTATGCAAAAGAAGAAGTATTGGGAGTGCGTGGTTGTACTTCCAATGATTGAGAAATAATTGCGACAAACCCTAACCCCTAACTTTAAACCCTTATCCTAAACCCCAACCCCTAACTATAATCTTAACCTTAACCTGGACCCCTACCCTAACCCTAAAGCCCAACTCCAACAGTACTGTGCCCTTACCCATTTAGTGTATTAACCACACATCAACGGCTGCGAGACGGATACGTTCCCATTCTACTGGACAGGAAAAAATAACGTGTACTATGGCGGCTCTCGTAGTGTAATAAATGACTTGAAAGCCTGGCCAGTGGAGCCAAATGCCCAAGACCACGAACTCGAACGAAATAATCATAGGTGAAGCAGGCACTGGATGGCGTTTTGATCTTATGGGGAAGATGAGTAGAAGGAAATAACGCTCGCAAATTTAAAAGATGAGCAAATTCAAGGCATACAAAAAAATTCGGAGTCGGTGACACAGCTATTCCCATTGAAGAAAAAACACGGATACAAACCAAAGTACACAAACCCAGACCGACGGACGCAAAACCGCACCGGTGTCAGAGCACCACCGCACGCGACGAATGCCAGTGATGAAAATTGCCGTCGCCTTGTGTAGCCCAGAGAGCGTCTAACGCGCCCGTGCGCACACCGCATCGCACGAGCGTGCAGTCAAGACGAACCCACGCACGCACGTATTTGCTCGCAAATATTGATCGTCTACCTTTGTTTCGGCGACGTCATGCCCCTCGCAGGGCTGCCTGTCCGTGCACCTCTGAGTTGCACTCTCTCCCATTGGTCCGCGGCGTACTGTGGACGCGCCGATTGGTTTCGCTACGCAACGCCACTTCCTGCCAAGACGTTTGACGTCAGAGGCGGCGCCGGTCTAAGGCAGCTTCGCCGGCGTGTGCAAATATGTGTAGTAGTCGCGCTCTGGGAACTGCAAGTCAGCCTGGGGCGATAGCTGCGCCGGGGGGCTTGTGCCTCGGGCGCCCTTGCAGTACGGCCTGCGTGATCTATACGTAGCGAAGCTCACAAACTGCCGTTTCCACCTCCCCACTGCCTGTACGTGTGCAGGGTAAATCGGAAATACAGCCTCTTCAACGTATTCTTGCGCGGGGTCGCTGGCTGGGTGTTCCGAAAATTGAGCAGGGTATTGGTTCCAGTCGGAAACATGTAGGTTGCTGTAGTCATCAAACTTGGCTTAGATAGCAGCGTGACCAGTATTTTACTGCGAGGATCAAACCCCGAGATTCAAATGGAGACACCGGCAACGGATTGTGCGGAATAAATAGTGAAATAAGCATAGGAAACACGGACTACTTTCTCCTATGCACAGTGGAAGTTCAGCTAAATGTGCACTTTTCGAACCATGTGAAGCATTCAGCTCCAAAAAATACAGAGGTTATGGGCATGAAGTGTGGTTGAGCGTTTTTTGAGAGGTTGAATCACGCATCGTGTATTGGCGTGTTTCCGTTGTCAATTAGGCTTCCTAACATTTACAAAAGGCTGTTTCAAACTCCCATATGCATACATATAGCTTCCTTATTGACGTAGGATCTTCGCCATTCTCTTCCGTCAATGCAAGTTGATTATGTTGCTCTCTGAAGCCTCGTCAATAAAATTTGTTGGTGACTGTTGCATCGGAACAAAATACAAAGTCCCTCGACCTTTTATTTTTGCGCCCCGGGCCTTTTACAAACGCTTATCCCTCAAGGTCTAAGTATAAAGGAGCGGAATTCTGAAGATCGAGCCGAGTTCATGTACGTCAAATGTCCTCGGGCTCATATGTAGAATGGATAATGTATAGATGTTGCAAATTCATGAACTGACTAGGGTCATTTCTGCCGACCTCGACTTCCTCTCCAAATACATGCATCGTTCGCAAGGTCTTTCAGAATTTGGCTTTTCTGGACCATCCAGACGATATTTGGAGAGATTATAACATCAGCGCCCGATTTTCGTACCTCTCTAGCCTTCATGACTGTAAAGGAAGGGAGAACCTCTATTTTCTCCCCCCTCTGCAAATTTCGACCCAACTGTCTACTTGATTTTGCAACGTGGGAAAGTAAAGAGTATCGCGTCTGCACGCAAGATTTTTGGTCTATTTAGATGTAGCACTGATTTGTTGGACAGCAGCAACTCTGTTCTACAGATGCTTCCAAATTACAGCTTTGGAATTCATGAGGTAAAACAACTTCACTTAAGCTGAAAGATTGTGGTTTCCGAAGTTTCTGAATAGTCCCCAACCGTCGTCAATCGTTCCGACGCTCTGCCACTCCTTTACCGGCCGTCATAAGCATACTCTTCCGGCCGTGGTTCAAGTTGGGTGCTCTACCGAATGTTTAGCTTACGAAGTTTCGGTAGAATTTTGTACTGCCCCATGTGACAGCTACATTTCTTGAACAATAAATCATGCCCTACTTCAGACAACTCTCGCTTCTTATTTTTTGACATCTGCCTTTATTATCGATTGTTATTGAAGAGAATTGACCGTCTCAGTCTAATCAAAATAGAAAACAAGGAGATATTTGGTCGGTCGCCTATGGCTGTTCTAACTTAGTATAGACTACCAGGACTTGCCTTTTTAGTCATGTGTGAGGTGGTATTCCGATAGTGAAGTCTGCTCGAGTGGTCATATCTGGTCCGTCTGTGCACACCCATTAGAAGAGGATGTCTAGATAGGCATTGTACAGAAAACGGGAATTATTGTTGCTGCACGATTCTCGGTCATTCCTAATTGTAAATCTCGTTTTCTGACATACGTTTTGAACGAAAGAGACAAATGTTCATCATCGGAACCCAATAGAATGCTAGATGCTCGTGGAAGGTGCCGTTACTTGAAACGCGGGAGAGGAATATAAACTGGGTCTGGACTTTGTAGATGGTTGATTGTATGGAATGCGATGGCCTCTACAAGGGCTGCACTGGAGATGCGTTGTTCCAAAGTGCTAGTCATATTGGCTCACGCCACGCGTTGATCGGGTTGCGCAGGGTCTGCTCGAGCCCATAATCACGGTCCTACACGGGGGAGGAGGTTATGGTGGCATGCCAAAACATAGGCTTTCTTGTCGGGCTAACAACTGCGTGGAATTCCATCACCAACTTGTTGGCTGACTCGGACAGTTGACTGGCGTATAGGAGTGAAAAGAGGGAGTGGGGCGGATACTGGAGGTTCCATCCTCACAGCATATCAACGCACTTGACTTTATGGTGAATTTCATACCCCTTGGGCCTGCCACGACTCGCCGAGTGTCGTGATTTGGAACGTCGTAGGCTGATAGGATAACTCGATTCTTGCTGGAACTGAGAGTCAGGTTGCAACAGCTTTTCCTTTCAGTGACCTCTATGGCACCCTCGCTTATGTGAGATCTGGGTGGTCCTCTTGGGGGCACGGTAGGTATTGTGGAAACCGGGCTGTGTTTGGCTCGCGTAGACGGACCATTTTGCCTTGCCAGTCGTTTGGTCCACGAAAACCTCCGGTCGTTGTCCTGCCATCGGAGCCAGGTGGGTGAGAGATAAGCGAGTGCAGTTGATGCAGCTTAGTTCTGCCACAGAGAGCGCATGATAAACATTTGACAGGTTGGCTGGCCTGACCGAAGGCGGCATGCGACTTTAATGACGTCCGAGAGAATAGGCCTCCACATGACCTTCAAGTTAGAGGTTCCATGAGGTCGTATGGCAGCCAGCAACTAGAAATCAAAATATATTGCCAAAGAAAGTGGGAGGGGGGGAGACTGAACTATTCGATATATAGTAGACATTTCTAAACTCGCATTTATTCATGCCTATTTCAGTTAGGGTTTATTTCCGTTTGTATGGTATATTCCAATTTATATGAGTTTCTGCATCATTAACTGAATTTTCACCCATCGCCTTTGTTTTTCACTGGGTGACGTTTACAGTTAAGTCTGCTCTAACGTGGCGGTTTTGCTGGGCTTATCTCGCCTTGTACTCAACCTCGGATCGCATTGTCGATCGTCTATGTTCGCCAAAAATCTACTAATTTTTGGCTTATTTCTCGTCATTCCACCAGTCAGTAGGGGGGTCCCGCCTTGAGATTGATGCCAAAATATAGCCTTTTTGACCTGCGTTTAGCAAGGCCCGGTCTCCTTATCTGGGACAGGTACTGCCGCCCTGGTCAAGGTGACACAGCTATTGTTCAGAGAGTCTTCTTTAATGTTGGATCTTAATTTTTTTGATGGAGATGGCTACATATTGATTCATAGTGCTTCTTTCAATCTGCTAAAGAGTGCCTGTTATAAGTGGCCCACTTTGAATATTAGTCCACTAATGCCTCCAACTTGCGCCTCATCCGTGTCCCTTCATCTTATTAAGGTCTATGCATTATAGTAGAGGTCGCCGTATACTCCGTATGCGTTTACGTCGGGGTCGCCATTGTTGACTATACGCAGGCCTATCCTCGAACTAATTGGACTAAAATCCCGGCCACTAAAGCCAGTGAAATGGAATGGAGGAAATGGGCTATGGGTCGACTGCATGAGTAGTATTTCGTGCGCAGTCGTGTCAGTGTCAGTAGTAAGAACAGTTGCTAATACTGTCTTCTGCGGCGTATGTACGCTCCCTTGACGCAGTACAGTTCGCCCGACTCATTTCGTCTTCCTTTCTTCTTGGTTGGGAAACCCCGAGTGTCCGTCTATTGGAGGTCGGCAACATTAAACAAAACCTACATCCTTATCCCTCGTTACCATCAGGATATATCGGAAAATGTCCTCCGCGTGTGTGCCTTTACTACTGAATAATACTGACCTGTACACACTGTTTGCAAGAGAGCTCTCATTGACTGGCGTCCCTGCAGTGACTACCGACGTTTAAACTACTCTTCTATTCCCCACGGATCCCTGTGACAGTTCTCTGCTATATTCTTGTTTGTACACAACTTTTTATAGTTATTCTGTTTGTTAAGCATTTACTCATATTTGGTGTTTATGAAACGGTTACGCGGGACACTCCAACTGGTGTGAGTTTCGGTTTCACTAACTGCTTTTTCACCCATTGAATTTGTTCTTCACTGGGCGGTGTTGACGGTAAAGTCCATTCTGGCGTGGTAGTTTTGTACGACTTTTCTCGACTTGGTCGTAGCGTGGGATCGCATTTTCGATCGTCTAAGCTCGCCAAATATCTACTTACATACGTCCGTGGATTTTTCTCACAGTCTGGTCAGCACAGCAATCTTTTCCAGCGCTGATCTAGTCAGAGCCTTTGACAAGGGTCGTTTACGCTGTTCTGGTCCCAATGTAGGCATTGGAAGGAAAAAATAAGCCGAAGGGTGACACTAAAGTCGTTAATGGAGAATGTAGCCGAGGCTGAAAAGGGAAAGGCAACAAGATTTCTGACAAATCTGCCGCGTGATTGAAAAAAAACTAGAATCATTGCAAAAGACCTGGCTGACAGGACGCGTGGGCAGCAATACCTCATATTTAACAATAAACCTAACCTCTGACATTATTATAAGCCTATCGCTTGCCCTAAACCTACTTCAAACGCTAAGCCTAATCTCAAACCTGACCCAAATCCTAACCCTAACCCTTACCTTAACCGTGACTCTACGGCAACCCCAGCACTGATCATAACCCCGACGCTTAACACTAAACGTACACCTAAACAGCGATCGAAACCCTAACTCTAACCGCAATCCCTAAACTTAACCCAAACCATAGCCCTGAACTCAATTCTCAGCCTGACACTATCTCAAACCCGCAAACCAACCCTACCTGTAAGCCGAAACATCAGGTTGCCCTTTTCCGTTTTAGTTTTGGCTACTTTCCCACTAACGATTTGGGCATCCTCCGGTTTGCTTTACTTGAAATGCCCACATTGTGCTTATACTGGGGACCAGGACATCGTAACCGACCCCTACCGAGCCCTTGTGTCCAATCTCCTTTCCTCAGATGACAACCCTAATCGGTAATCACAACACCCCACGGTCTTTCTAAGGCTGTTAGGATACGTTCTGGCCTTCGAAACTCTGCCACCTATTCCCATCTCTCGTCAACAAGCCTCTCTGTGGTTTCTCATTCGTGTTTGTTTATTCCATTTATTTGGAAGTTCCAGAAAACATGAATACTTTCGAACTTCAAGTCGCATTTTCAAGGTACAGATCCTATTCGGCCTGTTCATCAATGCCTCTAAGTGTCCTTGAAGCATTCCCTGGCTCCTATCTAGGCTACATCGCAGTTGGTAGCCAGGCCCCGCATTACAGGTGGCTGGGGTGTTTGTTTACTGAGGCTTTTTTGTGGGACTACATAATCACACCTGACCTAATTGGCTTCCGTTTTACGTCTGAGGTTAGAATTAGGGTATTGGTTAGTGGTTTCCGGTTTTCGGTTTAGGGTTATGCCTTTAGGCTTAGGTTTTCGGGTTACGGTTAGGGTTTGAGTTTACGACTATGTTTCAGTATTACGGTTAGGTTTTATAGTTAGGTCTACGCCTAAGGGCTACGGTTACGTTTACGATTTCGGTTAGGGTTAGGGTTTAGATTGCCTTTAGGGTTAACGGTTAACGTTTAAGGGTTAAGATTAGGATTAGGGTTAGGGTCGCCGTTCGCTTCCCCATTCCTGGCTACCAACTGCGATCTAGCCCCTATATCTACAGTAGGGGGCTAACTCACGAAATGCCAACCGAAATTTCGAAATGCGTTTTCCTTTCGAAAATATTAGTCAAGTGAAGTTGTAAAACTAATCATCGTGCAGCATGAATCTATAATAATTCAGTTACCTCAGGTTGCCGGCTTTCGAACGAACTTCTTTCCGACTGTATGCATATATAATAATCTGTAAAAAATGACTACTTAAGTAACATGCAATTTTCTCATTGATTTTCGATGCTCTTGAAAATTCAATTACATTTCATTGAAAACATGCATTCAAATGTTAATTTTTCTACTTATTCTGTAGAAACGTACGTCTACTTCCGCTTTTATACTCGAAATAAGAGTATAGTACGGTATTAAAAGACTTTTCTAATTCTCTAATAATTTCTAACCCGACTTGCTCTTACACTTACATTCAGGGTTTCAAAACTACAAGCCGTTTATTTTCCGGGTATGGGTATCAAGAGAAGACAATATGGGATTCATAAAATTAAGCAGTGAATTTAAGCAATATGGTTAACTTTAAAAGCCACATTCGTAAATGTAGATTCATGACATTTTATGAACGGCCTTTTCACGGTATTTAAAATTTCACAATTAGGAACTTTTGAAACCGGATTATACCCTTCTTTCAAGTATAAAATTGGAGAAAGATGTGATTTTCTACCAAACAAGTAACAGAATTAATATTTTATGCATGCTTTTCACGAAATATAATCGACTTTTCAAGGGCATCGAAAATCAAGAAAGAAATTGCATGTTACTTAAGTAGTCATTTTTTGCATGCGGCGCGAAGGAAGTTCGTCTGAAGGCCGGCATTCTGAGGTAACATAATTATTATAGAATTATGGTTTAGATCGCAGTTGGTAGCCAGGAATGGGGAGGCGAACAGCCAGGTGCCAGTCGTACGGGAATGGTAGGAGAGGGGGTTTTATGGGTGGGGTAAATGGAAGGACTGATAGACAAACGCTGGAGTTTATGGGAAAAAGTAAAAATACCGGAGGAAGTTTTGGGAAGTATTGAGTAGGTGGAATAATGGCAGAAATTTAAAAGATACCCTTAACCCTAAAATCCAACGCCGACCGCAACCGTAAAGCCCAAACCTAAGCATCAAAACCAAAAAGTAACCAAAATTCTAAAACCCAACACTAAGCCAAAACCTAGCCATAACCCTAACACCAACCTTGGCCTTAAGCTTAGCCCTATCCCTTACCTTGACCCTAACCCTAACGGGAACCCAAACCCTGACCCTAACACTGAAACCTGACCCTAAAACACAAACCCTAATCCTGAAACTTAACCTACACCTGACTCTAACCCTCACTAAACTCAACAGCCTGACCGGAATGGGCGACCTGCCTAACTCAGTAAGAGCACACCTACTGATAACAAGTTCCCTAGACAAGGTAAGCACACCTACTGATAAGAAGTACGTACGTCGACAGTATCCACGTATAATGTCTGGCTACCAACTGCGATCTTACCGAATTATGCTGCATGACGATTAGTTTTGCAACCCTACCTAAGTAATCTTTTCGAAACGAGAACGCATTTCGAAATTTCGGTTGACATTTCACGAGTTAGCCCACCTACTGTATTGTATCGCAGATAGATTATTTTGGCTGCCCCATCTTTTAATTGCTAACTTCTTTCTCCCGAGGGGAGGGAAGATGTTGTATTGACAGGTGCAAAGGACGCCAGTACAAAGAGACACAACTTTGAACATCATGTTCGCGCCGCCACTCCATGACTCATACTTGATAGGACTGACGTCGGCAGCCTAGAGTATTAAATCTTTGTCTGTCTGCTGTTGCTCGTCTCTTGCCATAAGCTTAGCTCGTGAGTTGCGCGTTCTGCGAATGCCTTACTCGGAAGCGTATCCGGCCATGGAATTCACTTATGGAAAAGCGAACGGACGGAAGGCGCAACGAACAAAGACATCCTCCGTTGCCCCACCAGTGCAGTAGGTGTGCTAACTCATGAAATGTTATGAGTTAGCATAAGAAAATCCCTACAACGCAAAATCCACCCAAACTGCTTCCCCGAAGGTCTTGCGGCCGTACGAAAACGACTATCCTTAAGAAGACGTAGCTGGGTTTTTAAATTAATATTTACTTACTTGAAAATAATGCATTTTCACTGAAAATTAGAATTTCCAAAATGGCTATATTACAAGTCGCTTAGATACTGCTAACTGTAAGGGTGCATAATAAGCGGGAACGCATGAAATGCGGGAAATAACGACAAATACAAATTACAAGTACTTTGTTGATTGTCACAGCAGAAAGTCCCTCAGACATGGAGATAGCCCGGTTGTCTATAGTTGATTGGACAATGGTATAGAGGAGGATCCCACTTAACTGTCAGTAGACTGTGGATCGTGTCTTACGTGAGTTATGGTAAAGAAGGTTTTATGCGTGGGGCAGTACCCTAGATAGTAAGTTGGCAAAGTGAAAGAGAACACAGAAATTGCCTGAATTTATGCCGAAAGTCCTATCCTACACTATTCTACGACAACGGAAATGAGAGTGGTAATTCAACAACAAACAAAGAGTAAATTCAAAAGAATAACGGATTTTGAGTTAAAGTTTGAGGTCGTGGGAAGTAGTCGTTGTTTGAAGTGTAATTTCTGCGCAAGCCTGCAAATGTGTGCCAAGATAAAACCAAATATGACACGATCCACAATCTACTGACAATTACGTAGGTTCATTCTGTGTACCGTTGCCATGGATTGTTCGAAGTGACTGTCTAGCACATAATCAGGTTTTTTCTTGTTCGTGCATTGTAAGTTTCTTGTTCGTCTTGCGTCAATGGATTTTTATAAGCGTGAAAACGTTTTCGTTTGGGTTGCGATCCGGACTGTTGGCAGGGATAAACTCAACTGGAGGTCACATGCGGAGAGGTTGGTTGTTGTCTAAGAAGTTGGATTACGGTTGAAGGCGGTATTAGATTCATAATTCTGTAGAGCGATGGACAGAAGCATTGTCGTGTAACTTATGGTATCTAGTCAGCTTCGCTAGATGTCGTTGCAATTGAAAACATCCTTCACAATGCTGACGAACACTTTGCTGTTAACGGTGTCCGTAGTCGACCGCTAGACCGGTCGCTCTCCGAATTTAATTCCCATCCAAACCATTAATCATCGACAGTTCTTGAAGGCTGCCATCGGCACAGTGTGTTTTTGGGAAGTTCTTTCCTCATATGACCATCTGGGTCGAAGTCATTGACTCGTCCAAGAAATAAGACCTCATCGCAGAAGTAAATGCTCTCCCGGAATGAGGACCGGCAATCAGTATGCCTTCTAGCAAACAACGTTCTCTAATACGTTTTCTACTTAAAAACGGTCTTTTGTTGATGAAGTTCAAATTCCTGCATGCCTTTCCTGATTATCTTCATAGAGGACGACGTCAGCTGTTCCCTGCGTATCGTCCTAAAGGGCATATAATAATACCTTTTTCGTGTAAGACGGATAAAATCGTCGTCTTGCTTACCTGTTGACCGTTTTGGGCCACCCCGCCTATTTCTTAGTGCGGTTATATCATTGAGCATTGGCCACGGAGTAACCTTAATAATATTAAAAATGCTCTAAAGACTCACGCAGCAACCCTTTCGCTACTGATTTCCGTATCGTTTCACAGTCGACTGCTGAAAGACATTGTCTGGACATCTTGATCGCACGGCGTGACGCAGAAAAGTGGCAGCATGTTGCGCGTACTCAGTGTATATCTGTTTACGCCTAGTAGTTCTCGGCGTGATAAAACAAACTACTGTCAAACAAGTTTATTATTGAGTTTTATGGCAAGCAACGTCATAAATTCGCAAAAAAATTTAAAGCCGAATTCACCCCTTTTTTTCTCGACCCCGCCCTCACCTGATTTTCATGGATGCAAAATCAAAGTTTCCATTTATGGGTAATTTATTTCGTGCTTGTTTGTATTAATCTTCGTTTACAGTACAATGCACATAAATATAAGGATTTGATCTGCAAATCTCAGTAGCGTAGGAGATTATTTGTATATCAAGAAAGGTCAAATTTTGCCCAAATCTAGTCAGTGATTCTTTAACAAAAATGACTTTAGACGAAACCCTCATCAGTAAATGACTTTCTGTGCCTTAGATCATTTCCATAAACACAAATAAAAACACCAATTGCATGATATATGTACTTCCCGCTCAAATTTCAACCACGACAGTTCAAGAGTTAGACCACCTACTGTAACCCCAGGAGCGACGGCATGCGTGTATTTTTTCTTATGATGAAGCAAACTTTCCTCGCATCTTAACTGTCTCACCCTACTAAGGTTACATGCTCGTCAGTTGCTTTATAGTGATAGTAGACTTGCGTTGCACCAACCACACCGTCGCTTCCCTCGCCCACCTGAGCCCGCTTTTAGGACGGCGACAAAATGACTCGGAATTCGATACACTACTTCATGCGCAATAGGGTCATGAAAATCAAAGACTGGTTTAGGCCTGAAGAGCAATCTGGAGTAGTGTGTCGCATTGCGTGTCAAAATTGTCCTTGCAACTACACAGGACAGACTTGACGCATGCTCGGATCGCGCATACACAATCATAAGCTGGCTGTGCGACGAGGCGACGCATTATCACAAGTGGCCGCCCACACCTACGAAATGGGTCACGAGTTTAACTTCGCAGCCAGCAAAATAGTTGTCCACGCCTGAAACAAAACAGACCGAGAATTGATTGAAGCCTGGACCTCAGATGAGAACTCGGTCAATCGATTTATCGATCTGGCGCCGGCGTACAGAGCCCTGCGCAGTCACCTCCAGTCTTGTGCCGTCGGTCGATGATTGGCCTACAAGCCTTATAATTGTCGCTTGTTCTATTGCTGCTACTACATCTGACGATGAACGCTTTTACGAGTCTGAAAGCTCAGGACAATAAACAAAGTGTTCATGTGCTCGTCTCTTATTATTCACTTATGCATACACCTGGAACTCCAAATTTCGCCTTCATTCGGTGTTGAGTATGGACGCGCAGTCTTATAATACATGCCGGACCCTAATCCGCCCACCATCCCCACCCCCCGAAGTTGGCCCCGCGCGACGCCACCGCGGCCCGCAGAAGGAAACGGAAGGTGAAACAATACGGCCATGCGAACGACATAGTAGAGAAGTTAGTCGACACTAGTGACTACATGCCTTGTTTAATTTCCGAGGAAATTAATGCGTGAACTTGGAGTAAATCTTTCGAAACGGGCCTTTTTTGGCACGCTCTAAATTTTAATATGAATATTTGAGCTGAAATCCATCAACTACTGCGGAATAAACGCTTAATATTCACAAACCGCCAACAGGCAGCCAGGAGTATAGAACTGTGCAATGATTTACCGTACTAACAACACAGGTATTAGCTAGAAGCCCAGACACGCGTGTTTCGCCGGTCTTATGCCGCTGCCTGACGCAGCTGCGAGGAGTTCGGCTCGTCAGTGGGTACCCCAACTTTTTCCGTGTGTTTTCTGGTATATGAACTCCAGTTTCAACTTGCCTTGTTTAATTTCCGAGGAAATTAATGCGCGAACTTGGAGTAAATCTTTCGAAACGGGCCTTTTCGGCACGAGCCGAACCCCTTGCAGCTGAGTCCGGCAGCGGCATAAGATCGGCGAAACACGCGTGGCTGGGCTTTTAGCTAATACCTGTGTTGTTAGTACGGTAAATCATTGTACAGTACTAATGACTACAATTACAAAGCAGTCTTCACCGCAATATCAAGATCCGTAAGACCTGTGTAGCTGAAAAGTTGGTCTCAAAGCGCGCTTTTCGTGCTGCATGGGGTCACTTCAAGACTTCATCTGGGATCCGAATAGCAAATCAGCGATGATGTCATTTATGTGTATTTGTGTAGCCGTTGACTGTGGTTTCGTCTCTTTAAGGCGATTTGAAAGATGGCACTAGGCGTTGGTCGGGGTATTTATATGGCGAACGAATAACTATGTAAGCGCGTAGGGCATTGCAGAGCGCCTAGGGGGTCACTTAACCCGATTTCACTTTTGGATGGGTCGCCTCTGTTCTTCGAACATAATTTGAAGCGAGCGGAAACTGATAAGAGTGAGATCGCATATTGTGGGACTTACTCTATGCAATTCAGTTGATGCGCATTTCTTCAAACGGCGCCTTAAATTTAGCGATCCCTAAAGCTACAAACTGGCAACTAACCCTGCACATTGAGAATCTAGGTCAGACATCAACAACCCCGCCTTAATGTACTTCTTATGGCATCTTTAACGAATACAAATATCTGATTTTTAAGAAACCAGGTTTTTGGGCAGAAAAATATTATATGCATGAGGTGCTTGGATGAGACATACAGTCATTGGTCGTCCTCAGGAAATGTTAGCCAAAATTCTGAAACGTGTTTTTGATTGGCAATGTTTGCTTAGGGGGTGTCGTAATGCTGACTGACTTGTGGCAAAATCCCGTGATATTTCAGATAATTCAGGATGTAACCTTTGAATGCTCTTCTTTTCAGTCGTCTATGAAAACCACACTCGATAAAAAACCGACTACCTAAGTAATATGCACATTTATGCCGATTTTCAGTACCTTATAAATTCAAATTTTTTTAGCAAAAACATGCACAAAAATATTCTTCCCTGTACTCATTTGATAGCAAATCACCTTTTCCTTAAATTTTATACTAGAAGGGCATCGTTCGATTTGTAAAAAATATAGTTACTGAGATTTTTGAAGACTTTAAAATGCACGGAAAGTATATAAATTTTTAGATGAAGATCTTAAACAAAAATGAAACGGTAGATCGAGCTAAAAATTCCTCGTGGACTGGAAGGCTTTTTTGAAACCCAATAATATTCCTTCTTCGAGTATAAAATTTGAAAAAGACGTGATCTCTACCAAACGAGCACAAGAAAGGATAGGTTTTATGCAAGTCTTCAATAAAATATGCTTGAATTTGCAAGTGCTCCGAAAGTAAGTGGAGAAAATGCATACTACTCAGGTTGCTCTTTTTGTCGAGTGCAGTTTTTGCAGGCGGTCGGCAAGGTGCGTGTTCAAAAGCCGACATCCTGATCTGACGGAAATATCCTGGGATTGTGCTGCAGGGCAATCAATACGACAACCACACCTTGGTAAACCTTCCTGCTGGAAAACGCACTTCAGAATCTCGGGCAACATTTCGTGAGATTGGTCGCTGCCTGTACTTCCTGCGCGGACTCTATGTAAAATTTTAGCTTCAGTTGTCCTGACTCCCACTAGATTGAGGGGGGGGAGGGGTGAGACCGCTGCTTCTCACAGACTGCTTACTATAATTAGATCTGCCTAGAAGTCAGTAATGCCCCAGTGTTCGTGGTCTCCGCACCCTCGAAAAACTGGAAATAAAAGTCCATGTTCATTCGTTTGCCGACTTTTTGTAGACTTGTTTTTGGTTCTTGTGATATGCACTGTGCAGAAGCACGCGGCGCGAATGCCCCCCAGACTGTGCACCCTTGAGCGTTCTTCTATGGTTGACGGGGGACATTTAGGGCCTTATTTCACCGTCATCTGACCCTCTCAAGTCGCCTATAACCGGACTTTGGACCCATCAGGTACACTGGGTGCGTCTTTATGTAAAAAAACTGCTTTGCCCAAAAGTGGCTAACACCAGACGCCTGGTCACTGAATGGATTTGCCTAAATATAGGATCGGTGACGAGACCATCACTCAGTCAGTATGTGCCGGAGTTGTTCGTACTCCGGACGACAAAGTCTCCAACAGCACACACGTTGAAAAACCGTACACGCTGTGCACTACGACAGCGGCGCATTCTACGGCCAGAGTTTAGTCTTCAAGCACGTTTCCACTAGAAGAACATTTGACGAGCATAGGCGTGCTTTCGATAAATTCTCATCGGGCCTGTACCTTTATATGGGAAAGAGGTACAAACTGGGACGTGTGAGCGATAAAAGCAATCGATTACGGTTCGGTTTTTCATACAGACACGTTATATGAATAGAGTGGGGGGAGGGGGCAGAGGAGGCCGTAAGTGACAGTGAGGGTTAGGTAGAGCCGTGTCACAAGGGGGAGGGAAGGCGGCGGGGCGCGTACAGTTAATCGATCTTTGCCCACGGCAGAGGCGGAGCGTGCCAGAGGTTCTTATGCGCGCACAGGACCGGCCTCTGAAGCCTGATGGCAGCTGCCTCTGCCGTTTCTAGCGGGCGCTGACCCAGTCGTTTAGGCTAGTTAGGTGGGACCTTGTAAATCCCACGCAAGGCTTCGTTGGGATCCACAAGATGTCCGGAATCAACCATGTGTGCGAGGAGGGGGCTGTGTATGCTCCTCAGTCATGCCGGCAGGTGTTCTGATATCCTTGTGGATAGGCGCAGGCTCGTACGGCCAATGTAACCTGCCCCACAGGAGCAAGTAAAGGAGTAAATGCTCATGGAGGGTGTCTAAGCTAGTAACATATCCTTGCCTTCCCCGTGTAGGACGGCGTTGGTCGAAAATAATACTTAAACTCCTGCTGTCGAGAAGGACCGTGAAACGGCTTGATCCAGACGCCTTCTCAGGAGTTCACTTGCCGCATTTCCTTGGAAAGTGACTTTGAGGAACGGAGTTTTCTTTTCCGCCGTCGGTATGATGAGTTTTACCAGTCGTTCAGCAAGATTCCTTGCAATACATTTGCCAGGATACCCGCTGTCGCGAAGCAGGCCCTGGATTCGTCTAAGTTCCTCATCAACGCTATCTGCCGAACAGATTTTCTAGCCCTTTGTTCCAAACAGCGGACTAGATTACGTTTCCGTTGAAGGGGTACGAAAGTGTAGAAGTTCGTATATTGCTTAGACCAGTTGTCCTTTCGATAGACGCTTCTTCGAATGCTGCCGTAGGCTCTTCTGCTTAGAATGGCGTCTAGGAAAGTCAGGGAGCCTACCCTCTCTGGCTACAACGTAAACCTGATCGACGAATGTGTTTGATTTACAGCACCCAAGAGGCTGTTTATCTTGGTTTCTCTTGTGGAAATTGCAAATGTGTCGTCCACGTAGCGACCGTAGTGCCTAAGCTCATTAATTCGGTCTTTTTACAGAAACTTCTCAGCTTGCCGATGAAGACATCGGCTAAAAGAGGACCCAGAGGCGATCCCATAGCAACATTGTCTATTTGTCAAAAAGCAACCGCACAGTTTGCGCGCACTTCAGCAATATTTCCTTGAGTGCGTTCGTCGGAATATCTTTTTCTTGATTGTTGGTTAACAGGAATTCACATACGCACTCAACTGTCTCTGTGACCGGGAAGTTTGCGAAGAGTGATGAGACATCAAGTGAAAATATCAACGTGCCGTCTAGTTTAAGGTTTTTGACGTCTTCAATGAATTCGAAGGTATCCCGTTCCCACTAACTGATTAGTCCCATAAAGCCAGTCACGTAGTCTGAGCATCCATATTAATCAAAAAGTCAACCGCTCATTCCAAAACTATCAAGTGCTTATCCACGTGAGATGGAGAAGTGAACGCTCCTGAAATAGACAGATGTCCCCCCCGTTCGGTACGACCTATCATGGCGTTGTCACCAAGGTATTGGAGGTCTCCTTTGCTATTTCCCTTACTAAGTACCTCAGTTGGCAAAGGAAAATATAAATACAGTGCTTGACCGATCTCATTAAATGTTGGTCGAAATTCTGAAATGCGTTTTCGATTGGGAAGGATTACTTAGGTGGATTTGTAATACTGATCACTAAGCGGCATGATCCTATAACATTTCAGACTCAGCAGGATGTCGACCTTTGAATGCACTTCTTTTCGGCCTCCTGTGGAGCCCGAATATTGTAAATAATGACTACTGAAGAAGCATGTGCTTTCCACATTGATTTTCAATGGTCTAGCAAATTTAAATATATGTGATAGAAAACGTGTATAAAAATGTGTTTTCTTTCAGTCGTTTGATAGATGATCACGCCATCTTTATATTGTATACTCGAAGAGGGAGTATAATTACGCTTTAAAAAGTTTTCTAATTCCCGAATAATTTGGTGCCTGGTCAGCCGTTGCACTAGCGCTTAGTGATTTCAGTCTACAAAGTGTATGCGTTCCGCGTGACGAAAATTCCATGCTCTTCTGTGCCTTTGAAAAGATGGCATGCAAAGTCCATAAAATATTGTTATAGAGGCTGATTATATTGCACATTTTATGAGGAGCAGTGGTAAACGGAAAGGTACGCTACTGTGTGAATAGACATTGCGCGGTCTTAAAATCTCATAATTAGAAACTTTTTTTAAAACCTTATTAAGCTCCCTCTTCAAGTATACAATATAAAGATGGCGTGATCCTCTATCCAGCGACTGAAAGAAAACATATTTTTATACACGTTTTCTATCACATATATTTGCATTCGCAAGACCATCGAAAAGCAATGTGAAAACTGCATGCTACTTAAGTAGCCATTATTTAACGAGTACGGTCTCTACAGGAGGTCGAAAAGAAGTGCACTTAAGGTCGACATCTTGCCGAGGCTGAAATGCTATAGGATCATGCCGCTTGATGATCAGTATTACAAATCTACATAAGTACTCCTTCCCAGTCGTACAGGCCTTGATGGAGGTGCCTTTTTACGTACCATTATTCTTTGTTCCATCCTGCCTCCAATTACGATCACTATCATGACAAGCACGCTGTTGCGTGCTCCGTGGATTTTCACTTTGTATTTGCTCCCGTCCAACAGATGTACTACCAAAGTTGCTATCACTCCATGAGGACAGCTATCTTAAATCAGATAGGAAGGCCCCGGTGACAGACAAATTCAGTCAATTCGCAGTCATGGTTTTGTTTCCTCAGTTTTATCGAGCGTCCAGTATCTTCTATCGGAACTGTATTCAGTCAAATTGGAGCCTGGGATCTGAGGTCGGCAGGAATGAATATGCTTGATTCGGTATTCGCGGTTAGAGATATCCACATGGGTCTGGAGGACGGGACGCAAGAGACGATGTCAGCCGTGTGTCTCACAACGTGATGGCGCAGGATCAGTGACTTGAACGTGAATTAATTGAAAGATATGAGTGACTTGCACAGCATCTACCGCACTCTCTCCTCCCTCACCTCCCAGGCTCGGACGCAGCGGCTGACATGACCGAAAAACCCACATCCGCGTGTCAGACACGACCCGCTCCCCGCACAATGTACCACGTTTTCACAGAAAGGCGGACTGAGATCTCGCGTTCGTGAGGATGCAATCTAGGCCACATTAAGAAGGAGTCATTGAGTCTGTCTGCCAGTCCTCGAGCCAGTCACCCCACAGGTACTGACTACGAAGACGGATTTATCTCGTCAGTTTGCAGCCTCCCAACTGGGACAGCAAATTTCTGCCGAGCGGATAGGGTGGTAATGATTTCCAGTATCAAACCAGCCAAGTGAGTGGACGGGAACATGTTCGAATAATGACGCTCACACCCACTTTTCTCTGTTTACGTTTTTGCACCGACAAAACACGAACGTCGTTAACTGCGCTTCCACTCAAATGCATTTGCAGTGAAATGTGCCTCGGGAAGAGCGCCCTCGACAAGAAAATAACTTCAGTTGCCTTGATATGGCCTACTGGTTACATGAATTTAGCCTGAAGAAAACAAAACTCTAAGCACAAGTCTACCCCACTACTTCCCTCTTGAGAAGCTCGGTCGGCAGCGATGATAGAGGAGGATTATTCAGGGAGCCGGCTGAATCTGACATAACAAAAACAGACATGAACACAGGTGAGAGATGGGCTAGGACTTGACTAGCCGTCGACTATACCTCCACAATTAAAGAGCTGCAGGCATGCCCAAAAAACATCCCCTGCTCGTGAGTTGACTGTGTGCACGCCGCCAGCGCTACTGCGCGTGCAAGCATGCGCGCCAGAGCTCAAGGTCAATGGCTGTCCATTAACCAGATCATCAACTGCCGCCGCATGCGGTACTGTTTGTTTCAGCCCGCTGTCACCGTCCCATGCAGGCATCCAGGCGCGAGTGACGTTTGCTTGGCCTAGGGAGGGGCAAAAGCATGCAGGCAACAATGGCGGAGGAGGCAAAAGCGACAACTTCTGGGACTATAAGGTACATTACTAATTTCTTGCTGGTCGTCCACTGGGGAGGGGGCGCGCCTTTCATATTTGAAATCAACCCTTGCGTAAGTGGAGGGGCTGGGCACCTAGCGTTCAGAAACCTCTAGGTATCGGTATCGGGAGCCTGCCCCCCAGTCCCCCCCCCGCCCCACCTGATCGCGCCCTCAATGCTCCACTTACCGGACACGCGATCAGACCACCTTGAGCCAGACACCCCGCCCTAACAACAGCACCGCAGAATGAGGCCTTTCTGACCAGTGCGCATCAGCTGTCTGTTGTGCGCGGTGTGTGTGTCGGTCTGACCTTGAGAGACGGCTCTCGTCTGTTGATCTGCCCATTGTCTGGGTGTCAAAAGGAATAGGAAACAGAAGTGCAAGTTGCGGAACGTCTACAGCTTCTCCGCCGAGTGCAAGCGAAAACACTCACGTAGGGAACAGCGCCTCCTACGGCAAACTTAGGCTCGCGTGTATGGCAGTCTGAAGGTGCGTTCCCAGTATAGATATCAGTGTGTTGGCTATTGGCGCGGCCACAAACACCTAATTCACTTGACGGCTGCGGGTTCATCAGCCAGCCGAAAAAAAACACTCTGAGCCACAGCATCTTAACGTTACTTCTTTTAATCGGTCTAAGTAGCACGCATAAATTGCGTTATGAAGGGAAAAAGCAGTTGGGGCGTACGCGAGACGCAGAAACCGGGTGTAGAGGGGGAGGCGATGAAAAAGGCGGGCGAGGGCGATTTAGTTGCGAGGAGCGAATAAATAGCCTGCCTTGTAATCCGCCTGCTTGGAAAAAAGCAACCACTAGTCTAGATGTGTCACTGGTATTTCGGTGAACTGGGTTTGTTTTCCAGCAGATTGTTTTGAGCGACAAATAACATTTTTGGACAGTCTCTCGAACGAAAACGAATTTCGAGTTGAACAGCAATGCGTCTAGACAGTCAGCCAACTTCCTACTGCCGGCAGACCGTTAAAAGCAAACCCGAACATCTGTACACAGTCTTAAAAAAGCAGGCATCCATTTAATTCGAGCTGTGGTGCGTGAACCATTCGTTCAGCAAAAAAACTGACCATCGTGTCTCTTTAAAGTGGGTGATTTTGGTCGTGAAGTTTGACACTGGACAGAAGGAAATCTGCACGATCACGGAAGTTAAACGACCCCAAATAGGGACCTACTAATTTCCTAAAAGCATATGCCTTTGCCTCGGCGGCGAGATGTCACATGCAGATAAGACGATCAAGAAAGCCCCGTCTATAATCTGCGGGAAGAACATCTTCGCTTATGTAAACAAATCGATTTCAAATTCAACAGCTCTTGTCAGATAATATACGCAATTTTAAAGCATGCGCTGATTTATGCTATAAATTACCAATAGCAATATGAGTATTCTTAGGGGGCATATTTCCAGGAAATGGTGTTCTCTGACAGAGGTTTGTATAATCATGTCATAGGACAATTTTTAGTATGATATTTTAGAAGTAAGCCCCCCTCCTCGGTAATACAGATGCTCTGCGCAACAACCCCACCGGTGCTCTAACCCTAACACTAACGCCACTCTACCTGGAAAAAAGTTTGAAGCCCCCAAATAAAGGTGAAATGATTCCTACTCCTGAGTCTCTCCAAGAATTCTGTTCATCGCATTCTGAAGAAACTAACCTTGGAGGACAGGGGATGCCCTATTTACCACTGTTTTACTGCGATCAGTCCCTTCGCATATGACGTCATGATAAAGTTTCGATCGACAGAACTCCCGGAACATACCAATGCAGAATGTATCATAGTTGCTATTCGTCTCTCCTCAAGCCAATGACAATTAAATACCGCCGTAGCAGTTTGCAGATTGTTAGCTACTTGAAACCCGAATCAATATAAGCATATTAACAGAATTTGTGAATAATCCAAGTTACTAAGACCATAGGATAGGGTTGGCTCTTTAGATAAAAGGGAAGTAGTCTAAAAGATTGCATATGGCCCCTTGTAATGCGGAGTATTGTGGTCAAACCAAAAAAAATCGCCTCCACACGTCTCTATGAACAACAATTTGCAGCAAACAGTCGCCATGCATACTCTTCAAACTGGGCACGAATTTGCTTGGGATAAACGGCGCATTATCGGTTCCTGTCCATATAAGAAAGGCCGAGAATTCATAGGGGCCATTCACTCTGATGATTCATGCATCAGTCGGCACATCGATCTTGACACCATGTACACAAATCTCTAAGAAAAATGAGAAAAGTGATATCCTATCAAAGCATTACGTCAGACCACAGCATTGACCATACTCAGCACTCATACAGCACTATCGATTCTTCGAGCATGTTTAAAGTTAGGCTGCTAATTCACACTTGCTACACGTCTGACGCGCGGCATTGTCCCGGGCAATAGCAACCGCACAGCGGCGCATGATATTGACAGAATGGTATTACTGACAAAGACAAGGGAGACTTGAATGGCCATTTCTGGCTTATTAGCCGTCGTCAGCCAGCCATACCCAAGCCCGAAGTGTGAAACACCCGAGCCTCGAACTCGCGGCCTGTTGGTTTAGAAGTCCACGCCTCTACCCACCGGGCCAGGAGCCCGATGCCCTGTCGGTTTTCGATCGGGAATAGACAATGGTAGGGGGCGCTCACCGATCGTTCATACGGAACTCACTCGTTCCGTTATGCCTTAAGGGCTCTCTCTCTCGAGCCCAACCAGCAGCCGCACAGCGGCGCACTTCGGGCTTGGGTATGGCTGGCTGACGACGGCTAATAAGCCAGAAATGGCCATTCAAGTCTCCCTTCTCTTTGTCAGTAATACCATTCTGTCAATATCATGCGCCGCTGTGCGGTCGCTATTGCCCGGGACAATGCCGCGCGTAAGGAGGACATTGGCTTGCGTGCCATGCAAATGCCAAACCGGTTCAGTTGTCGGGCAATCGCTTCGAAAATTCCTCGCATGTAGGGTAAGGAATGATATTTCCTCTGTGCCACTTCTCCACTTGA
>CACRXP010000297.1:216012-247208 GCA_902702965.1 Spirometra erinaceieuropaei
GACAGCCAAGGGCTAAAAAGTGCTTTGACTTGCTCTATCTCAATAGCCGTAAGTCTGAACAAGTTCCTGCTAACCCTTCCACATTATTCTTTCGGCTCAAATTCCATCAGTACATGATATGGACTTTAAACAGTCCGAAATTTTTCATAAACATTTAAGTTAGTCTGGACGCAAACAGACTGTCGCCTGACTTTTTTACTGAGTGCGGAATCCAGACTACCTGCAAATGCGAAATGTGCAAAGCCGGGCAGTGAGACGGTGCAGGACAGGCATTTGGTCTCATGGGATGGCTTGCATAACGACTGTCCTGACCATTGGAGTAATAGAGTTTTATGCGTGACATCGTGCTCACCACCTAGGCAGGAATAAGCATTTTAATTAAAAACCTGATGTCAGTATGTTCTGTCCGAGAAACCTATGGTGATACACTGAGGACCCTACGTCATAACAAGACGTCTGTTTGAGTGTTTTCTCAACGGCCACGAAATAATTCCAGCCCTGAAAAAATACCCGTAATTATGCGGAAGTCTGAGCCGGCTGGTTAGTTAAGGAATCGCAACCAGTAGCGCAATATATATATACAGTGGTTGTGTTAACTCATGAAATGTCAACCAAAATTTCGAAATGCGTTCTCCTTTCGAAAAGATAAATTAAGTAGTGTTGTAAAACTAATCATGATGCGGCATAAATCTATAATCATCCAGTCACCTCAGGGTGTCGACTTTCGAAAGAACGTATTTTCGGCTGCATGCAATATCTATACTCTGCAAAAAATGACAACTTAAGTAGCATGCAATTTTCTCATGGATTTTTGATGCCCTTGAAAATGCAATTATATTCCATGCAAAACGGACACCAAAGTTTGGCGAGCGCTTCCATATGTCAAGAACGTTTCGGAATCTGTTGGCTGCCTTCTCGCACCACTTGGGGTTGGAGTTGCACACAGGCCGGAGGCAACCATCAGGCGTCAGTTGATGAAACCAAAAAATCCACTGCCACGACAAGGAACGTCTGGAGTCGTTTATTGAATCTGGTGCAGTTGAGGACAAAGCAACTACGTCGGAGAAACCGCAAGACAGCTCCGAATGCGAATGGCCGAACACGCTGCAGCAGTGCGGAGAAATGACGCCAGCTCTTAAGTTGCGGCTCATTCGACGGGTTCCGGCCACACATTCAAATTTGACGAGGCCGAAATTCTCGCAAGAGGTAACAACCGCGTGAGCCGGGAGCTGCTTGAGTCATGGTTTACTGGCCCCCAGTCTATTAACAAGTGCAATGATCTTACCATTCAATACAGCGTGCTGAGACTTGGTTTAGGCGAAGTAATTAGCCACGCGGGGAGCGCCCTGGTGAACACTCTTCCCAAAACCCGGGTCAGCGCGTCAGATGGTCGAGCAATCATCACACCAACATCCTACGCACGTGATGAAATTACAGCAATTAACGACGCGAATATCGGCCATCACGCCACGTGCAACGATCCCTGATGAAGGGGAGGGAGCCGTGAATATTCATAGGTATGCGATAGCATGGCTACTGCATCCTATAAATACTGCATTCGCATATGCATGAACCAGCCTTATCTGCTTATGTCTCTGATGATGCATTCGAGCAGGAATCCGAAAGGTTAGGCTAATAAAGCTCTTGTCCCGGCGATCGTGTCTTCTTCTTCAAGACAGCTTCCTGGGACTCGTCTCTTCGCTTCTATTGGCAATGCATAAAAATATTTATTTTTTACTCATTCGGTAGACAATCACGTCTTCTTCCAATTTAAAACTCAAAAGAAGAGTATAATTCGGTTTTAAAAAAGTTTCTAATTGTGAGATTTTTTAATACCGTTAAATGGCCGTTCATGAAATGTCATGTATCTGCATTTACGAATGTGGCTTGTAAAGTTAACAATATTGCTCAAATCCACTGTTTAATTTTATGAACCTCATATGGTCTCCTTTTAACACCGTAGAGAAATGCATGGTTTTCCATACACGGAAAATATACAGCTTGTAGTTTTGAAACCCTGAATGTAAGTGTAACAGCAGGTCAGGTTCAGAATTATTCGGGAATTAGAAAAGTTTTTCAAAACCGAATAATACTTTTCTTTTGAGTATGAAATTGGAAGAAGACGTGATTTTCTACCGAATAAGTAAAAGAATGAATATTTTTATGCATGTTTTCCACGAAGTATAATAGCATTTTCTAGCGCATCAAAAATCAATGAGAAAATTGCATGCTACTTATGTAGTCATTTTTTGCACAGTATAGATATTGCATGCAGTCGAAAATAAGTTCTTTCGAAAGCCGACACCCTGAAGTAACTGGATCATTATAGATTTATGCTCCATCATGATTAGTTTTACACCAATACTTAATTTATCTTTTCGAAAGGAGAACGCATTTCGAAATTTTGGTTGACATTTCATGAGTTAGCACATCTACTGTATATACATAATAGTAGAGCGGATACGACAGAGTCTGGGGGGGGGGGTAGATTGGTACAGCACTGTTTCGGGCTTGTTTGCCTTCATCCAGCCAGCCATAAACCTGACCACCAGCTGGGACCGGAAACGACAGTTCGACCATCGATTTTGATGATGTCCACCGTGTGCCCCACAGACTGCATTGTGGGAGCAGGTCTACCAGATGGGTCATAAGCACTTCATCGAACCGAAGTTCATCATTGCCTCGCCACCTGCCATTCTCTGTCGTTACATAATACATAATAGTAGAGGGGCGCTCACTGATCGTTCTTACGGAACTTCCAAGTTCCGTTGTGCCTTACGGGCTCTCTCTTGAACCCAACCAGCAGCCGCACAGCGGCGCACGATACAGACAGAATAGCATTATCGACAACGACCAGGGAGACTGGTATGGCCATTTCGGGCTTATTAGCCGCCGTCAGCCAGTCACACCCAATCCCGAAGTGTGGAATACCTGGGGCTCGATCCCAAGACCTGCTAGTCCAACGTCTCTAATCTCTTAGCCGCGGACCCGTTGTCCTGCCCTTTTTTTACGAACAGGCTTTGATGCCCCTGATACGAATCAGATTTAAATTTGACACTCCCACTGGGTATGTCATACCCAGGAGCTCTCATTTGTCGGCGACCTTTCACGCGCATGACAGTTTGACCGTCGTTAACGACGATGCCTACCGTGGGCCCCACTGAAGGGTGGGCACATGAACACTGACTTGTGCCGCATCTGCCGCACCACTCCCTTCCCCCATGCCACGGCAAAATCGAGATGACCGAAGACGTGGTTGGGCACAATGGCTGACAGAGTTAAATAGCCTGACTACGCGTGCCGCACACGTCTCGTCCACGCGTAGTAGATCGGAATCTCTCATGAACAACAGGGGAGGGGCGACTCAGATCATAACTGGTTGCTAACGCCGGGAGGTTACATTAAGAAGCAGCCATTGCGGATATTCTGCAGTCAAACTTCAGCACCCAAAAAATAAATTCAACAACGAACTCTCGGAACATCGACTAAGTTTTAGTGTCCCGAAAAGATTTATAGCCGTATGCTAACGCTCAGGTCTTAGCTGCTAACCATAGACGAGGACTGTAGGTTTTCGATCAGGTTTCTTGGAGACATGAGAAGGAGACTAGCAGTTTTTGTTACCTACATATCATTTCTCATGCGTTCATACGGGAACGCGAGCACATTGCGCAAGTGGCACACCCGACTTAAGGTTTTTGCATCTTTTACACTGTACATCACTTGAATCCAAATCCCCGAGGAGATTTTTTCAAGTTTTCCCACTTTGGAGGGAAGCACTGTAGACGTGCTTCGCTCATTCTAGAGCTTGTCAGTAGTGCATGGTCAGTGACCAATCTCATGAAGTGTTAATTGAAATTGAAGTAGGCAAGAACGGCAGGATTTATTGGTACCAAAAAATTTCGCGACTGCTCTTCAGCTGCTTCCTGTCGCTTCATAAGAGGGATAACGAGTGAGAACAATACAACAGATTTGAATTCGTGCAGAAAATCGATGCAGAAACAACAAGGTTAGGGTTTTGGGCAAAGTTGGCTAATCGATAAAGTTAGTAGCACAAACGCCGGTAGGGGAAGAAAGTGAAAAAAGGGGAAAAGTTAAAGAGCAAAAATGAGAGGAGAGAGGGAGAATCATGGAGCTAGAGGCTACCATGTTAATGTTAGGTTAACCACGTGCTCCAATTGTTTACAAAGATCTGGTTTCACTCGTCGTATATAGGCTGCCTCGTTATCCCTCTTATGAATCGACAGGAAGCAGCTGAAGAGCAGTCGCGAAATTTTTTGGTACCAATAAATCCTGCCGTTCTTGCCTACTTCAGCTTCGTACCGGGGACAAAATGCTTCAAATTAATTGAAATTCTGACGAGCGTCTTCGATTAGGAAGGATTGCTTGTGTGAGGTTTTAATATTGATTATCGTGCAGCATAATCTTGGGATATTTTTTACGTAAACTTTGTTACTGCCGCCTGCAAAACTAAGCCCCATGAAAAAGGATAACTTAAGTAGCGTGGATTTCCCCCACTTATTGCCGTGCCCTTGTAAACTCAAATATATTTAATAAAAAAGCATGCACGAAATGGCCGTTACTGTACTCATTTAGTAAAAAAGTACGTTATCTTCAGTATTTGACTTCGAAAAGGAATGTTAAGGTTTTTAAAAAGTTTTTAGTTCCCGAATAATTTCGAAGTCGGTCCGCCATTTCTTTTGCGTTTAAGGTTTGGAGTCTGCAAGTAGTATAATTTATGTGTAAGAGTTTGAAAACAGGCATCCAAATAATCATAATTCGAAAGACATAAGCTCTTTGGGAAAGATAAGCAAGTTTTATTGTAGGTTTTCGACCTTGGTTCCCAAAAGTCGTCTTCAGACGTGAAATAAGTGTGCAAAACGGTTAACATTTAAGCAAGTCGAAAAAATCGATTTTGCCCTGTCACTCCTGCTGGCGTAATGTTCTGATCGGCTAATTTCTTTTTCACTTTCCCTTGAGGCTGTTGCATACCGCATCCAATTCTACATGCCGGTTGATGCATGCGTTATCAGTATGGATGGCCTCTAGAAATTCATGGTATTTCTTAGATGAGCAGACATTTACGATGCGAGTCCTGTCCCAGGCGAATTTGTGTTCAGGTTCCAGTGTATGCATGGCAACTTGAGACAAGTGGTCTCGCCTTTTTACGGCCAACTGATGTTCGTGTATTCGTGTAGAGGCCGATTTCCCTGTTTGATCACAGTAAACCGCATTACAGGTGTTGTATGGTATCTTATAGACGCCTTCCTTCTTATCTAAATATATGTAAGGAAATTCATACACTCCTCTATGCTGCCAAGAGTATATTATATACGGCTCATAAAAATCTGCGACTTACGTAACCGTGTTGTACATTTCATAAACACATAAGTGAGAAGTGTGTTTTTCGGCTCCATTCCAGTGTGGCTCCTCTGATGCATGTGAGGTGCGAGCCTCCCACCCACTTGTGTGTGTAATCCTGGCGTGTGCGTTTGGGGGGACGGCGAGGAAAGGCGGAGTAGGTCGTGCGCGCAGAGGGGCCCTCTAGCATTGTCAGTCACCGCGCCCACTTCCCGGACCAAAAAACTGACTGACTCGGGCAGTGAACTTCTGATTGAGAGTGGGAACAGCAAATGGGATCGATTACTCACCACACTCTCCTAACCATAAACAACCCGACTCCCTTGAGCCTATTATGGTGCGATAAAAGCTATGGTTTGACTCCTTCTTAATGTGGCCTCTATGACACTCCCACTCAGTCGGATCCCAACAGCACGCCTGAGGGCGGCTTCGGCAACTGCGCTCTCACTCACGTCTGATCTTCACATCGGGTGCAGTGGGTGGAGGAGGGGAAAGTGTGGTAGATGATACGCAAGTTTACAATCACTTTAAACTTCGTCAACCGGTGCATACGCAAAATGGACGAAAGGCCTAACCGCACGGACACCTAATTTTGGCGAGCGCTTCCGTATGTCAAGAACGCCTTCCAGCACCACTTGGTGTTAGAGTTGCACACAGACCGGAGGAAACCATCAGGCGTCGGGTGATGAAACCGAAAGATCCGCTGCCACGGCAAGAAACGTCGGGAGTCGTTTATCGGATCTGGTGCAGTTGCGGACAAAGCAACTTCTTAGGAGAAACCGGAAGACAGCTCCGAACGAGAATGGCCGAATACGCTGCAGCGGTGCGGAAAAATGGCGCCAGTTCTCAAGTCTCAGATCACTCGATGAGATCCGGCCAAACATTCCAATTCGACGGGACCGAAATTATCGCTAGAGGGGACAACCGCGTGCGCCTGGAGCGACTCGAGTCATGGTTCACTGGCCCAAGTCTATTAACAAATGCAACGACCTTCCCCTTCAATGATCTCTGAGGGCGGCTTCGGCACCTGCGCTCTTACTCACCTCTGGTCTTAACATTGGGTGCAAATGGGGGAGGAGGGGAAAGTGTGGTAGATGCTGCGCAAGTTTACAATTACTATAAACTACTTCCCGCATAATTCACCGTCCCTGTTCCTATTCTAATGTGGAGCACACGGTAGACATCGTCCGAAAAGGACGGTCGAACTGTTGGTGTATGAGTCAGCCGACTGGAGCATGGAAGAAGTAGAAGAAGAAAGAGAGTATTAGGTTGCCAGTGAGGAATTTGCGATTATGACACAACAGCGTGTGGACATTAAACAGTCTCAAAATATCACACAATTACAAACATTTTGAAATCAAAATATGTTTTTCTGTAGTTAAAGTTTGAAGGAGATGTGACTTGCTACCCATTGTAAACAAGAAAAGATATTTTTTTGCATGTTATCAGTAAAATATATTTGAATTTATGGGGGCATCACAAATCAGTGGAAAAAATTCACACTGTCAAAGCAATCATTTTTTAGCTGAATATTGTTTTCGCAGGCGGCTGAAAATAACTGCATTCAAAAACCAGTATCCTGGCGTGGCTGCAATAGCTTGGGATTATCTTGCACGCTGAGTAACATTACAATCCCACTTAAGTAATTTTTCCTAATCTGAAACGCATTTCAGGATTTTAACTAATCATTTATGAGATTGGTCATCGATAGAATTGGACACAGCCTCTGATATAAGCGGCGGCAACGGTACCACTAAGAAAAACCATTAGAAATAATAAGAAGAAGACGTTTTAGAAATGTAACGTGAATTATATTCAGCACAACATAGTATGGGCGCTAGGTGACATCGCCCTCGTGATATAGAGGAATGTAGTACAAGGTGTGACGGATCTCATGAAATGTTGGCTGGAATTCCGAAGTACATCTTCGATTATAAAGGATTAATTAGGCGCGGTTATAATAGTAATTATCTTGTGGCATAATCCTATAATATTTCGGACTCGACAGGATGTCAGCTTTGGAATGCACTGATGTTCGATCTCCTGTAGAAATCGTAGTCGGTAAGAAAATGAATAACTAAGTAGCATGCATTTTCCTATTGATTTTCGATGGTCTTGCAAATTCAAATATATTTTATAGAAACTCCAAAAAGTATGCTTCTTCAGCTGTTTGATAGACGATCACGTCATTTTAATATTTTACACTCGAAAAATGGGTATAATTGGGTTTTAACAAAATTTTATAATTGCGGAATAATTTTGAGCATGATCAGTCGTTGCACTAGCTCTTAGTGACTACAGTCTACAAGGTGCATGCGTTTCGCGTAAAGAAAATCACACATTTTTCTATGGTTTTAAAAAGATATCACATAGAGTCCATATAATTTTGCAATGGATGCGGACTATGTTGTACATTTAATGAGGAGCAGCGGTAAACTGACAAGTACGATACTATATGACTGGACATTGCACGGTCTTAAAAAAGCTCATAATTAGAAACTTTTTCAAAACCTAATTATACCAATTGTTCGAGTATAAAATATAAAAATGACGTGCGTTTCTATCAAATGACTGATATGAAGCGTATTTCTGTCCGTGGTTGATATTCTGCCGCTTCGTGACACAGCTGCGAGGGGTTCGGCGAAACACGTGTCTGGGCTTTTAGCAAGTATCTATGTCGGGAGTACGGTATAATACATTTACCATATGGAATTCATACTACTAGTAGTGCTACTTGTTTGTAGAATGGGCATTACGTGGTTATTCCACAGTAGTTGATTGTCTTCGACTCAAATGTTCATTGAAATTTCGGTTCTGACCCTAAAAAGTCATGTCCCGGAGATTTAACTCCAATTCCTGCCCTGATTAATTTCTGAAATTATCCACCTGATATATATATATATATATATATATATATATATATATACATATATATATACATATATATATATACATATATATATATATATATATATATATATCGCGTTCATCATCTCCCGAAGAAGACGAAGAAGAAGAGAGGACGAATTCATGGACCATATTGTATTCGAACTGACGTTTCGGGAACTTCCTCGTTTCCATCATCCGAGAAGCGTAAATGTTGCACTTGCCGGTCTCGAGTTGTTCAGTCTTGCCGCTTGCCTCGTATTATAGCCGTGCTGGACGCACGAACTTTGACCTGCCTGTTTGCCGCTGACTGGCTTAGACCTCCCCGGGGCTGACTGCTGACAGGCCTGCGTGACCTTTGTTCCCTTTGGGGTCGGCGTAATTGTGGTCAAATCAACGTGCTGTTTGGCCTCTCCCACGTCAGCCGGTGGACTGATCGGTCGTTGCTGTTCAGGTGAGCAGCATTCAGCTTCGCGGGCGAATCGGTGAGGCAGTGTTCGGCTTTGGTCACATGACCTCTGGCTCCTAATTCCGCTCTTTTCCGTGAGCGTTGACTCTCGGTCCCGCGTGCTCGCTTGCCTTACTGGTCCTGTCCGTACTGATCCAGACTGAATTCGCTCTCTCTTCTTCTTCGTCTTCTTCGGGAGATGATGAACGCGATACAATGTCTGGACCTCGAATCTTTACGCATATCGATATATATATATATATATATATATATATATCAGGAATGGGCGTACACCGATCTTTTGGCTTCACAAAGCTAACAAGCTCCGTATGTGTGGCAAAGGTCACGAACAGGCAACCAATTACCAGGCCGAAGTCGGCCAAGTCATAATAGCAGCGAGCAGCGACAGAGAATGACAGGTGGCGAGGCACTGATGAACGTCGGTTCGATGAAGTGCTTATGACCCATCTGGTAGGCCTCAGTGGTGGACCGACTGCGCCAGGTGCGTCTGTGCGCATGTTTGTGTTTCTGGTCGCAGCTGCTGGTGGTCAGGGTTATGATTGGTTGAATGAAGGCAGAATAAGCCCGAAACAGTGCTGTATCAATCTACCCGCATTCTCTGTCTTCCCTCCTCGCTGCTATTATGACTTGGCCGACTTCGGCCTGGTAATTGGTTGCCTGTTCGTGACCTTTGCCACACATACGGAGCTTGTTTGCTTTGTGAAAAATGCGTGCCACCTACGTAGTCATTTTTTTACCGAGTACGGTTTCTACAGGAAATTGAAAAGCAGTATATCCAAATGCTGATACCCTGCCGAGTCCGAAATATCATGGGATTATGTTGCAAGATAATTAACACAACAAGCACGCCTACGAATCCTTCCTAATTAAAAACGCATTTCGGAATTCCAGCCAAAATTTCACGAAATCGGTCACTCACTATATGTTCTTGAAACGGGGCTTGTGTAACGTGTAATATGGAAATCAAAAGCATGTGCGGCAGGTGGCGGAGCTAAGAATTAATCTTTTTAAATCGATATATCATTTCCAAGCTAAAGACTTTAAGAAATGCGTAGTTTCCTACAAAGGAGATGCAAGCAGGAATAACTTTAGATTTCTTTTCGAGAACCTTGTTTAAATTGACAATACAATACAATGCAAATATAATAATTCTAAAACTTTTCGTTATTCTAACCAATGTGATTTTTTGCGGATGGCTAGAAAATATGAACGTTCAAAAGCTAGTATCCTGTTGTGTATGAAATAGTTCGGAGTTATGCTGCCTGTTAATCAGTATTACATCCCAATTCAGCGAATCCCTGCTAACTAAGACCATTTTTTGGAAATTAAAATTGACATTTTATGACGTCCGCTATCTGGTTTAATATCAGAGGCATTAATAAAAAACATTTACGACAGAAGTTTTCACTATTAACCAGGACTCCCTTGTACTGAAATTTTTGACAAGGATAAGAAAAAGCCGAATCGCAGGCGCCATTTTCCATCTTTGGCAGTTTTTCTGCTTTTGCGTAGTCAGTCAGCCGTCCCTCTGACACGCAAGGAATTTCATTTAAGCCCATTTCACTTAAACTAGCCGATAATGCGTCTGCTGCTAACGCTCGCTTTTTTTGAAGGCAGTTGCGTTAATTGCTCAGCCCACCCATATATTCCTCGCCTGTCTTTAGGCACCGGCCAAAAACCAAAAAATAAAAGCACCCCTTCTCCGTCCTTCTTTTTTTTCGTCTTCTGCTTCTTGAAACGCCCTTTTTCTACTCCAATTATGAGTCTGGAAAAATACGCGCGAGGTTGCCGGAGATCAAAGCGACTATTTCTGACCTGTTGGCTGACAGTGACCACAAGGGTACCACGGCGAACTAAACTCGCTTGTTCTGTCCTTTCTAGGATGTCCGTGGGGCGTCATGCCAGTTTCAATTCCATGCGGTCACCTAAGATGGAGTGGACGTATTGGTAAAGGTACCGCTTTCGTCTGCTAATTTTGTCCTCGTAGATGCACTCGCACTTTCTGGCTGTGCGAGTTCCCCACGATCTGTCAGAAGTAATTCCTTCTTGATGCTAAAGTATTTAATTGCTGTGCTGTACAGTAAGTGGGCTAACTCATGAAATTCCGACTGAAATTTCGAAATGCATTTTCGTTTCGAAAAGATGATTTAAGTAGGTTTGAATAACTGCCATCGTGCAGCATAATTTTATAATAATTCAGTTACCTCAGGATGCCGGCTTTCTAAAGAACTTTTTCCGGCTGCATGCAAAAACCAAACACTGCAAAAAATGACTACTTGTGTAGCATGTGTTCTTCTCATTGATTTCCGACGACCTTAAATATTCAATTATATTACATGGAAAACATAAATAAAAATATTCATTCGTCTATTCATTCGGTAGAAAATTACGTCTCTTTCCAATTTTATACTCGAAGGGAGGGTATAATTTCGTTTTAAAATAGTTTAAAATTGTGAAATTTTTTAACACCGCGAAATGGCCGTTCATAAGGCGTGATGTCTTTGCATTTACCACTGTGGCTCGTAAAGGTAACAGCACAGCTCAAATTCACTGCTCAATTTTATGAACGCCGTATGGTCTCCTCTTTATGTCGTAAAGAAATGTATGGGTTTCCGTACGTGAAAAATAGACGGCTAGTAGTTTGGAAACCCTGAATGCAAGTGTAACGGCAGGTCGGGGTTCAAAATTATTCGGGAATGGAAAAAGGTTTTTAAAACCGAATTATACCCTTCCTCTGAGTATCAAATTGGAAAACGACGTAATTTCCTACCAAATGAAAAAAAGGAATGGATATTTGTATGCATGTTTTCCATGAAATTTAATTGAATTTTTAAGGGCATCGAAAATCAATGAAAAAAACGCATGTTAATTAAGTAGCTATTTTTTGCAGAGCGTGGTTTTTGCATGCAGCCGGAAAGAACTTCGTTCGAAAGCCGGCATCCTGAGCTAACTGAATCATTATAGAATTATTCTGCGCGCTGATTAGTCATACAATCCTACTCCTTTAATCTTTTCTAAACGAAAACGCATTTCGGAATTTCATGAGTTAGCCAACCTACTGTAGATGGCAGTACTGATAAGGACAATTTCGATTGACATTTCATGAGTAAGCACATCTTCTGTATGTAACCTGCGTGGCAAAGAGCTTTAGTTTGATTTTACGAAACAGCAGTAACATTTCTCGGCAGAATATGCCGCTGGTAGCAACAACATATTTTCCCGTTAAAGTTATTTTGACGGTTGGCACATCCACGTTTTCTAAGTAAACTTACGAATAATTAGCGGTTTACACGGGAGTTCGGTGAACGCAGTGAAATTTCGCTTAAATTCACGCGCAAGTCACCGCTGCAGCAGCAGCGGCTGACTGCATCACCTGTGACGGTCGATCTACTAGGCGAGGTACATAAGTCATGAAATGTTATGAAGTTCGCCAGAAAATCCCTGAAGTGCAGAACTCACCCATGCGCTGTTCCTTAAAGTTTCATGGCAATGAAAAACGCCTGTTTTTTTTTAAAAATAGACATACTTTGGTTTATGACACTTCGGCCGTCAGGTTAACAGAAGTCTTGAGCCGGGGCACCTTAAAGACAGAACGTCTATCACTTGAGATTTCTTATCCAGTTGCCAACTCCGTTAACGGGCATCTAGACCTTCCTGTGGTCTGTAAAGTCCTACGCCACTACATACGCCATGATTAAGGCAACACGGCCACGGGAAGCTTAAAAATACCGACCTTACATGGCCTTTCGAATAATCCCCTAAAAAGGGGGGACACGGGTGCATCCGATCCACATTGATGTGATGCCCCACAACGCAGGAGACCGCCAGCATCCACAAACAATGATCAGAAGGCCAAGGCAGCGAAAGAGGGAAAAAGTGATCGGTCCAAGGCAAAAAATAGTTCGGCCCCCTAACATTGTATATTCCCGATCGAAAACCGACAGGGCAACGGGCTCGTGGCCCGGTGGATAGAGGCGTGGACTTCTAAACCAACAGGTCGCGAGTACGAGGCTCGGGTGTTCCACACTTCGGGCTTGGGTATGGCTGGCTGACGACGGCTAATAAGCCAGAAATGGCCATTCCAGTCTCGCTTGTCTTGGTCGGTAATACTATTCTGCCTATATATCATGCGCCGCTGTGCGGCTGCTGGTTGGGCTCGAGAGAGAGCCCTTATAGCACAACGGAACGAGTGAGTTCCGTATGAACGATCGGTGAGCGTCCCCTACCATTGTATATTCCCGATCGAAAACCGACAGGGCAACGGGCTCGTGGCCCGGTGGATAGAGGCGTGGACTTCTAAACCAACAGGTCGCGAGTTCGAGGCTCGGGTGTTCCACACTTCGGGCTTGGGTATGGCTGGCTGACGACGGCTAATAAGCCAGAAATGGCCATTCCAGTCTCGCTTGTCTTGGTCGGTAATATGAAAATGCTTTCCTTCGTGATCGGATTAGGCTCCAAAAACGTCCCAACAAGGTAAGTAAAACGGAAAGGTAATTTATGATGTAGGAGATCTGCGAGTTACAGTGCGTGAATGATCTCATTAGATGCTAGCCAAAATTCTGGAATGCGTTTCTTCGGACATAAAATATGAAGAAAATGTGATTTCCTACAAAATGAGTAAAATATAGAATATTTTTGTGCATGTTTTGTATAAAATATATTTGAATTTATAAGAATATCGAAAATCAGTAGGAAAACTGAGTGTTACTTAAGTGGTCATTTTTTACCGATCGCGCTTTTCGCAGGAGGTCAGCAAGAAGGGCATTCAAAAGGCGAAATCCTAGCGGCTCAGAAATGTTATAGGGTTATGCTGCATGATAATCAGTATACCAATCCCACTTAAGGAATCCTTCCTAATCGGAAACGCATCCCAGAATTTTGGACAACATTTCATGATATCGGTCACGCACTGTACAATTAGCGAGCGTCGTGCGAGAATGAAGTGCAGTGGTTTCTGTCCGCATGCGTATCTGGTGAGCTGTTTTCGTGAGGTATCAGGCATGCGTTGGTGAACTATCATTTAACTGATGTGAAGACTTCAGCTGTTTACTGGTGGAGCAAATGCGTTGGCATGACAGAACAACTTATCTGACTATTTTGACCTGACTTAGCTCCCCCACGGGTGCGGACGTTCACGTGGAAAAGGAATCTCACAGCGCTTGGAGCAAAGGTGCAACTGAGCCCCATTGAGTTAACGACACACAACGTAGGAGGCCGCCAGAATTCAGAAAACTACGGCCATAACGTCAAGGAAGCGAACGAAGAAAAAATCGATCAGCCCAAAGCCAATTAACTCGGCCGTTTATTTAGAACTCTGGTCGATTTTTGCACAGAACACCGGTACTAGAGAGCCCCCAAGCCCTGGAAACGTCAGCCATAGAACACTGATCCGGAGAGCCCATTACATTTCTCAGACTTCGACTGTTGTTACCGACGTTGACCATCATGTGCCTTAAAACATGTGGGACGCAGGGACGGTGACTTAGGCATGAGTTCGTTTATAGTGATAATAGACTCGCACAACATCTACATCTCTCACTCTCTCTCCCTCTTCCCTCACCCACCTACGGTGGGTGGGTGACCTCATGAAATGTCAGCCGAAATTCTGAAGTGCCTTTTCGTTTCGAAAAGATTATTTAAGTAGGATTTTAAAAAAGTTTCTAATTGTGAGATTTTTTTATAACCTGAAATGGCCGTTCCTAAAATGTCATGTCTCTGCATTTGCGAATGTGGCTTGTAAAGTTAACAACATGGCTTATATCCACTGCTAAATCTTATGAACTCCATATGGTGACCTCCTAATGCCGCGCAGGAATGTATGGTTTTCCACATATAGAAAATATATGGCTTTTTAATTTGGAAGCCGAATTATACCCATTCTCCGAGTGTAAAATTGGAAGAAGATGTCAGTTACTATCGAATAAGCGAAAGGATAAATATTTCTATGTATTTTTTCTATGAAATATTATTGAATGTTTAAGAACATCGTCAATCAATGAGAAAAATGCATGCGACTTGAGTAGTCATTCTTTACAGAGTATGGTTTTTTTCGTGCAGCCGGAAGGAAGTTCTTTCGAAAGCCGGCATCCTGAGGTAAATGGATTATTATAGAATTGTGTTGCAGGCTCACTAGTTTTACAACCCTACTTAATTAATCTTTTTGAGACGAAAACGCATTCCGGAATTTCGGTTGATATTTCATGAGTTAGCCCACCTACTGTATATTAGACGAGGTTAACTACAAAGGCTCACAGCAATGGAAAGCTCATTGAAAGGTGAGATTTGTTAAATATCATGCCAACCACAATATGTCAGTACTTGTCTGCTTGCCTTTTGTGTGCGCTGCATTAGTAAGTCTATCATACCAAGAAGCGGCCAGATTGTTCATGGTGATTTGTAGTTGGTAAACACATGACCCCTTCTTTGTAATGTGTCAGATTGTTTTTAAAAGTGGAAAAATATATCCTATGGGATTAAGGACAGGGCATTTGGCGTACTGACAGTGCTTAACGATGTCCACCGTGTGTTAAACAGCAAGGCGCAGGAGGGACGGTGACTTGGGCGCGAATTAGTTTTTAGTGGTAGTAGACTTGCACAGTATCTGCCGCACTCTCTTCTCCTCCCCCATCTGGAACCAGTGTCAAGACAGAGTTAGAAAAATCGGAGGCAAAGGGAGAGCTCAGATGAATGGCGTGGTCGAGCCCACACCTTGGCGCTCCACTCCA
Organism: Spirometra erinaceieuropaei; assembly: GCA_902702965.1. Lineage (NCBI taxonomy): Eukaryota > Metazoa > Platyhelminthes > Cestoda > Diphyllobothriidea > Diphyllobothriidae > Spirometra > Spirometra erinaceieuropaei. The sequence continues at coordinate 231,451 of CACRXP010000297.1, forward strand.
AACCCCCTGGTCCACACAACAACTGACCAGGATTTTAAACAACGACAAAAATGGGAAGGCAGGGATCCTAATTTGCGCGACTTGAGCCGACAACTGGGGCTGCCACCACATCCCCAATGTTGGCATTTGCTATGGCGTGCATTCGGATAAAGCCTGCCAGAATCCGATATGGTCGTCATGTTACTTCAGCACATCTATCTCTTGGTCCGTTTTGGAGGCACTGTTGGCTTACCACAACCTCCTTGTCATATCGTCCCGCAAAGATCGAGCCAGCTAAAGGAGTTTGTTAGCAATTCCACCCCTTGTAAATAGCAGTCTACTAGGTCAACTGCGTATTAAGGAATAGGGGTTTTCTAAATACAAGACTGCAAGAGCCTCCTTTCGATTTATTCGATTCTTCCCCACACCAGTTCTTTCGTAGGCCGACATTCTTACAACGCAGTAGCATAGGACAAACCGGAAGAAAAATGTGATGTGGGGGCCGTTTTTTAAAACAAAAATGGACGAGAAAAGAAAAAAGTAAAATCAGAAGAGTATTTGGCGAGCTTACGCATGCTTTCGATAAATTCTCATCGGGCCTGTACGGGCACTAGGTACAAACTGAACATGTGAGTGATAAGCGCAATCGATTATGGTTAGTGCTTTCATAAAAACGGGGTGTGTGGATTGAGTGGGGACGAGGGGAGGAGAGGAGAGGAAGGAGTCGGTGACAGTGAGCGTTAGGTTGAGCAGTGTCTCAAGGGGGGGGGAGCGAAGGAGGTGGGGGTGCGGAGACCTGAATACTGTTAATCGATCCTGGCCCACGGTAGACGCGTAGCCTGCAAGAGGTTCTTCTCCGCGCACAGGACCGGCCTCTGTAGCCTGATGGCAGCTGCCTCTGCTGTTTCTAGCGGGTGCTGTCTCAGTCGTTTAGGGTAGTTGGGTGGGATCTTGTAGATCTCACGGTAGGCTTCGTTGGGATCCACACGGTGCCCAAAAGTAAAAACATAATAAACATCACTGTCGCACATACTGTTGATTCTGGGCATCGTGGGAACTCCAAAGAAGCCTTCCGTGGGATTTACAAGGTACGGTGTCCAGAGGTCGGTTAACTAAATGCAATTCTTCACGCCCCCAGCCCATTTTCCACACTCGGCTTGCGTGTAAAGACGAATTTTGATTCATTTCTCTTGGCCTCCACATGTTTTACTTGTGTCCCATTCCCATATAAGTGTACAGCCCTGATTAAAATTTGTCGGAAGCCAGCGTACGCTCGCCTATTTGTCATCTGAATCCTCCCAAGGGACTTAGTGCCTTCGCGCTAAATTCCAGGAGGGATAAGAGTTAGAGTTAAAGATGAGACACGGAAGTAGGTACCCTTCCCCTGGAACTTGACGCAAGGCCACCTTGTAGTACGAGGGGTGTCCTCATTCCCGTGTTAAACCGTCGTCCAAATGCAAAAATCAGTGTCAACTGCTGGGGTGCATAATTAAAACCGTTGTTTGCAGACTTGACAGCTCATTCTAGTGCTATTTCTGTCTGCACTCCCGTTAGCCATAAAATGCTAATTTTTATGCGAGTAAAATGCTCCCTATGAGTAGTACAGTTAGTGACCTAACTCATGAAATGTGTCGAAATTTACGAAGGACTGCCAATCACTCGCAAACCGACACCATATTATGAGTCCAATGTCTATGTTAATTAAGTACAAGTTTAAAAGAATTGAAAACATAAAAGAAATATCAAAGGCAGTGTTGCGTTGTTTAGAAATGCCGATTTTTTTTTTAAAAACGCGCAATATCCCGAAAACCTCAGAAATTGCTCTTATTAAGTAAACTTCATTTTAGATGTATAGAATGTATGCTTATACCAAAAACGTAGTAAGTATGAAAGAAGACATAAAGTAGCGTCTTATAATATTGTTTCAGAGAAGTTTACATCTAAATATCGTTTACTAATTAGTGTGATTTCATATATGACGGTTTGTCTACTGCCCACATTCTGAGGGTAGATTCCAAAACAGTTTTCCAGTGATTCGTGTTATTTTTGACTCCTTTGAGTTAAATGAGATGGGGTTCAACAAGAGAAGCTGGATTTCGCTTGATTTCACCGATGGGGACGTCGTAGGATCAAAAGCTTTCATAAGGTGACATGCCATGAGGCCATCAGTGCCTAATAAATTTAAATAGAACTGACAGGCGTTATCATACACATACTATTTTGTGTTTATAGAGAGAACGTTTCTTCTGTTTAATTAAGTTACAGAAATATTGTCATCAGTTTCCGTTATCAGATTTCATGAAATAGGTCACGTACTGTAATCACTGCAAAGGTGTGCGTGGACTTCGTTATCCAGTATATGCTGAGTTTTAAATTCCTATTTTTGCGCATAAATGGCTATCCTGGGCACCTGCAGGCTTGTATGGGACTGATCGTGCTGTTCGATAGAGAGGGAGAGAGAAAGAAGAAAAAGGTTACAAGACGGTTAGACATCCCAACTTAAGAGTGTCAAAACTGGTTTCACAACTACCCTCACAAAGGTGATTTGAACAGTGCGAGCGACTGAATGGTATTACTTACTTACTACTCAGAGTGACACTGCCGACAAAGATAGGGGAGCCTGGAATGGCCGTCGTCAGCCATCCACACCCAAACCAAGTCGTGCGGCACCTGGCGCTCGATCTCGCGACCCGTTGGTCAGAAGTCCAACGCCCTAACCCCAGGCCGTTGTGAGTGAGGGCCGAAAGGCACAACCGGAGACGAAAGTCCCGTAACGCCATCGGCGAGCGTCCTTCTGCCACAGGTATTAGGTGTCAGCGCGCTGACTCCGGCATGCAGACGGTGTGGAAATGACAATTGTGGCTAACCCTCCCCCCCCCAGAGACACACAAAGCCCGTCCATAGCTCATAAGTCCATTCTCTACAGTAGATGTGCTAACTCATGAAATGCCAACCAAAATTTCGAAATGCATTCTCCTTTCGAAAAGATAAATTAAGTAGTGTTGTAAAACTAATCATGATGCAGCATAAATCTATAATGATCCAGTTACTTCAGGGTGTCGGCTTTCGAAAGAACTTACTTTTGGCTGCATGCAATATCTATACTGTGCAAAAAATGACTACTTAATTAGTATGCAATTTTCTCATTGATTTTCGATGCCCTTGAAAATTCAATTATATTTCATGGAAAATATGCATAAAAATATTCATTCTTTTACTTATTCGGTAGAAAATCACGTCTTATTCCAATTTCATTCTCAAAAGAAGAGTATAATTCGGTTTTAAAAAAGTTTCTTATTGTGAGATATTTTAATACCGTTAAATGGCCGTTCATGAAACGCCATGTATCTGCATTTACGAATGTGGCTTGTTAAGTTAACAATATTGCTCAAATCCATTGCCTAATTTTATGAACCTCATATAGTCTCCTCTAAACACCGTAGAGAAATGCATGGTTTCCCGTACACGGAAAATATACAGCTTGTAGTTTTGAAACCCTGAAGGTAGGTGTAACAGCAGGTCGGGTTCAAAATTATTCGGGAATAAGAAAAGTTTTTTAAAACCGAATTATATTCTTATTTTGAGTATGAAATTGGAAGAAGACGTGAGTTTCTACCGAATAAGTAAAAGAATGAATATTTTTATGCATGTTTTCCATGAAATATAACTGAATTTTCAAGGACATCGAAAATCAATGAGAAAATTGCATGCTACTTAAGTAGTCATTTTTTGCAGAGTATGGATCTTGCATGCAGTCGGAAAGAAGTTCATTTGAAAGCCGGCACCCTGAGGTAACTGGATCACTATAGAATTATGCTGCATCATGATTATTTTTACAACACTACTTAATTTATCTTTTCGAAACGAGAACGCATTTCGAAATTTTGGTTGACATTTCATGAGTTAGCCCATCTACTGTAATTGTGGTTGTTGTGGTGGTTGTGCTACATGTTTTCACTTGCGAATACATGCTGCTCCTAGTTGGTTCCGCTCCTACTTAAAAATCTCCTCCATTTGTGCATTTACAGAAGGCGTCTCCACCGGCATAACATGCCTCCATCTTGCCGAATAATTTGCTAGTAAGAGCTTAGCATCCAATCTGATGGTAGGAAATCCCCAGGACCTATCGTATACTTCAAGGAATCGTTCAACCGGTTGGATCTTATTTCGTAGCCGTGCCTGCAGTAGACGGGCCCCAGACTAACCCTTAGCCCTAACCCTAACCGCAACCCACAACTGTAACCCCCCGACAGGTACGGCTACGAAATAGGATCTCGCCGTTTAACCGTTTAACAGTACTGGTCGTAGGCCTTTTCACTGGCCACGTACTATTCAAACGTGTTGAGCAAACTGCCAGTAGTCCGCCGGTTCGAGCTGATGTTAACCCACCAATTATGAAGTTCCGGACTACGCCTCGACGGGATCAGCGTATTAAGAGCCTTGGGGAAAGCAGCGTCCGTATATTAGTTGTTGACCACTCGGCGCGTCCGCAGGTCACGGGAAATGAAGTAATCTTCTGTGAAGTTTAGTTGCGTAATTTACAGACCCTTGCGTCTAAAGAATACGTAGCCGCGGTACATGCGTTGTCGGTGCTTTGAAGAGTGACTGGAGCACCGATCTGGCTGGTTGGTCATCTACGAAAAGGTTCCCTACCTGTGATTAAATTTTTTACTGCAACAGTTTTGTAAACAGGGCGCGGCTGTCTGCGCGGTCTGTCGGTTGTCCAAATGTATTCGTTACTCGCTTGAATGCTACGAGTGAAAAATGAATTTGTGGCCAAGGAACTGTAAATAGCTAACTTGGGAGGCCTGAAGGCGGAGGAGGTTTATGCAAAAAAGCTATTGTCCGCATTGTTCATCTTCCAGTGCGCTGGCGCGTTAGTGAACCTGTTCGAAAAATATTTTTCCATTTTTGCGGTGTTCCATGGACTGCCCTTGGCTCTCTTTGCCGAAGATCTTTTGGTTGTCTTAAACAAACTGAATTACTTGGTCAGAATGACATTGCTGACACTGCCGACTGGAATGGTCATTTCTGGCTTATAAGGCGTCGTCAGCCAGTCATACCCAACCCCGAAGTGTGCGGCACCTGGCGCTGGATCCCGCGACCTGTTGGTCAGAAGTCCACTGCCTCTAACCACTGAGCCACGGGTTCGTTGTCCTGTCGGTTGCGATCGAGCATATTTAACGGTTGTTTCATTCTGCCTATTTTCCGGCCCGCTATGCGACAGTCGGAGGAGCTCGAGAGAGAGGGAAAGCCCCCGGACACAACGCGACTAGTGAGTTCCATAACGCGATCGATGAGCGCGCCTCTTCCACAGAATTAAGTAATCCACGGTTTCATCTACGATCCCTCCGTTTCCAACCGGCAACTCAATGGTGTCCTCAATGCCCAACGCACATGCTCCTCTTCCGTGTTAGGGGGAAACCGCTGGCGTTTACGGTAGAGATATTTGACGCTTACCACACAACAAAATTTTCTCCAAGTTTGCCTATTAATTTCTAAGGAGATTAGCAAGCTGAAGGGTTCCCATGCTCGCTACGAATTATAGTGCTCCTAGCCGACAGAAATTCCAAACCAGGTGGTACTTCTGCCCTGCTTCGGGTGTTTATTCCGGGGAATTGGCGCATGACTTCCGGAATAAACAGCCGTGGAGTTTTTTCACATGGGTCGTTTGCTGTAATTTTTTGAAATTGTAAATTGTCGGGGCAAGATTTTAATTATTACTCGGTATTTGCCCTTAGGAAAGTCAGTCAGATATTTTTGTTCTACCAAATCATTATTTGTATTCTGTTTGAGAAATGCACGGCAAGGGTAGGATGAAGAACCCCAATTATCTGTAGGTAGACTGTGAATCATGTGCTAATGTATGAACTTTCGAAATCTAGGCAAGTAGTGATGACTGGCATTTGTACCCAACAGCAGAGAAACAAAAAACAAAGATCGACTGTGCAGGAATTGAAGGATAAAAGAAATGTCCAAGCAAGCGTTTTGCCTAACAGCACCAACTTTTACAAATATTATAAGCAGTTCGCCGTAGTTTTTCCCTACCCTGCGCATGTACTTAACCTTTACCAGTAAATTTGAGTGCCGGCCTCCCCCAATATCCAACGCATGCAGTGGAGAGCATGCGGCTTTGAAAACAATTTGAGCCCCACAACCCTATCAGTACAAAGGAAGCCTAACAAGGACTCAGTACTCGACTCCACTCAGAAAACAAAAACCAGGTTATTGTGGCATAATGAATCCTCGCCTCTTTCTATATTTGACGCTTCCACGTCCTCGTGACTAGAAAGAATGTAATCTGATTCTTTCGTGAAAAAGCTGAAAAATAGGGAAAATCCTCAACTATGGCTTGCCCTGTCAGATGCTTTGGTATCTCCCATCCTTCCTCGGAGATCGGACCCCTGGTACGTGTGCTCATTTGCAAGCAGCTATAGAGAAATTTAACGCGAGGACGGAAATGCGCCACATCAACTTTCATCCAAATGTTTACCTACTATCGCGCTCTCATATCCACCGTTTAGCCGCATCCATATTACACGATGACCTGGTTTTTTTCCTGAATGCGGCCGCAAACTGCATCCTTGTCGAAAGTGCAATTAATGGTCTAGCTTTAGAAGGACTGGTCATTCGAAGTATCGCTCGTAAACTACTTTACTGCTGGGCTTCTTTACCCTCCATTTTTGGCGTCTGAAGGTCAATTTTGGCAACGGCAGGGTGAGGGGCCCCAAAATGGCTGTCAGTAGACTGTGGATCGCGTGCTGATGTATGTACTTGTTGATGACTGGCAGTTGAACCCCGGAACGGTATAACCAAAAAACGAGGACCAAGTGAGTAAGAATTGAGGAATAACGGAAGTGTCTGCCAGAGGATAGGCTCAGTTGTTCGATGTTTAAGATGCAACGTCATGGAATATCCAGCTGGACATCATGTCCGCATACATTCATCATTTTACTCGAACATATCCCTTTTGCCGCCTAATGTCTTCTGTGTTTTCCGTCAGCTTTCTATCCGGCGTGTTGCCCGCCCATAAAACTCCTATTGCCACCATGCGCGTATGCGGCGATCCACAGAATACCAACAGTTAATTGGGGTCCTTCAACCCACCGTTGCCAAGAGCACAATTTAAGAACCTGCTACCATTTCGAACATAACATGCCTCGGAATGAACACCCAAAAGGGGGCATTCGCATGAATGCAGACAATGAAGAATTGAAATCAGACAAGAATACTTTTAGGGTGGGGAGGGGAGTGGATGAGATTGTAATCAAGTTGTTGATAGTGGCACACAAGAGGCTAATCGAGGGTGTGCAAAAAAAGTGAGAAGTAAATAAATAACCCAGGCTTGACAGATGAAGCCTGGGATTGCCGTCGCATCCACTCTCCAAGGTAGTAAACGAAGCATCTGTAAATGTGGAATTTGTAGGATGCGATTGTTACACATACCCAGCGCTCGGAGGGTATCGTCTGCATTCTCTACCGGGTTGGGGCCTGAATACCGCAGATACTAGTTCAGTTTTTTTTCTACTGCCGTTGTTCCTCCCGGACGGCTTAGATGGGACTGTAACTTGTAATAGGTGGAAAGGGGGAGGTGGTTGTTCTGTTTAGACTGCCTTCTCCTCTTTCCTCCCCCCCTTCCCCCGGCTTCAGCGTCCTGATTCAGGCAGCTCGCGGTTAACACGTTTGCCATATGTCGCCCCGTTTTGCCCAATGCGCAGCCAATTAACAAAGTTCGGTGGGATTTATTTGTTGCTCCGATGGACTTGATTTGAATCCTAATGTGTCACAATGTACAACTGATTCTTTTGCTCCTCTGACGATTTAGGATCGCCGCCCCCCGGGGTAGTATACAAAACCCAACTCTAGGGGGATTGAACAAACCTCAGGGACATTTAGTGACGTAAAGGCCATGATCCATGATGGAAAACGGATAGCAGCGCAGGTGGAGGACTAAGTGCAAGGCGATAATGTTGCATATCGCGTTAAGGCGGCTTTCACAAACACTTCTGTTGGGAGTGCCTACACGCCCAAAAACAAGAGCCAGCCAATCACTGGAGGCCACGTGCGTTTTCTCTACTGCGCTGTCATCTTAATCGTGGCGACTCTCCATTGGCTTTTCCTCTCGGGTCTAATCGAATTATCGACCGGCTCGTCTGGAATGTTCTTCCCGAAGGGCATTGGGCCGAACGCCGGCGACGCACAGTAGGGCGTTATAAATACGCTTTACTTCCAGTTACTTTTGACTTGCAATTTCCTAATACACATTTTCGTGGCCGGGCGCGTTCGCTTTCTCTGCCGCGTTGGTATTGGGGACAAGGGTCGAGGGCGTATACGCTCCACGGGATTTCAAGCACCAGGCGGGTCATAACAACTTCGTACCAAAAGCTCAACGAATGCAGTAGATGTAATGCCTCATGAAATGTTAAGCGAAATTTTGAAATGTGTTTTCGACTCGGAAAGACTACTTAATTCCGCTTGTAATGCTGATTATCGTGAAGCATCATGCCAAGGTTGTTGGCTTTTGAACGAGCTTCTTTCTGGCCGTCTGCAGAAACCCACTGTAAAAACGACTGCGCAAGTAGGATGAATTTTCATCATGATTTTCGAGGTTCTCATGAATTCATCTTCGTTCCTTTACTCGGTCGGTAGCAAATCGCGTGTTCTTTAAATTTTATACCCGAAGGAAGCGTACAATTCAGGTTTAAAAAACGTTTTAAATTCCAAAATGACTTTTGACCCAACCTGCCGGTTTTCAAAGGTTTTCAAGGTTTTCAAACTACAAGCTGCGTCTTCTACCTGTTAGGAGAATCAAACATATCCGTATGCTGCTGAAAAGATACCATGGGGGTTCATAAAATTTCACAGTAGATTTGAAACACACCACAGACAGTAGGTGGGCTAACTCATGAAATGTCAGTCGAGCTTTCGAAATGCGTTCCCATTTCGAAAAGATTAATTAAGTAGGGTTGTAAAACTAATTATCTTGCAGCATATTTTTATAATACTCCATTTATTTTAGGGCGTAGGCTTCGAATGAACATCTTTCGAATGTCGCAAGAAACATACTCTGCAAAAAACGACTACTTAAGAAGCATGCAATTTTCCCATTAATTTTCGATGCCTTAAAAATTCAAATATATTTCCTGGAAAACATACATAAAATATTCATTCTCTCGCCTATTCGGTAGAAAATGACGTCTTTTTCCAATCTTATACTCAAAGGAAGGGCATAATTCGGTTTTATTTAAGGTTCTAATTGTGCGTTTTTTTTAAATCGTGAAATGGCTTTCCAAAAAACGTCACGTCTCTGCATTTACCAATTGTGGCTTGTATAGTTAACAGTATGACTCAAATCCACTGCTAAATTCTATGAACTCCATATGGTCTCCTCTAAATACCGCAGAGAAATGTATGGTTTTCAATACGCAGAAAATATACGGCTTGTGGTTTAGAAACCCTGGATGCAAGTGTAACGGCAGGTCGGATTCAAAATTATTCGGGAATTGGAAGCGTTTTTTGAAACCGAATTATACCCTTCCTTCGAGTATAAAATTGAAAGAAGACGTAATTTTCTACAGAAAGAAGGGAAGAATGAATATTTATATGCATGTTTTCCATGAAATATAATTAAATTTTTAAGGACATTGAAAATCAATGAGAAAAATGCATGCTATTTAAGTAGTCGTTTTTTGCAGAGTATAGTTCTTGCATGCAGTCGAAAGAAGTCCATTCGAAAGCCTACACTCTGACGTAACTTGATTATTATAGAATTATGCTGCAAGATGATTAGTTCTCGAAATGGGAACGAATTTCGAAATTTCGGCTGACATTTCATGAGATAGCCCACCTACTGTGCTTTACACGCAACATTAATAAATGCAGACATACAATGTCTTATGAATAACCATTTCGCGGTCTTAAAGACTTATAATTTGAAACTGGTCGTTTTGCGACTGCCAGCGAGATTTCTAGATTGGGACTCAAGGCGCAACATAACGAACATGTCCCGCATCCCGATCGATGAGCGTTCCTCCTAGGCCCAAGCATGGTAAATCAGTCGACTAAACCCCACGTTGTGGTTCTCTTAGTCTGCATTTTAGGCCTGCCTGTCATTAGACATCCAAACCCAGACGTCGGTAAAAACATGTTTGACTCAGGATTCTCGTCTGCCGTATCTTGCGGATTGTTCGGCGGGTGAGTGAATGTTTCGTGGCTGGTTCCCAGTGAATGGGCGCAGAACGCCATACATTATGGCGCAGCGACTGACTGCCAGCCGCAGTTTTCAGTAATCTCATTTCATGCTGACTTGACACAAGCCTGCCCTTAAAACTAGATGCCCGGAGCGGGGGGAACAGAGAAAATGAAGTCGATGAGGTGGCCTTGAGATAAGGAATGCGACTGCGCCCGAAATGTCAGGAGTAGAAAGTTTGGCAAATGATTTTCTGCATTGAAGGTCCGGAAAACACAACGGCCCCTCCTTAACACGTATGACCTGGCGGCAACCTCGGCCGGTGGAAAATCTGCGTGAGCAAAATCTGTTCCCGTGGTTGCAGGATCAGAATAAGTCTAGCGCACGTGAGGGCCTATTCACCCACTTGTGCCCACGCTCAGCCATAGTCCACCTGGGGGATTGACGGAGGAACCGAACTTTCCATGGCTGCCTCACTCAATGGCTGACAATTGCTGAAACCATTGCCTGGACTTTTGGCTAGTATCTATGCTGTCAGTATGGAAAATCCCGCAACACGTGTATACTACTGGCTGTCTGTTGGTAGTTTATGAATGCTACGTGGTTATGCCGTTGAAGCTGATGTATCTCGGCTCAAATGTTTGGATCAACCTTGGAACTGAACCCATAAAGCTTCGCTTGGAATTACTTACTTCAAGTTAACACATTGATTTTTAAGATGATTCAAAGGCTGAATTTCAAAACTGAAGTATTTACCAGAAAACACGCGGGGACGTTGAGGGGAGCAGTGACGAGCCGAACCCCTCGTAGCTGCCTCATGCAACGACAGAAAATCAGCGAAACAGATGTCTGGGCTTTTTATTACTGCCCTTGCCGTCGGTATGATGAAACATGCAATATTTACATTTCAACTTTGTTATTTCGGGCGTGGGACGAAAGAGTGAATTCGATGCTACGCCAGTCTACTTGTCTACAATAAAAATGGAGCCTAGGTCCTTATTGTCACGCCACGCAGGTTTGTTTCTACGTCGAATTCAACGGACAGAGGGTAGAAAAGCACCGGATTGAAGTAGGTTGGGAGACCGGCATACGGACAACGAGCAAGAGGCGTAGACGAAATGCCTGGTCAGCCATTATGCCAAATTTATCCCTACTTAACTTGCCGCAGACTTCTCGAGTGACAACGAGAGAGGAAAGCGCAGTTTTGACAAAATGCAGAATCTGAGTACGTCTAAAACTTCTTAATGGTCCTGCAGTTGGCCGCAGTCACTGCGTAACCAAAGGAAGCTGCGCGGAGGCTTAAAGTAGTTCGGTTGACTGATAAGAAAGCAACAAAGACGCCTTTGGAAGTCTGAACTAATCAATGAAAAAATCTATACCTTTATGTCGGAATCAAACTCTTTGGAATTTATTGACACAGCTAGATTAAGAAGCATTTTAGACACTAAGGTGACTCAGGACGAATATCATACAGGAATAACAACCGATGTTATTCCCAGTATTGTGTGTTTTTGTGTGGAGTGACTGGCTGGTGGTCTGAGAGTCAGGCTGCAATGGCTCATTCTTAATGTGGCCTTTATGGCACTCCCACTCCATGGGATCCGAGTCGGTTGAGACGGCGTGCTAGGTGCGACTTCGGCCGCGTCAGCTCCTTCTGCTGTTGTTGGTTAAACTCTTGGTCATTCGCAGTGTGGACCAGGGGGTGTGGAATGGAACGCCAAGGCGCGGGCTCGACCGTGTTATCCACCTGCGCTTTTCCCCGCCTCCGGTCCCCTTGACTATGTCTTGGCACTGGGTTCAGGTGTGGTAGATGATGTGCAAGTCTACTGTCACTATAAACTACATCATCGTGTTTGCTGCACTCTGTTGTGAATGCTTCCTGGAGCGCAATCTGCAACTCATGTCGCTGTCGGATTTTGCTTCCATCCTCGTATAAAAATTCCCACTTTTACTGAAGCGTGGGACAGCGGGGAGACGTTCGAAGGCTTTTTAGTTTTGGCTATAGATTGAATACATGATAATAATAACGCCACAAAAGTCGAACAAACAAATTCAGGGACGAAAGAGTAGAAAGAAGGTTATAAAATCTCATTACACCCTATAAGGCTTTTTAAAGAAACTTAGACAAAGTGTTAGCCCACATATACTTTGATCGTCCAGACTTTTTAGAGAGGTATTTTCGCGTCAGCTTGGTTCAAGGGATTCAGGCGAGATGAGTCTGTTAGAAGGCCTTTACTCGGTATCTGAAACGCTCTAATTGGATCGCGGTCGGACAGGGGAATATGGGTCCCACGTCCTATAAGTAGCCTCGCACTAAATTCCACGGGGTACCTATCTCCGTACCCCAACCAGCTCAACTCCAACACTAGGCCGCATAACCCTAGTCCCAGTGATACCCCGCTTGAACACGGGAATATAGACCCCTCGCATCAAAGATGACCTTGACCTAGATCTTGGGAGGAGTTAGTATTAGTGTCGTGTGGGTTCACGTTAGGATTAGTGTTTTGGAGGCTAGGGTTAGGAAGTACTGTTAGGGTAAAGCTTAAGATGGTCAGGACTGGGGTTACCTTTATGATGGCTAGAGTTTGGCTTGTAGGGTTGGGGCTAGGGTTAGAGTTAGGATGTGCTGAGGTCCCGGACTGATTTACCTTTGACAATTTAGCCCCATTTTCTTTGCTCGGATTGCTTGTTTGAATGTGACGAGAAAAGACACACCTGTACAACCCGCCTTGCTGGCCTGCTGTGCTGTCGTGCTCTGTTGTCAGGTTACTTAACATTCAGAATCTCTATATTATTTACTGCTCAGTTTTAATTGCTGCCTTTAAGGTTAGAGACTCGTGAGATATAACTCTTTAATTCTTGAGAACGCCCTGGACCTAATCACGAGAACACCTGTAGTACGGAGGGTCCATACACGCGTGTCAAATGTAGCTCACCTAATGATGGTTAAAGAATTTCTCACTGCTTCTGTGACTTAAGCCTCAACAGTAAAATAGGGCGACAGCTGAGTCAGCATGCTTTCACTTAAAACTTCCGTGTCCGTGAGTTTAGGTAAGTATGCCTACAGAAGCGGCTGATTCCCTGTGTTGCCAATGCAGTGTGCAAGACCTGTCTAATATACGTATACTGGACTATTTGGATGGCAACTTTAAATGAAATCAAAGGTACAATCACACACCCTAATAATAACAGTCTTGCAGTGTTTTCCGTTACTCCGTGAATAATTATGTCCTGACTTCTGGTGACAACGATAGGGTGTCGGACTCCCAAGCAACTTGAGCTAACCTGTTGACCGTGTCATACGTCGAAAGATTTTAGAGGGGTATTTACTGGTTGGGCAACACACAGGACGGACAGCAAGAAGGCATAGAAAATAGATAAATTTCTGACAAAAGTCTTATCGTACGCCGTCATTCGGCAAATAAATTGAACGCGATAATAAAAAACAAACAAAAAGCAATTTAAAAAATGGAGGACTCCGAATAAAGCGTAGTTGGTAAGTTTAAATTTAGTCGGGAAGGGAAGGAAATAGCAAACAATGGGAACGGTGAATAATAAGTGGTGGTTACAATCACACTGAATTTTAGAGTATAGTTTATGCGTTTCCGTCTACTTGGGGATCCTGTACCCCTATCTTTTCCCTCCTTTTTGCTGGGTGATCAACATGTACATAACACGCGACAAAGGGGACGGAGGGCTAAAGATGCGTTGCGTTCAGTTTCTTCACCAGTTGACTTGAATCATTCTAGTTGCTGGGTCACAATTTCAGAGGAACGAGACAGAGAGATACCTATTGGGCGCCACCTCTTTTACTGCACACAGGCTGGGGATGAGTCGGTGCACGAGCCAATAATCCCCCCTTATCCGGCTGGTGACGTTAGGGTCACCAATTGTCGAGGTGCGATAAAGGACTCCTCGAAGGTTTCCGGACCACAAGCCGGGGAAGACTGATTAGGCCGGACAAGCCCTATTGAGGCTAGAAGGCGTACAAGCGCCCCAAAAATCAGTCACGACAAGTCGTCCGACCAGGTAATTGACAGTCGAAATGCATTGCCCCGAGTTTCGGCCGGCTTCTGTCAATCGGTGGAGGGAGGCATCGATCGGCGTCAGGGATTTTGAGCGGCGAAGGCTGAGTCACACGCGCGTACGCAGAGCTCGACAGGCGTGCTGGGCGGACCGAAGACTATATGGGTAAGCGACGGCGTTGAGGGCCGTGCGGGTAGGCAGTTCTACAGCCTCCACAAAACTGTCCTCAGAGTGACAGTCCCAAACCGGTAACAACACCAAATGTCGGTTTACTTAGATGAGGGTATGCTAAAATAGGCCTTCATGGTGAGGGGAGAACGTCAATTAGATAAAACCCACTCCACTCCACAGAAACGTACGCAACGCTAATATGTTTCTGCAGCACGGACTTTCCCGTGTTGTCCAAAAAGCCAGAGAGACCTGATATTAAAGTATCTTTTAAATTTTTCGACCGAAGTAAATGCAGTTCTCTGTGTTTTGGTCCTCGTCTACTAAGAAAAGCAACTATGAGTTGGAAAAGATTGGAGTAATTATCGGGAAGATCAAAAGAAATTAATCCGACTAAATGACAGGGGCTCAGCTGAATCAGAGTCAATCTTTATGATAGGTGTTTATTGGCAGGTTTGCCTTATTTATCTGACCAATCCGTGAAGTCCTCGTTTAGCGCTAACAAAAGGGGAATAAGAGACTCCATTTCGTACATGCTACATGAGCTTTATGCATTGAAAAAGAGTCCATACACGCCTGCCCCTTAGGGCCTTAAACTGCTAACTTGAGCATGAATGTTTACTGGAGGAACCAGTCGGTGATCACGGAAAGACCCCTGGCAGTATTAAAAAACGGCCATCAGCGTTTTGTTTAGGGGCGAAATGCCTCAGAATTGAAAAATTTACTCCTGCACGGGAATAAGAGGACGTGAACTTGTGGATGATTTAAAAAAGGCATGCACTTACCACGATTTTTTCTCCAAAATATGAAAACAACTTTGTCGGGTATGGAGTGATTGACAGACCTATGCCACCTTAACAGCAACGCGTCCCTTGATTGCACGGATGTACTGTAGAGACAAAATGCCAGGGACGGAAAGGATTCCACCATATACTAGAAACACGTGCTTTTTTATCGCAAGCGGGGACTGTTGTGTCGGTAAAGGCGATAAATATCGAAAAATTGATCTATATCAAAGTTGTAAAATGCATAGAAAATGGAAGGGCTGTAGCTCGCTGTGAACAAATGAGAGACATAACAAAGTAGTAACTCCGGCTAGACCGAGTACTGACGGGAAATTGACTTCATCGTTAGACGAAGTCTGAAATCAGCGAAGTGACGTCTTCAGTTTCCTGTAGGGTTCGTCGGCAGAAGGATTCAGGAGCAGTGAGTGCATCTGCGCCGTAAGAGTCTGAAGATGTCCACACACAGGACAGTTAGACAGTAGTTGCCGACGATGTCCGCCGTGTGCTACACACCAAGGTGCAACAAGGCACGATGACTTGCGTGTGGATTAGTTTATAGTGGTCGCAGACTTGCGCAGCATCTATCGTACTCTCTCCCCCTCCCCCACCTG
>CACRXP010000297.1:260655-272297 GCA_902702965.1 Spirometra erinaceieuropaei
ATGCCATGTATTGTGGCCAAACGGGAAAATTTGCTTCTACACGCATTCATGAACATTAATTGGCAGTTAAAAGGCGAGACCACTTGTCTCAAATAGTCATGCACACCCTTGATACTGGGCACACATTCGCATGGGCAAAACTCGCATCGTTGGAGTTTGCCCATCGAAAAAGGCCGAGAGTTTCTTGAAGCCATGCACTCCGATCGGTCATGCATCAATAGGCACATCGAGCCAGATGCCGTATACAAAAATCTCAGGGAGAAGTGGGAGGGACGAAAGCCAATCGATATAGATTGACACACACGGCGATCGCTCACTGGCTGAAACACCAAATAAACATCGATTTCTCAGCACGTTTGAAATAATTGTTTTTTGCACATTTACTCGAGTCTGACGGCGACACCGGGAAACGACGTCGAAAATTTACTCAATAAAGTTTTCTCCTTTTCCCAAAGAACGTATTTTCCTATAAACATATATGTATATACATAGTATTGCGGGAAACTACTGATGGCACCGCTGTTTTAATAGCATGCGGAAACCGACATGTTTGCACTGTGCTCGAATGATTCACCTGTTTTTTAAATATATGTTTCTCCCCATAAAGGATCCGAAAAATGTAATACCGACCCACCCGCAGGCCGCACCAAATTCCTGTCAATGGTTGGTTGGGCAGCAGTGGAGTTGTGGTGTTGTGCCTCACCGTAGCCAGCGCGGTCACTTGCCTGTGCTGCCTTCAATCCGCCTTATGCTCTCAGACTTGGTTTGATGGAGACTTAAAGGCAGCGTGGCAAGAGATCGAGGCCTATTGACCCCGCGCCCTTCGCTGATTGGCTACAGGCGGAGAGGTCAAAGACGCGTGCAGGCCATTGGGGCTAGAAATCTCGACGCTGATACTCGCCTAGTGCGATGACATTTTATAACTGTTTGCTCAACTGATTGTGCGCTCTCTAGCCTCGGTAAGGCTTGTCCATCCTAGTCCGTCATCCCTGGCTTACGATTAGGGAGTACTTCAGCGGAGTTTTTTTCACAATTTTGGCTAGGCGTCTAGTGCTTCCGGACGTTTGTAAAACCCTGAAGGCTGTCAGCGGACTGGCTCCGAATAGGCCGAACGTACTTCGATAGAAGCGCGTTTTTTAACGCTCGCGCCTGTGGTATCCTTACTCTGCGAGTAAGAAGACAACGTAGGCACTGTCGCGGATAGTAAGGCACGATCGGAAAATCGCCTACTGCAGCTTCAATAGTTATGCTGCTTAAATGCTTCGGCCCTCTAAAAACGCCTACACGAACATTTTGCTCTAAATCAGCCCCCGTGACATTTCCATACAGGACAAATGATACAGTTTAGAATTCGTGTTAAAATTTCTTCCGGAGTTTGAGATCTCTCTGAGCTGAGATCATACACCAGACAGTCTAAAACAGACGACCCAACCTTGTACGATGAAACACCAAACCGAAATAATAGCGTCGGACTAAGGCCTACTTAAATAAGTGCAGTAGGTATTTTGTATGCCGAAGATTCTTGGGAGTCTTCACCCGATCCCTACCAATCCTTGTCCTCTCCACCGTCTGACACCATATGTAGAGCCCCGCTTGCAAACACTATGCATAAGCGACGTCCATCAGATGAGCGATAGGCGTGTAATCTAACCGAAGTTCACCAATGCCTTTGCATGTAGACTCTGCCGCTGCATATCGGATATTAATTCACACAGGTTGCCCAGGCTTAAAAAAATTAAAAGGGATAACAAACCTAAAATCACCTAGCAGGCTGAAGTTGGCTGAGAAATGACAGCAGGGGATACCTATACGCAGCTCTGCACATATTCCCACTATTCATGCTCTCCGAAAAGTTGCAGCATTTCGACATATAATCTACCCTGCACTTGAACTTATGTGTGGATCTCGTGTTGGCCCTCACAGCAGGCCAAACTAAGGAGGCTCTGGACGAAAACGGGGATCGTACTGCCAGAGTACGCGCATTAATCGGACCACGTAGTGTCCGCGCACACTGTAATTATTGCCGCACAGGGGGGGGGGGAGAGAGTTGATTACAAGCCTAAGTATAGGTCTCACGTCCTGCTAATCACTGTGTCAAAAATTCCAGCCGACTGGTGCACGCGCGGGAGAAGGTAGGATTAGATCGACTCTGGAAAGTGGAATGCTACTAAGGACGCGGATGACTGAGCACGCAGCAGCAGCGAGGAAGAGCGAAGCCAAGTCTCAAGTTTCAGCTCATTTGATAGGTCCCAACCACACATTCGAGATTAGTGAAACCAAAATTCTTGCTAGCGGTGATGATCACGGGAGCCGTGAACTGTAGGAGTCAGGGTTGGGCGGTCCTAAACCAATCAGCAGCCTCCCCGCTCCCTATTCGATGCTGAAACTTTGCCTAGGCGAAGTAGTCAGCCTCGCGAAGAGCGTGCGCATGACCACTGGCCTTGGTGTCAACGTCGGCGAGCCAAATTGTTTAGGAGTTCACGTGGATGATGCAACCCCAGCAGTTAGTATCTCGACTGCATGCGATGAGCGTGGGAACCGATAATTTTGACAGGCACGCAGGGAGATAACAACGACATGACAACCGCATACTGCAACGCCTGACCAGTCGGACCGTAATGCACTCGAGAGCTACCAGTTGTGATAAACATATAGTAACCTAGCAACTACATCCTATAAATACTGCAGCACATGGGCCATCCACTGTCCTTAACTGACTTTGTCTTTGATGGTGGGTTCGGGTGAGAATCCGAAACGTCTGGCTAATAAGGTTCTTGTTTCAACGATCGTGTTTTTACCTTCTCATACAGAAGGTGGGTTAACTCACGAAATGTCAACCGAAATTCCAGAATGCATTCTCGTTTCGAAAAAATTAATTAAATGGGGTTGTAAAACTGATCATCATGCAGCATAAATCTATAATAATTCAGTTAGCTCAGCATGCCAGCTTTCAAGTGAACTTGTTTCTGACCGCGTGCGACAACTTTATTCAGTAAAAAATGACTACTTATGTGGCATGTAGTTTTCTCATTGATCTTCGGTGCCTTTTAAAAATTCAACCATATTTCATGGAAAACATGCATAAAAATACTTATCCTATTGCTCATTTGGCAGATAATAACGTCTTCTTCCGATTTTATACACAAAGAAAGTATGCAATTAGGTTTTAAAAGAGTTTCTAATTGTGAGATTTTTTAAAACCGTGTAATGGCCTTTCATAAAACGTCATTTTTCTGCATTTACCAATGTGGCTTGTAAAGTTAACGGCATGACTCAAATTCACTGCTAAATTCTATGGACCCCATATGGTCTCCTCTAAATACCGTAGAGAAATGTATGGTTTGTCGTACGCGGAAAATACACGGGCTGCAGTTTTGAAATCCTGAGTGAAAGTGTAACGTCAGGTCGCGATTCAAAATGATTGGGAAATCGGAAAGGTTTTTAAAAACCGAATTACACCCTTCCTTCCAGTATAAAATTGAAAGAAGACGTTATTTTCTACCTAATGATCAAAAGAACGAGTATTTTCATGCACGTTTTTAAGACATCGAAAATCAATGAGAAAAATACATGCTACATAAGTAGTCATTTTTTACTGATTATATTGTCGCACGTTGCCAGAAACAAGTTCCCTTGAAAGCTGGCATGCTAAGTTAACTGAATTATTATAGAATTATGCTGCATGGTGATCAGTTTACAACCGTACTTAATTAATCTTCTCGAAGCGAGAATGCATTTTGGAATTTCGTTTGACATTTCACGAGTAACCTACCTACTGTATGCCTTGATCTCTAACGAAGTGGAAGCGCGATGGCTAGTAAATAGGGCACTAATTATTTTCAAATTCATTCCGCTAAGGCATGAAATGTCATTGTCTTCGTTTGTGGTGATGATGACCCGTATGCTTCAGCGAATTGTGCAAGTTTGTTCGAAGTCCGTACTTGGTGTCCTTAAATAGGGTGGTTTCGCGGTTCAGAGTATTGTCAAATTCCACTGCAGCATGTCGACAGAAAACGGCTAGATATACACCGAAATGTCGGTGCATAGGGGTTTATACTCAGTCCAGAATTCGCCCACAAATAGTGATTGTTGATTTAATAAAGGAAGAGAAAGAATGGATTTATTTTAAAAGTGTAATTGAAAAATTTAGGAAAAAACGCCCTTAGCTTACCGCGGATAAATATGAGTACGCGAAATAAATAACACTGGAGGATTACAAATACGACATATCAGCCGAAAACTGCAACTGTTGGCGCCACTTAGAATCGTTGGTAAATTCGTTGGTAATTGTACGTCAGTTTGTACTTCTTTCGAAACGGCGCTAGTGTAGTGTACATATGACCTCATAATTGGAATTCAGACAAACAAAGAGGATGGAGATGAGTATGAAGCGAGTAAAATAGGCCAATCGATGTATAATCAAAATGAATACAACGTGAACAAAGAGCAGGAGGGTTACGGTTCAAATCCAAAAGGCCGTTCGTGGAGTAGGTGAGGTTCGTAGCATGTCTGAACAACCCGTACTTCTAGTAGTAGGATCTGAATTAGACCCCAAACGTCGAATTCAATTTATCGTACGCCACAGATACTGATAGATATGTTTTATTTAGCGTTTTATGATTTCTAGGGGAATCCGCATGAATCCATTTATTGGGTCCCATACCGTCTCGTGCTAGTGTACACGTTTATGTCGTCCGCCAAAATAGTGCGTGAGCCGAACCTTTAAACTCAAAAAATAAACTGACCATACCTTCGGTTTCCAGAGAACAAGGATCCTAGACTGAGCGACTTACACCCTAGACGCACTGCTCAGATGTCAGTTCAATCGATCGGCACATCGAATTCTCTTCGACTTATTAGATTTTGCACACTGCCCTTGTAAGAATCAAATAAGGATGACTACTGCAGGTTTGACGAGAAATTAAGCAAATTCAGCCAGAGAGGATCTGATCACCAGTACATTAAACTAGGAAGCCAACAAACCACTAGGCCCAACATTTACGTAGGCAGGCTCGTTCATTACCCACCCGCTAACCACACAAGTGGCGACCAGAGACCAGGGAAACAGAATCAGAAAAATTATGCCAGAAACAAACGATCCACTATCCCCAAGGGTCACTTTAAATGCATTTTGATTCAGTTGTTTAAAGTGGGTCTTGACATTGGGCAGCATACTCAATAGTTCAAAGGATTGGACAAACTAGTTTCCTACCCCATGGAACTAGTACGGCTTCACATAATTTTGTAATTTTCCAGCATGGACAAGGGACTGATTATTTTTTCATGAAAAACATTTTAGGCCATGTACAGAAAATGACTAAGCCCTACATGCCCGCCCCACCGCCGGTTTTCTTCCATTAGTTAAATGTGTCCTATGTTTTTGTTGCTTCGTTTTTCAGACCACTTACGGAAGTCTGACAGACCTGTTCAAACGAAAAAAACGATTATCTTTTTGGCTTTCAAAAGTGCAAGTGAATGGAGACAGAGGTTTTGAATTTCGAGCTTTGCCATGGGGAGAAATGTCAAGATGAAATGCACGCTACTGCGCATTTTAATACTTACCCACTAAGCGAGGCCTAGGTAAGTGTGGAGAATAAGATTTCGAGGTCATTGCTCAGTCAGATAGATAAAGGCTACATAAAAGAAGTCGTTTCAGTTTGCAGCTACAAGTTCAGACACGTATTTCATCGATGTCTTTGCTCCTGCGTGATACAGATACACTAGCCTTCCCTTTGCTAGTTTCTGACGCACATAAATATGGACCTCGAACACGCACGAACCTCGTCGGGAATCATTCGAGTTGTACTCGAGTTCTGACGAGCCTTCTCCCTTTACCATATCCTCTTGGAATGAACAGCACCTCACTTGTTCAATATGACATATATGTATTTCGATAAAAAATTAGTCCTTTGGGAAATTAGACAAACTTTATTTCGTAACTTTTCGACCCTGGTTGTCCAGGTCATCTTCAAACGTGTAGAAAGCGTGAAAAACAGTTAACATTTTAACATGCCTAAAACATCGATATTGCTTTTGTAGTGCTGCGAATGAGTCAGTGTTGTGGACTGACTTCACGCTTTGATTGGCTATCACCTTTTCCATTTATCTTTAAGTTTTGTTTACATGGCGTCCAGATCGATGCGCCCATTGATGCATGAATTGTCAGAGTGAATGACCTCTAGAAATTCTCGGTTTTCCTTATATGGCTCAATCTGGTTTCCCAAAATGCCTACCCTAGAGATTTCGTACGCCGATGCATGAGACGGCAGGAATCAAAAGAGGGAGATAAGGAACTAGATTTCTTCGATTGAGCGCCAAGAGAGAAATATTGGCGGACGCTTCCTTAGGTAAAAATGTGTCTGAACTCGTTGACAGACACCTAAAGAAGCACCAAATACAAGTGGCACAAAAACCTACGACTACGTCCCGCAGTCAGCTCGTACACCCTAAAGATAGGGTTGGCTATTTGGATAAAAAGAATTCGTCTATAAGATTCCACGTGACGCCGTTTTATACTGTGGTCAAACCGGGAAATCCACCTCTACACGCCTGCATGAGCACAAATTGGCAGTAAAGAGGCGGTACCACTTTTCGCAAGTCGCTATGTATACTCTAGAAAGCGGACACAACTTTGTCTGGGATAAAACAAGGCATTGTCGAATCCTGTTCATATAAGGAAGACCGAGACTTTCAAAAAACCATTCACTCCGAAAATTCATGCATCAATCGGCGCATCGATCAGGACGTCATGTACACAAATCTCAAAGAAAAATGGAAAAGGTGATGGCCAATCAAAGCGTAACGTCAACCCACAGCACCGACCGATTCGCAGCACTGACAAAGCAATATCGATTTTTCGGCATGTTTAAATTTTAACTGTTTTTCACGTTTTCTACACGTCTGACGATGACCTGGGCAACCGGGGTCGAAAATTTTCGAAATAAAGTTTGCTCACTTTCTAAAAGGACTCATTTTTCTTCGAATTATATTTCTTGCGATGTTCATCTTCCAATATATACATATTTATCGACATGGCTGAAAATTCGAGGTCCAGATAAATTATCCCGTCCATCGCCTTCAAAGGAAGACGAAGAAGAAAAAGGGCGATCCCATTGACCACACTGTATTTCTGATGACGTTTCGGAGACTTCTTCGTTTCCATTATTAGGGTAAATGTTGTAAAGGACGGCTACTGAGAGGATAAAACCACGGTATACCATAGGGCGGCGAATACTAGACACATCATTCAATTCCGAAGTAACCACCCTATTGGTCACACACGCGCAGTTGTGTCAGAACTCTCTTCCAACAAGTTTAAACGCACAGTAGTAGTGAAGACAGGAAAAAGGAGGAAGCAAAATATCTACATTCCTTATTCACAGCCAATGATTACTCACGATCCTGCATACGCAAGTGACGAAGTAAGCCTACCCGTGAGCGATCTAACGGTAAGAAGACGAAGTTTTGGTCCGCGATCCCCTACGTGAGGAATTTTTCGGAGGCGAAAGCAAGGATCCTGAACCCTTCGGGATTTGGATGGCCCATAAACCGGTATACACTATCAAACAGCAGATAATGAGACCCAGAGACCCGCTACCGGCAACGGAAATATAAGCAGTGGTTTACAGCATACCGTGCCAAAATTGCAATGCGAGGTATGTTGTTGAAACATGCAAACGCCTCTGCACAAGATTGCATGAGCACCAACTTTTAGTCAACCGCGAGGATAGACTGTCACTGGTATATGGTCTAATGCAACAGGAGAAACACAGTATCGCCTTTGGAGAGGCAAGCGTCATCGGTCGAGCCAATGACAAGATGGTCAGACTGGTGCTCGAAGTTGGTCCTCAGTTGGCACAATCAACAAGACTATTGACCTTCATCCGGTCTATCAGGCATTACGTACAAGGTTCCAGTCAATCCAGACCATGCCGACAGCACTGACGAATGAGTCGCAGGTTCTCCAGCAGTTGTCACGCTCACAGTAGGGGGAAAGAGCTAGCCGGAGATCACACGACCGACGCGAGAAATCGACCCACGGACGCGCGCAAACAGTCGGGCGTAATTTGAACATGCAACGGCAGCTGATTAGCCCATCCGGTCATGGGGAGAGGGTTTACGGACACATAGACCTTGCAGCGACTACGACAGCCGTGCAGGGGACAGAGGTCACACGAGCGCGCCAACGGTCGTCCACGGAGAGACCAAATCCAATCCCCAGCCAGAAGGCAGGTCAGAGTTCGTGCGTCAGGTATGTCTATAACAAAAGACAAGCGGCGAGACAGAACAACTCTATGCTAGCAGGACCAGACATACCACCACTCTGATGATGGAAACGAAGATGTTTCCGAAACATCAGCGCCAATACAATGGTTCATGAAATCGCCTCCCTTAATTCGTCTTTTTTTAAATAATGAGGGGGATATATATATATATATATATATATATATATATATGGGAAGAATGGAATTACGGACAAAGACAAGGGAGACTAGAATTGTCATTTCTGACTTATAAGATGTAGTCAGCCAGTCACACCCAACCCCGAAGTTTGGAACAGAGGGGGGGGGTCGGTCCCGCGACCTGCTGGTAGGAATTCCATCGCCTCTAACCACTGAGCCACGAGCTCGTTGTCCTGTCGGTTGCGATCGGGAATGTACAAAGGATAACAGGTCGCGCGACCGAGCCTCAGCCGTTTTACATTTCTGGGTTGGGTATAGCTGGCCGATGACGGTTAATAAGCCAGAAATGGCCATTCCAGTCTCCATTGTCTTTGTTGGTAATGCTATTCTGCATAGATATACATGTTTGAAGACCCTTACCTTTACTGGAGCTGTGTACGAACAAGCCGAAGGTATACCGATGGGGTCGCTGTTATCCAGCTTGATTGTTGACGCAGCGTTACAACGACTGGAAGTCCTGCTGTGGGAGCGGTATGTTGGTGGCACATCTTCCATTATCAGGTGGTACAGAATTGGTGAATTCTCGAGACATCTGAACTCCATCTTCCCAGATAAAAGATTGCCAGTCGCCATTTCTCGACGTACTGGTCCACGTAAAAGGCGATGAGGAACAGAAAACAACGGCTTACAGGAAAGTGACGAATACGTGTCGCATTCTAAGTTCTCTTTAGTACAAACGCGGCTAGGTGAGAACACTCTACCCTCGCATGCGTTCGTTTTGCGCCCCCCTGCTGTGAACATCGTCAACGTCAGTCGAACTTTCATTGTATGCTCAACTCAGCGACGAATTTTAAACTGCTGTCCCTTTGTGTACATTAATCAGAGGAATCAAGGAGACGGTTGTGATTGGACAACAGATGCCAAGTTCATCTAACACTCTCGAAACGACTATTTTCAACAAACCCTGCCATAGGGTCTTATGTGTGAAGTACAAGCTCAGCCGAATGACGAGGGCAAGATTTTTGGGAACGAACTAGCTCAATTAGTACATCGAGGTCTTATTCAACTGTTTGCAAGAGCGGTCCGTTCTCTAAAGACAATGAGACGAAACTTCTTCTTCTTCTTCATCATCGTCATCGTCGTCGTCGTCGTCGTCATCATCATCATCATCGTCGTCGTCGTCGTCGTCATCATCATCATCATCATCATCATCAGCAGCAGCAGCAGCAGCAGCAGCATCATCATCATCACCACCAAAATCACCACTATCACCGCCGCCGCCGCCGCCGCCACCATCACCACCACCCTCACATTATCATTATCATCACCACCGAGCCAGTCCCTCCCGGCGATGCAGACTTTTGATAAGGCAGACCAGGAGCGACAACTCCGAAACATACACTGTGGAGCTTGTTTAGATGCCTACGATTCTGTCCAGAATCCCAGCTGACGTACAGATAGGATCGCAAGGCGTGACAGGTAGAGGAGGGGGTGGGACAAGGCCGACTCCAAGTAACTTGTCCAGATTTCACGAGACGGGATGCATTTTTGTTGATTGTTTTTGGGGTTTACAGACAACTGTCACGTTATGCCAGCCAGTAGTGGCACGTGATTCTCTGCAGCCATAACACACCCAAACTAACCTCCGGGAGAACTCAAATATAGCAGATGTGTACGTGTGTTTTCGATGGCTGTAAAAGACAGCCTTCCAAGGTGTGGTTGAAAACAGATTGGCTGCCACGATGTCATTGTTATGAAGAATGGGCGAATTCTAGAGTTTGTTGAGAGACTCAGTTCAACAACTCACGCACGCTGGATGCCGCAACTACTGAGCTACTGCAACCGCGCCTGCCAGCTGCGTTCAGTTACTGACGATTGATAACAACTCAGCGGACTCCAGAGGTTCCTACTCTGAAATCCGCAAGAAGACGTATTGCTTTCAACGTTGGCCAGTCCCATTTCCCAACGTCTATTTTTCTATTCGTTAGCATTTTTAGCAGTAGTGTGGTCTTACCGACAAAGACAAGGGAGACTGGAATGGCCATTTCTGGCTTATTAGCCGTCGTCAGCCAGCCATACCCAAGCCCGAAGTGTGGAATACCCGAGGCTCGAACTCGCGACCTGTTAGTTAGAAATCCACGCCTCTAAACACTGGGCCACGAGCCCGTTGCCCTGTCGGTTTTGATCGGGAATATACAATGGTAGAGGGCGCTCACCGATGGTTTTTACGGAACTCACTCGTCCGTTGTGCCTTACGGACTCTCTCTCGAGCCCAAACAGCAGCCGTACAACAGGGCATGACATATAGGCAGTATGGTATGACCAAAAAAGACAAGGGAGACTGGAATGGCCATTTCTGGCTTATTAGCCGTCGTCAGCCAGTCATACCCCACCTATATCATGTGGTACACACTTCTACCCAACCAATCATGCCTATGTCATGCGCCGCTGTGCGGCTGCTGGTTGGGCTCGAGAGAGAGTCCGTAAGAAACATCGGTGAGCTCCCCCTTCCATTATATTTAACAGTATTTGTCATTGTTTCGTAAGTTTCCACAGTTGGAGAATGCGGCATTACCATTTCGACTGCGAGCAATAAACGACTGGAACTGAGGAGATTTTGTCAGCAGACATTTGTTTTCATTCACGCATCCGATTCATGCAGCCTTCTTACACAAGGAGATAATCGGTCTCGCTGATATGTACACCTGAGGGGAAAAACCATTTGGCCAAATTTGGGAGGAGGAAAAAAAGGATACAAGGAGTCAGTTAATTCAGCCACGCAAAACCGTGGGCCATCAAGATGAAAACGAGCCATTCACAAAGGCGTTGCAGACGGGCTCCACACTGAGGTCGATTAATAGACCAACCGGGCAAGATGGAGGATTCTAAAACGAAGAGGATGATGGTTGACCCTGTTAGTAGTGCGTCTGAAAGATGCAAGTAAATAACCCCTTTATTTAAACCAAAATGCCCCTCTAAATGTTAAGCGGAGTAACGTAACACCAATGGCGTGCTGGGATAACTTATCTGCAGTATGCCTTTTTGTCTGTAGCAAACAGATGCGTTTCATTGGATTCTGCCAGAAGTGACGATAGTACTGTCGTGCCAAAATAACCTGGGATGTGCGGTCGCAGAGACCTACGCTTTCCTTTCCACATTATTCAGCAGCTGGTAGGACACATGGGAATATGGACTCCCCATATCACGGGTGGCCGTGCGTTAAGTACCAGGAGGGTTAGT
>CACRXP010000297.1:272347-283728 GCA_902702965.1 Spirometra erinaceieuropaei
AGACCTTTGACAAAGGCTGCAGTTAAGAGGGATTTTTGTTGATTGCGTAGAAGGGAAACTGAAACACTACTTTAATGATGAACCCACGGGTGTTCAGCCTTCTATCCTCACCTCCATAAAACTCCATTAATCTTGAGCAGTGATAAAGCGTTTACTGCCGGCTCGATCCCAATCCAGTCTAGCTTTCTCTGGATTAAAGAAAATGGCGATGTGATTTTAGGAAAGTGGCGAAGTGCTGATTGGTTCACACAGGTGGAAGGAGGGAAGGGGATAGTCAAAAATAATCAGCAACACTTGGTCGAGGTAGAGATGGACACGTTTTACCTACCTCAACAACCACCTAAATGTGCATATATGTAGGCCTGACGAGAGTCGATCGTAAAAAGGGATATGCTTGCCACATCGTTCTCTGAATTTCTCAATGGAGAGTTTGGCAAACTGACATTGCTGATCCTGTTTTGTCGCCAGAGATGAGCAAAAATTACACTCATAAAGACCATTGTGAATCAAAGGAAATTGCGGGGTTGACTGCTCTGAAGCTTCTGAAAGCGGTGATTATGGAAATATCAGGGATTCAAACAAATACTGTCTAGTCGGTAACAATCGGGAGATGGCACCCAAAAAAATCCACCTAGCCAAAGCAGCCTGTCTTACGGGACAGGTGGTAATAGGGGTTTTATGGGTGGTGGCAGGTCCGGATGTAGGATACTAGCCGACAGAAAGCCTTATTTGAACAGGCGAATGATCGAAGTTGGCCCGCTCTCCGTTCCGCTATTACAAAATGGGTCGCCAAAGGCAGTATAGTGGTAACAAACGAGTGGAAGGCGTATAATCGTCTTCCCTCAGAAGGTTATCTACATTTCTCTGTTAACCACTCGAAGAACTTTAAGGTCCCTACCACCGGACGGCACCCCAATGCCATTGAGGCATACTGTAGTAGACTGAAAAGGAAACTCCACGAGGGAGGCCCTGTATGTGGTCGAGCTGTGTGGGCTCACATAGACGAAGTACAGTATGGTCTTTGGTTTGGCCTCAATGCCATGTATTTGACAGATGCCTGGGAACTGTTCCTGTCTCATGTTATGCAGACTTATCCTATTTAAAAGTGTTTTTGTTTTGTAATAAACTGCCATAATGCGAATGTATGCCGTATATTCAGGTGTACGTGTGTAAAGATGGCGAAGGTTGGGTAACAGCGACCATCGTCCATGTAACCTCCCGCGATGTTCATTCGGCCAGCCCATATTAGGCCGTCGTGGAAAGTCCAAGTAGTGCGTGAAAAAAGGCCTGAAACCGCTGATATAGCCTGAAGACGTTTGAGTCCACTGTTGAAGGTATAATTTCTAGGTAACGGATTTTTTGGGTGCCATCTCCCGATTGTTACCGTCTAGTCAGCTATTAGTTAAGGCGACTGTCAATTATAGGCGATGCTTTGACGGCTGCTTTATCTTAACTCGTGACGGTAGTACTTCGAACCCAATTCTCCTAGCTCACTTTCAGTGAACATTAAATTACTAACAGTGCCAAAAGGCTACATGTGGCAAATGTGTGTCTATTTCCCAAAAGAGATTCGAAAAACGTATAAATATGTCCGCTTACTATCTCCTTTCGACAGAAATAATCCTAAGTTAAACTGGACTCAAAGATTTCCTTGGTTGAGAAGTTAGGGAGGATCAAAGAGAGGTCAGACATCTTCCTAGTAAAACCAAAGAGCGTAGAGGTTCGGCAAATATGGAACTTCTCTAAGCGGCAGGCCAAATCACTACTGCATGAGTGCCAAGGTAAGCTTTCTACGGTAATTTTCGTTAACTGCACGCAAAACCAAAAAAAGCCTAGTTCAGAAGATGAAGATGCGATCACTGGAACAAGAAATTTATTAGCCTGACGTTTCGGATCCTCATTCGGATCCATCATCAGAGACATTCGCAGATAAAGATGATGGTGGCACGAGGAGTGCAGTATTTAGAGCATGTGGCTGCCGTGAACCGTATGCGCGCTGCAATTAACAGTTCTCGCAATCACCGCTGGGATCGTAATTGATGCGGTGGTGGTTTGTCGGTCCGAGTCCGAGTCGTTAATTGCCGTGATTTCGTCATCCGTGCTGGATGCTGGTGTGACGATTGCTAAGGAGCACTCGGATCATTCGCCGGTCGTGCTGAAGTACTGCGCGTCTCGCCAGCTCTGTGTTGACCAGCTCCGCATCAATTACGACCCCAGCGGTGATTGCGAGAACTGTTAATTGCAGTGCGCATACGGTCCACGGCAGCAACTTGCTATAAATACTGCACTCTTTGTGCCACCATCACCTTTATCTGCGAATGTCTCTGATGATGGATTCGAGTGAGAATCCGAAACGTCAGGCCAATAAATTTCTTGTTCCAGTGATCGCATCCTCGTTTTCTGAACCGTAACCTAGAACTCGCCTGTTCGCTTCTATCAGCAAAAAGCCTAGTGCTGGCACTGACCATGAACGGCGCTGTCATGAACTCGCAGAATCTCAAAGTTTTATAAATATTCATTTTCCATAAAACCAAGTTTCTCACGAAATCAGAAATGAAATGATAAAGCACAGAAAAAGCAAATGTGAGTAGTCAGATTACTAGCAGGTCTTCACCTGGATCCTAGGGGGAACTCTGCCGGTCGAATTCTAACTTCTATATCGAGTTTACGAGCATAAACAAACACTTAGAGCCCCTTGGTCATCGGCAGTTCGCTGTGGCCGGCTAACTTAAGCGAGAGCCTGTGATTACCACAGTCGGTCATGACGTCCCGACCCCCGAGAGGAAGTCCTTTCCAGCAATTTGGCCACTTTGGACATTGCTACTGGGCACTGTCACTTATTACGAATTCATAGTTGACTGTTGGCGGATGCGTTGCAGTAAGGATAAATTTTTCCGAGTTGCAGGTAACAAAAAAAGTGTAACTGTCGCAACAGCTTGCTGCAAAAATCCCTGAGGACAAACCGGTTAACAGAAATTCCTTAGTTGCGCTTCCGAGAGTGTTTTGTGCGTAGCAGGAAAACTTCTTGCCCAGGTCCGCTGCTGTGATTGGCTCAAGGGACAGGGCCAGAAATCTGTTGAGCCCGGCGTCCAAGTAGACAATCCTTCGACTAGAATAAAAAGACTTACTTGCTATTATAAGTAGATAGGTATAATTGACTTTTAATCGTAAGTGTCGGAGTAGTCATAGTAAGATGATTTCCGGTGCTAGAGGCAAAAAACGGAGCTACTTCTCAGCATTTTAACCTCCTCAGAAATTAATGGGCTACCTTGGAGTAGATCCATAGCTACAGAGTTCTTCTAACGAAATTAGTGTCTGGGCTTTTAGCTAGTAGTACCTGTACTGCCAATACAGTGAATCTCGCAACATGAGCTTATTCCCTTCCAGAGAATGGCTACACTGTGGTCTACTTTAACATCCGAAAGTATACCAAAAAAGCTTTTGAAATCAAATGGCCAATTTTCACCTTCTATTTGTCAGTGGAGGTTATTCCGCTTTAACACCGTAGCGAGATTAGTTAGCCAACCGTAACCAAATTTTCCACTTTCATCGCTCGTGCTAATTAAGTAACTAGTTGCACCCACATAATCCCCACAGAAATTTAGTTCTTGAATTAAGCGCGCCGTTCAGCAATAAAAGAATCAGCATTTTTGCGGGCTTCGAATCGCGATGCTGAGAATTTCTGACGCATAATTGTCCTGCTTCAAAATAAAAGTGCGGTTTCCTCCTTTGTCAATTTGGTGGCGACTCCTTGTTAGCAGGCAAACCATACTTTTACGTTCTTTTGTTATGTTTATTTTCACAATGGTGGATCCTCCATATGGTCTGGGATATCATCCGTCTCCCTGAAGACGCTGGAAATGGACGCTTATAAGGGTGACAAGTATTTTTGCGTACGGCGAAAGACAAGCGAGACATAGAGTGCAACGATCCCCGATTAAGAGGGGAGGGGGGGGGGAAGCGTGAATATTCATAGTCATGCGATAGCATGGCGACTGCATCCTATAAATACTGCAGCCTCTTCGACATGAACTACCCGTATCGGCCTTTTTTTCTGATGATGGGTTAGAGCAGGAATCGAAACGTCAGGCTAATAATGGTCTTGTCCCAGCGATCGTGTCTTCTTCTTTATGACTGCTTCCTGGGATTCGTCTCTTCGCTTCTGCTGGCGGTCTACTGCACTCTCTCCTCCTCCTCCTCCTCCCCCTCCTCCTCTTCCTCTTCTTCTTCTTCTTCTTCTTCTTCTTCTTCTTCTTCCTCCCCCTCCACCTTCTCCACCTCGGCCCGGTGTCATGACAAATTCAAAAGGACCTGAGGTGGGAGATGGCGCAGGTGGCTGGCACGGTCGGAGCCGCCCTTAGGTGTGCCGCTACATCCGGCTCGGATAATAGGGAGTGGGAGTGCCATAGAGGCCACATCAAGAGGAAGCCATTGCTGTCTAAGTCTTAGTCCGCCAACCCGCTATTCTACACAAACACACACCGGGCTGACTGAGAGGTCAGCCTTCCAAGCCACGCCTTTTAGCGCATCGTGATAAATTCATGCGCGTCAGTGTTTATAGTTATACCATGCGTCATGGTTATATTTATAGTTTTACACTCGCAGGCGTTTCCTTGTGGACACCGGAGCCCAGATCAGCGTGGTTCCCCCCACTCCAGTTGACCGCCGCTGTCCCAGCCCTGGTCTACATCTCCAAGCTGCAAACTGTCCCCCTATTTTTTCTTTTGGTAGTCGTTCCCTAACGCTAAACATTGGTTTACGTCGATCATTCTCCTGGATTTTTGTGATTGCCGATATGCCTCATGCAATCCTTCGTTC
Source organism: Spirometra erinaceieuropaei (assembly GCA_902702965.1). Lineage (NCBI taxonomy): Eukaryota > Metazoa > Platyhelminthes > Cestoda > Diphyllobothriidea > Diphyllobothriidae > Spirometra > Spirometra erinaceieuropaei. Next base: position 277,166 of record CACRXP010000297.1, read on the forward strand.
CGACTTCCTAGCCGAGTTTGATCTCCTTGTTGACTGTCAGCGTTCCTGTCTCCTCGACCGCACAACTGGTCTTTCTGTCCGCGGTCTTACACTCTCTAATGACTCCTGCAATTTATCTGTTCTGGACACAGGTATTGCTTGCCCATACCGAGACCTGCTCCTCCAACACCCCAACATAATCAAACCCCAGTTTCGCAGTGGTGAGATCCAGCATGACGTTGTTCACCACATTCGCACCTCTGGCCCCCCAGTTTTCGCACGGCCTAGACGACTGACTCCGTCCCGTATACTTCCTCTTCCTTCTTGTTCGCAGCACCAAACTGCAACCTCTTCCTCCACCCTTAACTTGTCCACTACAACACCTACTTAGCTGCCCCCAACACTGCCTCCCGCATATATCACCCGCAGTAGACGTGACGTTCACTTTCCCGATCGTCTACCTACTCATTTCTCCTAGACCTTTGTATGTCCTCCGGCGTCGTTCACGCCGCCCTCCGGTCTCGGAGGGGGGTACTGTGCTGAAGTACTTGACTACTTGACCTTTGACAATCTTGTCACGTTTGTTTTACTGTAGCATTTGTTTTAACGTGACGAGTACTCCGCCGCTTGTAAGCTTCGCGCCGCTTGCATGCTCTTTGGTCAGGTCGTTGAACATTTTGAATATTAACTTTATTCACTTACTGGCCTTCCTTACCTCTCTCCGTTTATGAGGTTAGTAAGCCGTAGTTAGTTAGTTCGCGGGAACGACATAACTTACGTCAATACCATTAATCGGTAATGCCTAATTGCGTTAGAAAAAGTTTACCGAACTTTGAGAAGTAACGTTTCAAGATATTCATTCGTCCGGTGTTGTTGCGACTTTAGTTCAAGTAATAGTTTTTCGAGTCTAAGCAATGCGATCGTCTCAAGCGACAGGGTTCAATAGTGGATTGATTCAGATAGTTCACGCTCAAAGCAAATAGTAGTCTGTTCTGCCTAATCAGTAGTGTCTCGTTACATAGGAAAACTCTTACTCATCCCTTGGAGGTAACGGTTCAAGACCTTGCTCCTCCCTGTGATGTAGCGATTTGAGTCAAGATAACTGCATTTCAAATTCCAACAGTTCGATCATTCCAGTCGACGAGGTTCCTCACTGCTTCACTGCGCGGGTTCAGTTGTAAGCAGATCATACATATAAGTGTTCAGGCCTTTACCGGACTAGGGACCAATGACCGAAAGATGTCTCCGACGGAAACAGGAGAGCCGGAATGTCTAATTCTGACAAGCTGAACGTCAGCAATCAGCTACACCTCAACTCTAGGCTTTAGTGGGCCTGGTGTTTGAACTTGGGTCAACAGATTATGCCACTTCGAGGCCCGAAAGCTGTACGGTTTAAGCAAGGGGCCAACATCCGGTCGGCTCATTCCCGGAATATTAAATCACATAAAAGTGGCATTCGTAGATGCAGGACTGATGAGATTAAATATATTGGGTTCTCTGGTGGATATCAGCGCCATAGGGGATTGTAACCAACAGGACAGGTTTCTACGCTTTCAGTTCTTTGTTGTAGTATATAGGGACAACGTCTTCTTAAGGAAGTTTTCTTCAAATTTTGTACTTTAAGAACGAGTATCTATAGATTTAAAAAAATTCAATCCTCGAATACTTTTGAAACCGACTTGCCTTTACACTCTCATTCAGGGTTCCGAACTACAAGCTGTATAATTTTTATGCAAGGAAGCCATGTATTTTTTATGTAGAGGACCTAGAGGGCTCACAAAATTTTGTAATGGTTTTGAACCATGTTGTTCATAAACAGCCTTAAGATATGTGGTGGTGCAATGCTTTACGATCAGACTTTTCATAGTCTTGAGTAGTCTCGTAATTGAGACTTTTTAAAGACTGAATGTACTCCTTCTTTAGGTTGAGAATTTAAAGACGACGTAATTTGTTACCAAATAAGTAAAATAAATGATATTTTTGCATGGTTTCTGTAAAATATATTTAAATTTATAGGGTCATTGAAAATCAGTGGGCAAAATTCATACTACTTAAATAGCCCTCATTTACAGAAAGCAGTTTACGCGTGCGGTCGATAAGGAATATCTTGATATTATGCGACACATTAATTAACATGAAACCCTCTACTTTAGCAATCTGTTTGAGCTGAAAGCGCATTTCAGAATTTCGGTTAGCATTTAATGAGATAGCGCATCTACTGGATATATGAGGCAGTGGAAAGCACAGAAAATTCCTCCCTTTTCTTCAAGTATTTTAAGGGAACCTGGTTATATGACACCGGAGTTGTCCAAACACGGTATTTTATGTCCCTTCTCATCGAAGAGCACTCCCGATGGTTAACAATTTACAATACGTTCAACCTGTTCAGCATTAGGAATTCCCTATACGCGACCGACTCCACTGAGTTCTCATCCATCAATCGAGTGGATTTCAGCACAATTTTGAAGAAATTGTTTAGGGATCCTCGAGAGGTAGACTTACCCGGGCGCATCCTGGATCTGCTGACCTGTCTGATTGGTCCACTGGACCTGGGTCGACAAAGGCGCAGGATTGGCTGTGATTTCACAGAGAAGCTGGACGTTACAGCTGAACCGAGGTGCTGGTAGGACCGTGAAGATCCTAAGGTGAGGTGCATCTAAGTAGAAATAAAGGTCAGATCAATCAGCCGATAAATCACAAAGTGCTCTTAGCATTAAAAACAAGTCTAGGAGGCAGCTGAAAGGTGTGGAAAGAGCGGAGTTTTTAAGTCTGTAAATAACACCTGTGCTCAATTTGGTCCATGGAAGAATAGAAAACCTATGCCTTGGTCGCATATGGTAAAGCGCATTACATGTGCTATCTCATGAAATATTAGCCTAAAGGCTGCAAAAAACGACCACGTAAGTAGTATGTATTCGTCCCATTATTTTTCGATGTTCTTATATATTCGAACACATTTTATAGATAACATGCACAAAGTATTCTTTCTTTTACTCATTTGGTAGCAAATGACGTTATATCCGAATTTTATACTTTAAGAAAGATTATCTTTCGGCCAAAAAACCTTTTTTGGTCCTCGAATAATTTTGAACCCGACTTGCCGTTACACTTGCATTCATGGTTCCTAAACTACAAGCCGTATGCTTTCCCTATTAGGAAAATCGTACGTTTGCACACGCTATTAAGATCCCACCTTCAGTCAACTTCATAAGCCTGATGATGCTATGTCGCATGATTGGGCACTTCGCTGTCTTAAAAATCCCATAATTATAAACTTTTTAAGCAGAACGATATTTCTTTGAGTAGAAGCCCTGAACTGCTACACAACGAGTATAAGAAGTAATAACTTCGTGCATTTTTTCTTCTATAAAATACATTTTCATATATAAGGGCAACTTAAGTCACTGAGGGAACTTCATAGTACATAAGTGCTCGTCACTTATGGAGTTTTGTTTTCAAATATGGTCAGAAAGAAGCCCATTAATAAGTTGGCGTACGTGACAGAAATATCTCTTGATCATGCTGCACAGTAACTAGTATTCCAACTCTACTTAGATAATCTCTCTAATCAAAGCGCATTTCAGAATTTTGGTTGACATTACATGAGATTGCATCTCTACTGTACGTGCAACTGTAAAACTCTCACGCCTTAATTTCAATGTCTTTTACCTTATTTAAAAAAAGAGGAACAGCATTATATAGTTCTATGTTGCGTTTATTCATCAACAATCGCAGGATATTTTGGTTCCAATTTCAACTCGCCCTTTCGTGTGCTGAGTCTTCACAAGGAAGGGAAGTGCATTACATCCACTGCCATTATGGACATCAAGACAGAAGAACGTACGTCGGACGTAGAGTCGTACAGGCCAGTACGCGTTTCCGAGGTTGTTTTGAGCCGTGCACATATACGTACCCGCATCTTCAGGAAGAGCTCCATCAAATTGAATGAGTTCGCCCTAACAAGTTAAGAAAAATGAAAACAAGTGTTACTTCTTGCAACATGCAAGTAGCCATCTGACTTCGTCGATTTAGGAATTTCCGACTAGGTAAAACGACATTTTAAAGGAGTTGGGTCAATATGAATATTGACCTAACTGTGAAAACTCGGCGTCTCGGTGGGATTCGGACCCACGACGGTAAGGGAGAGGATTTAGTACATCCAACGCTCTAACAACTTGAGCTTCGAGGCCCCGCCGAACGTCACGAGTTTAATCACATTTGGGTCAAGTTACCCGCCAAACCTACTGCAACGTCTGGAATCCACCAAATCTGATGTAGTAAGTTGACTGCCCAAGCAGGATTTCCTAAGTAACTCGCCTAGAATCCACCAAATGACTACCAGACTCACGTAATTCATGTATGTTTTGGCAGATTCTGAATAATTCATATTGACCAAACTTTGACCCAAATGTGATTAAACTCGCGTCGTCCGGCGGGGCCTCGTAGCTCAAGTGGTCAGAGCGATGGCTGTACTAAAGTCTGCCCCTTACTGCGTGGGTTCGAATCCCACCAAGGCGCCGAGTTTTTCACAATTGGGTCAACATGAAGTAAACTGATTGTTATGAGGGGCGAGGATATGTCCGGACCACTGTCGCTGTCGTCTTGACTCCAGAGTCAGACAGCGTGGAGCGTGTCGAACGTCCAGCGTTAATCAATATACTCAGAAATGCCTGCTATATTCCAGAAAGCAGTTGACCAACAGTGGTTCAGGCGATAAGTAGAGGTGCAACCGGGAAAGGGAAGCCGTCGGATTTAAACCTCTGATAATGAAGAAAATTGATGTGGAAACCATGGTCAAGGCACACATATAGGCGAGTTCTAGGCAGCATTAGAGAAGAGGGCTACATGGTTATTAAGGACTGAGTTTTACTTGCTGCTTGCCTCTGATCCGCTCTCGAGCCTATAACAAAATCGGCAGCAAGTAAAGTTAGCAGACGCACACGGGGTGCGACGTCAACTCGATGACTATGACCGGCTTATAGACCCTAACTGGGCTAAAGCATGCTCGAGTGTGTTCTAGGATTGCTACTAAATTTGGGCACAGTGGTCTAGAATAATTACAATTGGTGGCTTGTGCGAAGAGAGCAACATGTATGGCGTAGACCGAATTCCCCCACATTAGTGTAGTAGATGACACATATACACGAAACAGCAGGGTAGGCATGCACATGTGAATTTACTGGGACAAATAATACGGAGTACTCGAAAATTTTTACGAGAAATGAAGAAGGGGTCTTTTAGGCCACTCCTATGACATAGCTGTTATGACAGATTTCAAATAATTCATGTTGACTCAACTGTGAATAATTCGGCGCTTCGGTGGGATTCGAGCCCATGACAGTAAGCTGAAGATTTTAGTACGGCCAACGCTCTAACTAGTTGAGATACGAGGCTCCACCGAACGACGCGAGTTTAATTACATTTGGGTCAAGTTACCCACCCGCTAACCCCATAAAAACAAGGAGACTTAGCCGAAAGTTTGGTATGTGGAGTTAGGTAGCCTGATATATTTTTTAAAATTTCCATGGAGGTTGTATCGTTGAAACTCGAAATAGTAGTTAGAAGGTTGTCCGGCATTTTGACCTATATAACTCTCTTACACGAAACAGACGATGCAATGTAGGACAATGCCCTAAGGAATAAACTAAACAGGAACAGATTTCCTCCTTTTTAATCGTCTTGCCTGATCTTAACCAACCCAATCTTTTGATTGCATCAATTAAACGTCTTAAAAGGTTTTTACATATGATAAATTTAAAACGTGTTAAACCAAGATGTCGGTTTTAGAAGGTGCTATCAGGAAATTAAGTTTGCCTGTTTCAAGCTCCGTACTGACAAAGTGTTAAACATAATGCAGTAGAAGGAAAACTAACCGGCTTCATATTGCCATAATTGCGAATAAGACTGCTACTGCCACCCGTTCTTCGCCAAGAAATGACCGGCGGCGGAATTCCGTGAGCCTCACAGCGTAATGTGACTCTGTCGCCCTCATTAACAGTCGTATCGTAGGATGACTGAAAATTATTGATGGTCGGGACGGCTTGACATTGTTAACCGGCAGCAGAAAAACAAACAGAAAAACACGTCAGGTCTTCACTAGGATAACAGGAATAAATGATGACTGACAGTTGTACAATTGTTAACTAGGGAAATTCATCAAGTATTTCCTGGTGAAAGCACTTTCGCACTTACCAACCACCTTGAGGATCCGCTCTGCCCTAGCGGGTTCTACAGAGCCTGTGTACTGACATTCACAGGAATAATACCCTTCATACGTTTGGTCAACCGAGAGTATCTCAAGTCTAAAAAGACCAATTTTATCAAAACACGACAACTGAATTTGATTCAAAGGATTAAAAGTCATTGATTATGACGTAAAAATAGCATTTCAAGTGACCACATATCTTATCGCAGGAGCAGGCGATTTTGCTCATCAACTATGTAGAAAAATAAGGCGTAAGGGATGCCTTCAAGACCTATCAATAAAACGAGTTATACTTTTGCATATTACCTTGAGATTCGCTTCTTCGTAAGTACTGAGTTTCGAAGTGCAAATCCATGCCGGTTAGATTTCTTTTAATTTT
>CACRXP010000297.1:298340-312494 GCA_902702965.1 Spirometra erinaceieuropaei
ATGGAGCTCTTCCTGAAGATGCGGGTACGTATATGTGCACGGCTCAAAACAACCTCGGAAACGCGTACTGGCCTGTACGACTCTACGTCCGACGTACGTTCTTCTGTCTTGATGTCCATAATGGCAGTGGATGTAATGCACTGCACACGAAAGGGCGAGTTGAAATTGGAACCAAAATATCCTGCGATTGTTGATGAATAAACGCAACATAGAACTATATAATGCTGTTCCTCTTTTTTTAAATAAGATAAAAGACATTGAAATTAAGGCGTGAGAGTTTTACAGTTGCAGGTACAGTAGAGATGCAATCTCATGTAATGTCAACCAAAATTCTGAAATGCGCTTTGATTAGAGAGATTATCTAAGTAGAGTTGGAATACAAGTTACTGTGCAGCATGATCAAGAGATATTTCTGTCACGTATGCCAACTTATTAATGGGCTTCTTTCTGACCATCTTTGAAAACAAAACTCCATAAGTGACGAGCACTTATGTACTATGAAGTTCCCTCAGTGACTTAAGTTGCTCTCATATATGAAAATGCATTTTATAGAAAAAAAATGCACGAAGATATTACTTCTTATACTCGTTTTGTAGCAGTTCAGGGCTTCTACTCAAAGAAATATCGTTCTGCTTAAAAAGTTTATAATTATGGGATTTTTAAGACAGCGAAGTGCCCAATCATGCGACATAGCATCATCATGCTTATGAAGTTGACTGAAGGTGACATCTTAATAGCTTGTGCAAACGTACGATTTTCCCTATAGGGTAAGCATACGGCCTGTAGTTTGGAAACCATGAATGCGAGTGTAACGGCAAGTCGGGTTCAAAATTATTCGGAAACCAAAAAGGTTTCCTTTGACCGAAAGATAATCTTTCTTCAAGCATAAAATTCGGATATGGCGTCATTTACTACCAAATGAGTAAAAGAAAGAATACTTTGTGCATGTCATTTATAAAATGTACTTGAATTTTTAAGGGCATCGAGAAGAAATGGTACAAATACATACTACTTACGTCGTCGTTTTTGCAGAGAAAGAGGCTCATTCAAAAGCTGGCATTCTGATGTGACTAAAACATCTTGGAATCTTGTTGCACGTTAATTAATGCGACAAATCCCACTTTAACAAACTTATCTAATTGAAAACACATTTCAGACTTTAGGCTAATATTTCATGAGATAGCACATGTAATGCACTTTACCATATGCGACCAAGGCATAGGTTTTCTATTCTTCCATGGACCAGCATGAGTGCAGGTGTTATTTACAGACTTTAAAACTCCGCTCTGTCCACACCTTTCGGCTGCCTCCTAGACTTGTTTTTAATGCTAAGAGCACTTTGTGATTTATCGGCTGATTGATCTGACCTTTATTTCTTCTTAGATGCACCTCACCTTAGGATCTTCACGGTCCTACCAGCACCTCGGTTCAGCTGTAACGTTCAGCTTCTCTGTGAAATCACAGCCAATCCTGCGCCTTTGTCGACCCAGGTCCAGTGGACCAATCAGACAGGTCAGCAGATCCAGAATGCGCCCGGGTAAGTCTACCTCTCGAGTATCCCTAAACAATTTCTTCAAAATTGTGCTGAAATCCACTCGATTGATGGATGCGAACTCAGTGGAGTCGCTCGCGTGTAGGGAATTCCTAATGCTGAACAGGTTGAACGTATTGTAAATTGCTGGCCATCGGGAGTGCTCTTCGATGAGAAGGGACATAGAATACCGTGTTTGGACAACTACGGTGTCATATAACCAGCTTCCGTTAAAATACTTGCAGAAAAGGGAGGAATTTCTTGTGCTTCCCACTGCCTCCTACGCCTAAATTCTCAAATGCGTTTTCAGATCAAATGGATTACTAAAGTAGGGTGGTTCATGTTAATTAATGTGTCGCATAATATCAAGATATTCCTTATCGACCGCACGCGTAAACTACTTTCTGTAAATGAGGGCTATTTAAGTAGTATGAATTTTGCCCACTGATTTTCAATGACCCCATAAATTTAAATATATTTTACAGAAACCATGCAAAAAGTATCATTTATTTTACTAATTTGGTAACAAATTACGTCGTCTTTAAATTCTCAACCTAAAGAAGGAGTACATTCAGTCTTTAAAAAGTCTCAATTACGAGACTACTCAAGACTATGAAAAGTCTGATCGTAAAGCATTGCACCACCACATATATTAAGGTTGTTTATGAACAACATGGTTCAAAACCATTACAAAATTTGGTGAGTCCTCTAGGTCCTCTACATAAAAAAATACATGGTTTCCCTTGCATAAAAATTATACAGCTTGTAGTTCGGAACCCTGAATGAGAGTGTAAAGTCAAGTCGGCTTCAAAAGTATTCGAGGATTGAAGTTTTTCAAAATCTATAGATACTCTTTCTTTAAGTATAAAATTTGAAAAAAACTTCTTTAAGAAGACGTTATCCCTTTATACTACAACAACCAACTGAAAGCGTAAAAACCTGTCATGTTGGTTACAATCTCCTATGGCGCTGATATCCACCAGAGAACCCAGTATATTTAATCTCATCAGTCCTAAATCGACAAATGCTACTTTCATGTGATTAAATATTCCGGGAATGAGCCGACCGGAGGTTGGCCCCTTGCTTAAACCGTACAGCTTTTGGGCTTCGAAGTGGCATAATCAGTTGACCCAAGTTCAAAAACCAGGCCCACTAAAGCCTAGAGTTGAGGTGTAGCTGATTACTGACGTTCAGCTTGTCAGAATTAGACATTCCGGCTCTCCTATTTCCGTCGGAGACATCTTTCGGTCATTGGTCCCTAGTCCGGTAAAGGCCTGAACACTTATATGTATGATCTGCCCACGACTGAGCCCGCGCAGTGGAGCAGTGGGGGGCCTCGGCGACTGGAATGATCGAACTGTTGGAATTTGAAGTGCAGTTATCTTGACTCAAGTCGCTACATAACAGGGAGGAGCAAGGTCTTGAACCGTTACCTCCAAGGGATGAGTAAGAGTTTTCCTATGTAACGAGACACTACTGATTAGGCAGAACAGACTACTATTTGCTTTGAGCGTGAACTATCTGAATCAATCCACTATTGAACCCTGTCGCTTGAGACGATCGCATTGCTTAGACTCGAAAAACTATTACTTGAACTAAAGTCGCAACAACACCGGACGAATGAATATCTCGAAACGTTACTTCTCAAAGTTCGGTAAACTTTTTCTAACGCAATTAGGCATTACCGATTAATGGTATTGACGTAAGTTATGTCGTTCCCGCGAACTAACGAACTACGGCTTACTAACCTCATAAACGGAGAGAGGTAAGGAAGGCCAGTAAGTGAATAAAGTTAATATTCAAAATGTTCAACGACCTGACCAAAGAGCATGCAAGCGGCTCGAAGCTTACAAGCGGCGGAGTACTCGTCACGTTAAAACAAATGCTACAGTAAAACAAACGTGACAAGATTGTCAAAGGTCAAGTAGTCAAGTACTTCAGCACAGTACCCCCCCCTCCGAGACCGGAGGGCGGCGTGAACGACGCCGGAGGACATACAAAGGTCTAGGAGAAATGAGTAAGTAGACAATCGGGAAAGTGAACGTGACGTCCACTGCGGATGATATATGCGGGAGGCACTGCTGGAGGCAGCTGAGTAGGTGTTGTAGTGGACAAGTTAAGGGTGGAGGAAGAGGTTGCAGTTTGGTGCTGCGAACAAGAAGGAAGAGGAAGTATACTGGACGGAGTCAGTCGTCTAGGCCGTGCGAAAACTGGGGGGCCAGAGGTGCGAATGTGGTGGACAACGTCATGCTGGATCTCACCACTGCGAAACTGGGGTTTGATTATGTTGGGGTGTTGGAGGAGCAGGTCTCGGTATGGGCAAGCAATACCTGTGTCCAGAACAGATAAATTGCAGGAGTCATTAGAGAGTGTAAGACCGCGAACAGAAAGACCAGTTGTGCGGTCGAGGAGACAGGAACGCTGACAGTCAACAAGGAGATCAAACTCGGCTAGGAAGTCGGAACCAAGGATCGCATGAGGCATATCGGCAATCACAAAAATCCAGGAGAATGATCGACGTAAACCAATGTTTAGCGTTAGGGAACGACTACCAAAAGTGGAAATGGGGGAACAGTTTGCAGCTTTGAGATGTAGACCAGGGCTGGGATAGCGGCGGTCAACTGGAGTGGGGGGAACCACGCTGATCTGGGCTCCGGTGTCCACCAGGAAACGCCTGCGAGTGTAAATATAACCATAACGTATGGTATAACTATAAACAATCTGACGCGCTTGAATTTATCACGGAGCGCTAAAAGGCGTGACTTGGAAGGCTGACCTCTCAGTCAGCCCGGTGTGTGTTTGTGTAGAATAGCGGGTTGGCGGACTAAGACTTAGACAGCAATGGCTTCCTCTTGATGTGGCCTCTATGGCACTCCCACTCCCTATTATCCGAGCCGGACGTAGCGGCACACCTAAGGGCGGCTCCGACCGTGCCAGCCACCTGCGCCATCTCCCACCTCAGGTCCTTTTGAATTTGTCATGACACCGGGCCGAGGTGGAGGAGAAGGAGGAGGAAGAGGAGGAGGAGGAGGGGGAGGAAGAAGAAGAAGAAGAAGAAGAAGAAGAAGAAGAAGAAGAAGAAGAGAGACTGCAGTAGACTGCCAACAGAAGCGAAGAGACGAGTCCCAGGAGGCAGTCATAAAGAGGAAGACACGATCGCTGGGACAAGACCATTATTATCCTGACGTTTCGATTCCTGCTCTAACCCATCATCAGAAAAAAGGCCGATACGGGTAGTTCATGCCGAAGAGGCTGCAGTATTTATAGGATGCAGTCGCCATGCTATCGCATGACTATGAATATTCACGCTTCCCCCCCCCTCCCCTCTTAATCGGGGATCGTTGCACTCTATGTCTTGCTAGTCTCGCTTGTAATCGGGGATCGTTGCACTCTATGTCTCGCTTGTCTTTCGCCGTACGCAAAAATACTTGTCACCCTTATAAGCGCCCATTTCCAGCGTCTTCAGGGAGACGGCTGATATCCCAGACCATATGGTGGACCCACCATTGTGAAAATAAACACAATAAAATAACGTAAAGTATGGTTTGCCTGCTAACAAGGAGTCGCCACCAAATTGACAAAGGAGGAAACCGCACTTTTATTTTGAAGCAGGACAATTATGCGTCAGAAAATCTCAGCATCGCGGTTCGAAGCCCGCAAAAGTGCTGATTCTTTTATTGCTGAACGGCGCGCTTAATTCAAGAACTAAATTTCCGTGGGGATCATGTGGGTGCAACTAGTTACTTAATTAGCACGAGCGAACAAAGTGGAAAAATTGGTTACGGTTGGCCAACTAATCTCGCTGCAGTGTTAAAGCGGACTAACCTCCATTAATAAATGGAAAGTGAAAATTGGCCATTTGATTTCAAAAGCTTTTTTGCTATACTTTCGGATGTTAAAGTAGACCACAGTGTAGCCATTCTGTGGAAGGGAATAAGCTCATGTTGCGAGATTCACTGTATTGGCAGTACAGGTACTACTAGCTAAAAGCCCAGACACTAGTTTCGTTAGAAGAAGTCTGTAGCTAAGGATCTACTCCAAGGTAACCCATTAATTTCTGAAGAGGTTAAAATGCTGAGAAGTAGCTCAGTTTTTTGCCTCTAGCGCCTGAAATCATCTTACTATGACTACTCCGACACTTACGATTAAACACCAATTATACCTATCTACTTATAATAGCAAGTAAGTCTTTTTATTCTAGTCGAAGAATTGTCTACTTGGACGCCGGGCTCAACACATTCCTGGCCCTGTCCCTTGAGCCAATCACAGCAGCGGACCTGGGCAAGAAGTTTTCCTGCTACGCACAAAACACCTTCGGAAGCGCAACTAAGGAATTTCTGTTAACCGGTTTGTCCTCAGGGATTTTTGCAGCAAGCTGTTGCGACAGTTACACTTTTTTATTACCTGCAACTCGGAAAAAATTATCCTTACTGCAACGCATTATGCTCGGATCCGTCACCAGTCAACTATGAATTCGTAATAAGTGACAGTGCCCAGTAGCAATGTCCAAAGTGGCCAAATTGCTGGAAAGGACTTCCTCTCGAGGGTCGGGACGTCATGACCGACCGTGGTAATCACAAGCTCTCGCTTAAGTTAGCCGGCCACAGCGAACTGTCGGTGAACAAGGGGCTCTAAGTGTCTGTTTATGCTCGTAAACTCGATAGAGAAGTTAGAATTCGACCGGCAGAGCCCTTCCTAGGATCCAGCTTAAGACCTGCTAGTAATCCGACTACTCACATCTGTTTTTTCTGTGCTTTATTATTTCATTTCTGATTTCGTGAGAAACTTGGTTCTGTGGAAAATGAATATTTATAAAACTATCAGCTTCTCGGAGTTCATGACAGCGCCGTTCATGGCCAATGCCAACACTAGGCTTTTTGCTGATAGAAGCGAACAGGCGAGTTCTAGGTTACGGTTCAGAAAACGAGGATCCGATCATTGGAACAAGAAATTTATTAGCCTGACGTTTCGGATTCTCACTCGAATCCATCATCAGAGACATTCGCGGATAAAGGTGATGGTGGCACAAAGAGTGCAGTATTTATAGCACGTGGCTGCCGTGGACCGTATGTGCACTGCAATTAACAGTTCTCGCAATCACCGCTGGGGTCGTAATTGATGCGGTGCTGGTCAACACAGAGCTGGCGAGACGCGCAGTACTTCAGCACGACCGGCGAATGATCCGAGGGCTCCTTAACAATCGTCACACCAGCATCCAGCACGGATGACGAAATCACGGCAATTAACGACTCGGACTCGGACCGACAAACCACTGCCGCATCAATTACGACCCCAGCGGTGATTGCGAGAACTGTTAATAGCAATGCACATACGGTCCACGGCAGCCACGTGCTATAAATACTGCACTCCTGGTGCCACCATTACCTTTATCTGCGAATGTCTCTGAGGATGAATTCGAGTGAGAATCCGAAACGTCAGGCTAATAAATTTCTTGTTCCAGTGATCGCATCTTCATCTTCTGAACTAGGCTTTTTTATGGTTTTGCGTGCAGTTAACGAAAATTACCGTAGAAAACTTACCCTGGCACTCATGCAGTAGTGATTTGGCCTCCCGCTTAGAGAAGTTCCATATTTGCCGAACCTCTACGCTCTTTGGTTTCGCTAGGAAGATGTCTGACCTCTCTTTGATCCTCCCTAACTTCTCAACCAAGGAAATCTTTGAGTCCAGTTTAACTTAGGATTATTTCTATCGAAAGGAGATAGTAGGCGGACATATTTATACGTTTTTCGAATCTCTTTTGAGAAATAGACACGCATTTGCCACATGTAGCCTTTTGGCACTGTTAGTAATTTAATGCTAACTGAAAGTGAGCTAGGAGAATTGGGTTCGAAGCACTACCGTCACGAGTTAAGATAAAGCAGCCGTCAAAGCATCACCTATAATTGACAGTCGCCTTAACTAATAGCTGACTAGACGGTAACAATCGGGAGATGGCACCCAAAAAATCCGTCACCTAGAAATTATACCTTCAACAGTGGACTCAAACGTCTTCAGGCTATATCAGCGGTTTCAGGCCTTTTTCACGCACTACTTGGACTTTCCACGACGGCCTAATATGGGCTGGCCGAACGAACATCGCGGGAGGTTACATGGACGATGGTCGCTGTTACCCAACCTTCGCCATCTTTACACACGTACACCTGAATATACGGCATACATTCGCATTATGGCAGTTTATTACAAAACAAAAACACTTTTAAATAGGATAAGTCTGCATAACATGGGACAGGAACAGTTCCCAGGCATCTGTCAAAGACATGGCATTGAGGCCAAACCAAAGACCATACTGTACTTCGTCTATGTGAGCCCACACAGCTCGACCACATACAGGGCCTCCCTCGTGGAGTTTTCTTTTCTGTCTACTCCAGTATGCCTCAATGGCATTGGGGTGCCGTCTGGTGGTAGGGACCTTGAAGTTCTTCGAGTGGTTAACAGAGAAATGTAGATAACCTTCTGAGGGAAGACGATCATACGCCTTCCACTCGTTTGTTACCACTATACTGCCTTTGGCGACCCATTTTGTAATAACGGAACGGAGAGCGGGCCAACTTCGATCATTCTCCTGTTCAAATAAGGCTTTCCGTCGGCTAGTATCCTACATACCGACCTGCCACCACCCATAAAACCCCTATTACCACCTGTCCCGTAAGACAGGCTGCTTTGGCTAGGTGGATTTTTTTGGGTGCCATCTCCCGATTGTTACCGACTAGGCATCACAGTATTTGTTTTAATCCCTGATATCTCCATAATCACCGCTTTCAGAAGCTTCAGAGCAGTCAACCCCGCAATTTCCTTTGATTCACAATGGTCTTTATGAGTGTAATTTTTGCTCATCTCTGGCGACAAAACAGGATCAGCAATGTCAGTTTGCCAAAATCTCCATTGAGAAATTCAGAGAACGATGTGGCAAACATATCCCTTTTTACGATCGATTCTCGTCAGGCCTACATATATGCACATTTTGATGGTTGTTGAGGTAGCTAAAACGTGTCCGTCTCGACCTTGACCAAGTGTTGCTGATTAGCTTTGACTATTCTCTTCCCTCCTTCCACCTGTCTGAACCAATCAGCACAACGCCACTTTCCTAAAATCACACCGCCATTTTCTTTAATCCAGAGAAAGCTAGGCTGGATTGGGATCGAGCCGGCAGTAAACGCTTTATCACTGCTCAAGATTAATGGAGTTTTATGGAAGTGCGGATAGAAGGCTGAACACCCGTGTGTTCATCACTAAAGTAATGATTCAGTCTCCCTTCTACGCAATCAACAAAAATCCCCTCTTAACCGCAGCCTTTGTCAAAGGTCTTTGACATTTGGAGTGGCGGTTCTTCGTCCAGGTACTTGACCAGACACTGGAATACGGACCTCCCCCCCCCCAATAATTCAGGTGGTTTTGCGCTAAATTTCGGGGAGTACCACTACCCGTGTCCTAACGTCTGCCTTAACACTAACCCACGTAACCCTCCTGGTACTTAGTGCAAGGCCACCCGTGATATGGGGAGTCCATATTCCCATGTGTCCTACCAGCTGCTGAATAATGTGGAAAGGAAAGCGTAGGTCTCTGCGACCGCACATCCCGGATTATTTTGACACGATAGTAATATCGCCACATCTGACAAAATCCAATGAAACGCATCTGTTTGCTACAGACAAAAGGGCATACTGAAGATAAGCTATTCCGGCACGCAACTGGTGTTACTTTACTCCGCTTGACATTTAGAGGGGCATTTTGATTTAAATAAAGGGGTTATTTACTTGCATCTTTCAGACGCACTACTAACAGGGTCAACCATCATCCTCTTCGTTTTAGAATCCTCCATCTTGCCCGGTTGGTCTATTAATCGACCTCAGTGTGGAGCCCGTCTGCAACGCCTTTGTGAATGGCTCGTTCTCATCTTGATGGCCCACGGTTTTGTGTGGCTGAATTAACTGACTCCTTGTATCCTTTTTTTCCTCCTCCCAAATTTGGCCAAATGGTTTTTGCCCTCAGGTGTACATATCAGGGAGACCGATAATCTCCTTGTGTAAAATGCTGCATGAATCGAATGCGTTAACGTAAACAAATGTCTGTTGACAAGATCCCTTCAGTTCAGGCGCTTATTGCTCGCAGTAGAAATGGTAATGCCGCATTCTCCAACTGTGGAGACTTAGGAAACACTGACAAATACTGTTAAATATAATGTTAGGGGGAGCTCACCGGTCTTTCTTACGGAACTCACTCGTTCCGTTGTGCCTTACGGGTTCTCTCTCGAGCCCAACCAGCAGCCGCACAGCAGCTCATGATATAGGCAGTACGGTATGACCAACAAAGACAAGGGAGACTGGAATGGCCATTTCTGGCTTATTAACCGTCGTCAGCCAGTCATACCCCACCTATATAATGTGTTACACACTTCTACCCAACCAGTCCTGCGTTAGTCGTGCGCCGCTGTGCGGCTGCTGGTTGGGCTCGAGAGAGAGAGTCCGTAAGGCACAACGGAACGAGTGAGTTCCGTAAGAACGATCGGTGAGCGCCCATCTCTAACATTGTATATTCCCGATCAAAACCGACAGGGCAACGAGCTCGTGGCCCAGTGTTTAGAGGCGTGGATTTCTAACTAACAGGTCGCGAGTTCGAGCCTCGGGTGTTCCACACTCCGGATTTGGGTATGACTGACTGACGACGGCTAATAAGCCAGAAATGGCCATTCCAGTCTCCCATGTCTTTGTCGGTAATACCACACTACGGCTAAATATGCTATCGAATAGAAAAATAGGCGTTGGGTAATGGGACTGGCCAACGTTGAAAGCAATACGTATTCTTGCGGATTTCAGTGTAGGAACCTTTGAAGTCCGCTGAGTTGTTATCAATCGACAGTAACTGAACGCAGCTGGCAGGCGCGGTTGCAGAAGCTCGGTAGGTGCGGCATCCAGCGTGCGTGGGTTGTTGAACTGAGTCTCACAACAAACTCTAGAATTCGCCCATTCTTCATAACAATGACATCGTGACAGACAATCTTGTTTTCAATCACACCTTGGAAGGCTGTCTTTTACAGCCATCGAAAGCACACGTATACATCTGTTATATTTGAGTTCTCCCGGAGGTTAGTTTGGGTGTGTTATGGCTGCAGAGAATCACGTGTCGCAACTGGCTGGCATAACGTGACAGTTGTCTGAAAACCCCAAAAACAATCAACAAACATGCATCCCGTCTCGTGAAATCTGGACAAGTTACTTGGAGTCGGCCTTGTCCCACCCCCCCCCCTCTACCTGTCATGCCTTGCGATCCTATCTGTACGTCAGCTGGGATTCTGGACAGAATCGTAGGCGTCTAAACAAGCTCCGCAGTGTATGTTTCGGAGTTGTCGCTCCTGGTCTGCCTTATCAAAAGTCTGCATCACCGGGAGGGACTGGCTCGGTGGTGATGATAATGATATTGTGAGGGTGGTGGTGATGGTGGCGGCGGCGGCGGCGGTGATAGTGGTGATTGTGGTGGTGATGATGCTGCTGCTGCTGCTGCTGCTGCTGCTGATGATGATGATGATGATGATGATGATGATGATGATGATGATGATGATGATGATGATGATGATGATGATGATGATGATGATGATGATGATGATGATGATGATGATGATGATGATGATGATGATGATGATGATGATGATGATGATGATGAGGATGATGATGACGACGACGACGACGACGACGACGACGACGACGACGACGACGACGACGACGACGAAGAAGAAGAAGAAGAAGAAGAAGAAGAAGAAGAACTTTCGTCTCATTGTCTTTAGAGAACGGACCGCCCTTGCAAACAATTAAATGAAACCTCGATCTACTAATTGAGCTAGTTCGTTCCCAAAAATCTTGCCCCTGTCATTCGATTGAGCTTGTAATTCACACATAAGACCCTATGGCAGGGTTTGTTGAAAATAGTCGTTTCGACTGTGTTAGATGAATTTGGCGTCGGTCGTCCAATCACAACCGTCTCCTTGATGCCACTGATTGATGTACACAAAGGGACAACAGTTTAAACTTCGTCGCTGAGTTGAGCATACAATTAGGGTTCGACCGACGTTGTCGACGATGTTCACAGCAGGGCGGGCGCAAAACGAACGCATGCGCGGGTAGAGTGTTCTCACCTAGCCGCGTTTGTACTAAAGAGAACTTAGAATACGACACGTATTCGTCACTTTCCTGTAAACCGTTGTTTTCTGTTCCTCATCGCCTTTTAAGTGGACCAGTTCGTCGAGAAATGGCGACTGGCAATCTTTTGCCTGGGAAGATGGAATTCAGATGTCTCGAGAATTCACCAATGGTGTCCCACATGATAATGAAAGATGTGCCACCAACATACCGCTCCCACAACAGGACTTCCAGCCGTTGTAACGCTGCTTCAGCAATCAAGCTGGAAAACAGCGATCCCATCGGTATACCTTTGGCTTGTTCGTACACAGCTTCAGTAAAGGTAAAGGTCTTCAAACATGTATATCAATGCAGAATAGCATTACCAACAAAGACAATGGAGACTGGAATGGCCATTTCTGGCTTATTAACCGTCATCGGCCAGCTATACCCAAACCAGAAGTGTAAAACGCCTGGGGCTCGGTCGCGCGACCTGTTACCCTTTGTTCATTTCCGATGCAACCGACAGGGCAACGAGCTCGTGGCTCAGTGGTTAGAGGCGATGGACTTCCTACCAGCAGGTCGCGGGACCGACCTCCTCCCCCTCTGTTCCAAACTTCGGGGTTGGGTGTGACTGGCTGACGACATCTCATAAGTCAGAAATGGCCATTCCAGTCTCACTTGTCTTTGTTCGTAATTCCATTCTTCCTATATATATATATATATATATATTGATATGGGTAAAGATTCGAGGTCCAGATATTGTATCCCGTTCATCATCCCCCGAAGAAGACGAAGAAGAAGATGGGGCGAATTCATGGACCGAGTTATATTTGTACTGACGTTTCGGAAACCCTCTCGTTTCCATCATCAGAGTAATGCGTTGACTGTTCCTGCTGGTCTTGATTGCGTCAGCCTTGATACCCGCCTGGTATTATATCCGTGCGCGAGGCACGAACTTTGACCTGCCCGTTCGCCGCCGATTAGCGTTGACCTCTCCACGATTGACCGCCGGTGGGCTCCTGCCACTAATGACCCCTTTTCGGCCGTCGTAATTGTTGGTGAGCCAGCATGTTTGTCGGCCTCCCCCTCGTCACTCAACGGACTGAACAGTTGTTGGGGCTCATGTGAGTTAATCTCAGCCTCGTGGGTGTTGCGGTGAGGTGGCGTCGCATGCTGGTCACATGATCCCCGGCCGGCTTCTCTCCCACTTTCTGCTGACATCGGCTGTCGGCCACGCGTCACTTTGCTCGACTGTCCTGATGGCCTTGTTCGCACTGACTCGAGCCTTGTACGAAGCGCCTGATAGGCGGGATGCAGATCTATGGCTCTGTTGAGTGTGCCAGTCGAGGACCAACTTTCGAGCACCAGTCTGGCCATCTTATCATTGGCTCGGCCGATTACCCTTGCCTTTTCAAAGGCGAAATTGTGGCCATAAACCATAGACAGCTTGTCCTTGCAGTTGATTGCAAGCTGGTGTTCATGCAATCTTGTGCCAAGACGTTTGCCCGTTTCACCAACATACCTTGCATCACAGTTTTGGCATAGTATGCTGTAGACCACCGTTGATTGTTCTGTCACCGGTAGCGGGTCTTTGGGTCTCATTATTTGCTGTCTGATTGTTGACTCTGGCTTATGAGCCACTCCGATCCCGAAAGGCTTCAGGATTCTTGCCGTCGCCTCTGACACGTGCCTCGCGCACGGATATAATACCAGGCAGGTATCAAGGCTGACGCAATCAAGACCAGCAGGAACAGTCAACGCATTACTCTGATGATGGAAACGAGAGGGTTTCCGAAACGTCAGTACAAATATAACTCGGTCCATGAATTCGCCCCATCTTCTTCTTCGTCTTCTTCGGGGGATGATGAACGGGATATATATATATAAATTCACTCAGGAATGGGCGCACACCGATCCATTGGCTTCCCGAAGCAAACAAGCTTCGTATGGGCGATAGGGGTCACGAACAGGCAACCACCTACCAGGCCGAAGTCCGCCAAGCTATGATAGCAGAGCGGATACGACAGAGTCTGGGGGGTAGATTGATACAGCACTGTTTCGGGCTTGTTTGCCTTCATTCAGCCAATCATAACCCTGACCACCAGCTGGGACCGGAAACACAAACCTGCGCACAGACGCATGTGCAAATTACCCCCGGCTGTTTGCGCGCGTCCGTGGGTCGATTTCTCGCGTCGGTCATGTGATCTCTGGCTAGCTCGTTCCCCCAGCTGTGAGCGTGACAACTGCTGGAGGACCTGCGACTCATTCGTCAGTGCTGTCGGCTTGGTCTGGATTGACTGGAACCTTGTGCGTAACGCCTGATAGGCCGAATGAAGGTCAATAGTCTTGTTTATTGTGCCAACTGAGGACCAACTTCGAGCACCAGTCTGGCCATCTTGTCATTGACTCGACCGATGACGCTTGCCTCTCCAAAGGCGATACTGTGTTTCTCCTGTTGCATTAGACCATATACCAGTGACAGTCTATCCT
>CACRXP010000297.1:312818-323063 GCA_902702965.1 Spirometra erinaceieuropaei
GTTTGACCACTCGAACAGAGAAGGAGAGCTTTCGCACATCCATCCTTGCCTGCTGAGTGCGCAGTCCAAACGGGTGACCGCGGAGGTCGGTTGTGGTAGCGAATTCAACAAGTTCCTCGAAGGCCAGGCTGCAATCCAACCCCTTTACAATGCGGAATGCTTGCAAGGGATCCCCGCAAACTGGCCTGTAACTTAAAGGGAAGAGGTTCAGATTTACTAGGCGGTTGCATAAGAAAAGGAGCTTTGACTCCTAATCATGTTCATGCCTCTCATCTGAACTCTTTCGAGACAGTTTGATCCTCAAATGCCAACAGCCTCCAGGCCTGTATACCTTACCTCATGTACGACCGCACGAATGCTCCGAATGTCTTTATGAAGGCGTCTTCGTCAAAATCCATAAACGCACGCTGGGTGGCGTACACTACGGACATTGCGCTTTATGCCACTCTCGAACAATGAGCGGGTGGTTTTAGGAAATTCGTCGTCAGCACACCTAGGTCCATTTGAGCTATGGCGTCTTGTAGGGCTGCACCGCCCAGAAAGTAGTGTCCTATGCTGGCGGGTCTGGCTGTGTTGCCAAGGCGAAGTATGCTACGCTTACCAAAGTTGAACTGCAGGAGCCATCTATTTGACCACTCATCTTCGTCGGGAGGGTCTTGGGTTACACTCCATATCTTCATGTCGTCTGCAAACATTGCTACTTCGCAGTCCAGAGCTCTTGCGGCATCGTTTACACATATAAGGAACAAAATGGGTCCCAGCACTGAACCCTGGTGGATACCACTCTCGATCATAGCAGGATTTGATTTCCCTTGACCGATGCACACAACCTGATGTCGACCAAAACGGAAGTTTCCGATCCATCTGAGGAAGTCGCCGCCGATACATATTTTTTTTTAGTTATCTAACAGTATCTGATGTGGCACAGTGTCGAACGCTTCCTGGAAGTCGATGAAGGCTATGTGGACCGCGTGCTTGTCGTCGAGAGCTCGGGTCCAGCTCTGGAGAGATTTCAGCAAGGTTGTCGTGCAGGATCTTCCTTTCCGGAGCCCACGTTGGCATTTCGACAGCAGTCAGCGAACTTCCAGGAATTGCATCAGTTCGCTCTTTATGATCCTTTTCATAACTTTGCAAACAATACATGTTAAGCTTATGAGCCTGTAGTTTGTCGTCTATGCCCTGTTACCTCCTTTGTATAGCGGAGTAATAGGCACCAACTTACAATCGATAGGCAGTGTTCCAGTGTCAAATGACGTTTGAAAGGGCATCGACAAAGGCAGAGAAAGCTCACTGGCAAGTTCCATGAGAAGCTTGGGTGACATCTCATCTGGTTCAGTCAGCCAGTCAGTCAGTGTATTTAGGGAAATAGGCTAACGCCTTTGAACTCCCTATTTGTACATAAAAATCGATAAGTTAGCAGAATGTGAAGAAATTACAGCAGTAAGTGTATGCAGGCATTGATTCACATATGTCACTGGTCTCATGGCTAAAAAGTCACAAAGTCCGCTTGATGCTGTAGCATATGTCTGTCAAGTCTACATTTAAATGTCGCCACAGATTGAGACATGACAACCGTCTAGGGCCGATTATTCCACGGTTCCACGACACGGTTGGAGAAGAAATATTTTCTTACATTCAATCTACCCTGGGGCACACGTAGCCTTAAGGGATGTCCCCGGAGGTTAGTTGTTGTGGCGAGTTGGAAAAATTCATCGCACCGAAGGACGCAGTCCAAGCCACGCACGATACGGAAAGTTTGTATCAAGTCTCCGCGCAACTGCCTATAACTCAGAGGATAGAGATTAAGGTTAGTTAAACGGATCTCGTATGGCAGTGCACTTTGACCTCTTACTAATTTTGTGGCTCGCCTCTGCACCCTTTCGAGCAGATTGTAATCCTGATGTGTCCATGGTCTCCAGGCCTGAATTGCATATTCGAGGTGCGGCCTTACAAACGTGCGGAAGACTTTGGAGAAACAGTCTTCATCGAAAACTGCGAATGCCCGCTTGATGGCATACAGCATTGAAGTTGCGGCCTTGGCCGCCTTACTAACATTGCATAGAAGGCTTAAGACTGTCTGAAACCCAGACTCCGAGATCTTTCTGCGTTTCTGCTTCTCGGAGTGGTATTCCGTTCAGATGGTATTGCCGCGTACTAGGGGTCTGATTTCCGAGGCGCAGAATGGTGCATTTGTTCAAATTGAAGGACAAGAGCCATCTGCGGGACCACTCGTCCAGTCGACAAAGATTTTCTTGGAAGTTTGTCTCATCGGCAGCATTCTGGATAACTTTCCAGATTTTTATGTCATCCGCAAACATGGCATTATCACAGTCCAACCCATCTACACAATCATTGATGAACAAGAGAAAGAGGGTTGGTCCGAGCACCGAGCCTTGTGGAACTCCACTCTCTATGAATGTGCCCCTTAATTGCTGTCTTTCTACGCAGACAATTTGGGAACGGCCGACGAGGAAGTTCTCGATCCATTTGAGAAGTTTGCTGCGGATGCCCATTATTCTCATCTTGTGCAGGAGACGTTGGTGCGGGACACTGTCGAACGCCTTCCGGAAATCAATATAGGCCACGTGCACAGTGTGTTTTGCGTCCAGTGCTCTTGTCCAACTTTGCATTGTATATAGCAAGTTCTTCACACATGACCTTCCCCTACGGAAACCATATTGTGCATTGGACAAGAGATTGTTACTTTCCAGATAAGTCATCAACTCCTTTTTGATGATTTTCTCCATCACTTTGCATCAGATTGATGTCAGATTGACGGGTCTGTAGTTCGTTGCAAGAGCACGACTACCGCTTTTGTAAAGGGGTGTAATGTGGGCCGTCTTCCAGTCTGTGGGAAGGATTCCAGCATCAAACGATTCCTGGCACAGAAAGGATAGTGGTTTGATCAGCTCTCGGGCAAGCTCGAAAAGCAGCTTTGCTGGGATCTCGTCCGGACTGGGAGATTTACATTCCTTCAAGTTTTTTATTTCTTCCAAAATCGTTGATTCTCGAAACACGATATCTTTGATAGTGGGATCTGCTATGTTCGCGGAACTAGTGGGAATAAAGTCTGCTTCTCTTGTGAAAACGGATTGGAAATATTGAGAAAAATGCTCAGCTTTATTTTTACTGTCCGATATCTCCAAACCGTCATCATTCCTCATGACAGAAATTGGATTCCTGTAACGTGTGCTCTTCCGCAAATAACTGTAGAGCAATTTCGGATTTACTCTCAAAATCACGTCGCCTCTTAAAAATCAGGCTTTTCACCTTATTTCTTTGAACTTTATATTCTGTAAACGCTGCAATGTTGTTGTTTTCCCGAAATGTCTTCCACAATCTTCCTTTCTTATTGATCTCCTTTTTTAGAGTTCGTGTTAGCCGATGAGGGCGGTTGGATGTCCTAGGCTTTGATACGGGACAGTGGCTCTTCATTAGATGCAATAACCAACCCTTAAATAAATTCCAATCCTCATTAACGTTTCCGGAGAAGAGAACATTCCAGTCTATTTGTGATGCCTCAGCTCTCATTTGGCAAAAGTCCCATTTCCATATATTCGGCCTCGTATCCCCTTTCTTATACGGTTCAGAATACAGCTCGTACTCCCATAAAAGTACTGCCTGATTACTTCGACCGAGCGAAGATAGGTAGTACACCTCGTCTATACTGTCAGGATCTTTGGTGAAGACGAAGTCCAGACAACTAGCCTGTTGCCCTCCACGTTCTCTAGTTGGAGATAGGACACGTTGAGTGAGAGGAGCTTCTAGGGTTGTCTTTAGTAGACGGTAATCGAAGGCATTCTTCGAGCACTTCGCATGCATATCGCTCCATTGAATGCAGGGTGCATTAAAATCCCCCATGAGAACAACGTCTGGTCGACTGGCGATCTCTTTTATGCTTTCCAGTAGACAAGTGTCTGAGTCAGGATCCGCCTGAGGGGGCCGGTAGATAGTTACGACTTCGAGGGACTGAGACCCCCGTGCCTTTATAGTCAGCCAAATTGCCTCTGTATCGTTAGAAATTTTGTCCGTCCTCTCACACACAGTTAAGTTGTTCTTTACATACATGGCAACTCCTCCACCTCGGCGGCCCCTCCTGTCTCTCCTAAACAATGGGTATCCTGTTCGTGCTACCTCGCAATCATCCACGTTCTCTGACAGCTACGTTTCTGCTACTGCTATAACATCGGGAGGAGTATCGGCTACCTGTATTCTCAGTTCATCAAGCTTGGAAAACAGACTCTGAGCATTGGTGTAAAAGAATTTAGGTTTGCAACATTCGACAGTACTTCGTTCGGTTTGTCTCGGGCTTGACAATATTTTGTTGCTGCCGCCATCATGATGACTGGCTGGTTCCAAAGCAACATCGCATTCCTCTGTATCACTCGTTCCCTGAAAATAGCCAAGTTGCTCTCTCCTGCTGCAGTCTCCTCTTCAGCTCCGTCACTAATTCGCGGCGTTTCAGACGTTCCGCTGGAGAATAGTCCGGTTGAAAAAAACTTCCCTGTGAGAGTTTCGGAGTCAGCTTTTCCTGGACAGAAGTAAGCTAGCCTCCTCTTTACTGCCCAAAACGATTTTCAGAGGTCGTGGCCGCACAGTTTCCGATTGTTCGCTCACCTTCTTTCCGATCCTGATGGCTGCGTGAATAGTTACCATTTCATTCGAATTAAGCATTTTGTTCAGAAGGTATTGAAGCATATAGAGGTCAACGGAAATTCTCGCCTTCAAGGTAGGAGCATTCGACTCCGGTAGGCCCTGAACAACTACGCAGTTCTGACGATCCAGGGGTTCATTTGTTCTGTTTCCGGCGGCCTTGTCAGCTGAAGGTCTCAGGAGATCAACCGGAGTCGTCTGGGGTTTTATACTCCAGTTGTGGTGCTTACCCATCCCATCTTGCCACAAGCTTGTTTCCTCACTTCCAACCGAGGGTACTACTGAACACGCGGAATGGCTGAGAGAAGTTGATGGTTCGCTTGGGTTGTCTTCCGTAGAAATGGGAGACTCCGTTGCTATTTGCCCATCGTCATTGGTATCGGCGTCCTTGCACTGAGGTTTTTTACAAACCTTGTTCTTTGGCTGTTTTGGAGTTTTGCTCTTCCCCTTTGTCTTGCTGACTCTAGCGCTGGTAACCGCGTTTTGCCTACCATCGTTCGCTTGCACGAGTTCCTTTAAAGCAGTCAGCTCTTTTTTAAGTTTTTGGACTTTCAGAAGAATATAGGAGCACCCAGTGCACGACTCGTCCTCGTAACTAACAGATTTTGCTGTGGTTACGCTTTTAGCGAGCTTTGCGGGTCCCTGGTTGCAACTGTAAAGGGAGCGAGTCCTAATCCTGGGAGGCAAGGCCATGTCAATAGACTTTCCTTCATGCATGATGCCGGTCCTGGACGTGGAACTACCAAAAAGTTGCTCTGTGTCCAGTTTCGTTTCAAACTGGTAATTACGACAGTATATGATGGAGTATGGCAAATATTGGAAACCAAATGGTCGAAAATACGCCTATTTTTGAAAAAGTCGATGTAGAGAAAAAATATGAACGGTACGAAATATATGCAGGAGCGACTCAGCCTTTTTGAGAATATCGAAGGCCCTGAATAACTCCCGATCTTCCTGGGTGTAAACGATTTTGTTTTCCTAGGCCGATATCTGCGCGCGAATCGACTCCGTAGCCCGTTATATTTTGATGAAAAACAAATTCCGCTTAGAGACAGACTTCTGGTAAATTTCCACGCGAGAAAATATTTCCAGAGACGCAAAAAGAAATTTGGTACGTACAGTTCCAGCGGCAACCTCAGAGACGGTAACTGTGAAGTGGTATCTTCGTCAAAATAGTCCCAGTTGGAGCTCAGAAAATATCGTTGTACTCAGTCGGGCTCAGTCTGGTGACTTCGATTATTTCAGTGCCTCTAATTCTCTACGGACAATGCCTTCTGGGAAGAGTATATTACTGACGCTTCGGGTCGGCAATTCTTCTGTTGATTGAGGAAGGAACCTAGCCTCGTTTGCCTAGAATGATCGGAAAAACTGAAAGATACGCAGCTTTATCCCTACTACCAGCAATCTCAACGCCATCAGTAGTGCTTATTAAGGGGATTTGATGTCTGTTCCTTGCACTTCCTCGGAGGTAGCTGTAGGGTAATTCTGGGTTCTGAATAGCTTTTTGTAGCAGGTTCTTCCCGAGTTTCCGCCGCGTTTTTATGATCATTTTTCTCACTTATTTCGTCTGTGTCTTGTAGGTGTTGAAATATGCAACTTGCCTAGTGACGCAGTATTTTCTCTACAATTTGTGGTTACTGTTGATTTCTTTCTTAAGGTTGCTATTAAGCCACCCAGGGCGTTTGTCCAGTCCTACACTAGTCAGTGGGCAGTGCTTGTTGATGAGCTGCAGAAGGACATTCTTGAACAACTCCCAGTCATCGTTGGCACTTCCCGTAAACAATGAGCCCCAGTCGAGACCGGATAAGTCTGCCCTTATCTGATGGAAGTCGCCTCGCCAAACATTCCGTCTTTTTTGGTCTGGAGCATGTCAAATGGAGAGTAACGAATAATCCCACATAAGCACTACGTGATTATTTCAGCCAAGGGGTGGCATGGAGGTGATCTCGTCTATGCTGTCTGGTGTTTTCGTAAAGACCAGATCCAGGCAGTTTGTTCTTTGTCCTTCACGTGTTCTCGTTGGGAACATTACATGTTGTGTGAGTGATGCATTTAATGTTTTGTTCAGCAGACGGTAATCGAATGCCGATTTTGGACCTGACGCTTGGAGGGTATTCCAGTTTGTTCCTGATGCGTTGAAGTCGCCCATAATCACGATATTAGGTCAACTGGCAAATTTATCCAACCAATCTAACAGTTGAGTGTCGGCGATTTGGTCTGTCCTTGATGGTCGGTAGACAATGAGGACACAAGAAACCAGTAGCTTTGATGGTCAACCAAATAGCTTCCGTGCCGCACGCAACCTTGGTGGTGTTTTCCGACACTGCCAGGCCTTCATTCACATACACAACTATACCACCGCCCTGACGATGTTCCCTGTCCCGCCGATAAATTTGGTATAACGACAAGGCTATTTCGCTATTGCTGATATTCCCGGACAGTCAAGTCTCGGGTACTGCTAAAACGTCCGGAAGCAGCTCGGCAAGACAAAGTTTTAGCTCGTCTAGTTTTGATTCGAGGCCTTGGGCATTTGTGGGCAAGCACCTAAGGTTTGCGCCAGCCGAATTTCCGGTTGCATTCGTCACTATTTTGAGTAGTACTGCGTTATCTCGGACGCCATGTTCTCTGGGCTCCTCAATCACTTGATGAATTCCATTAATGCCCCTTGCTTCAGCCAGAACACTGGACGTTAAAGGCTTAATTGTGTTGTTGTCTCGAGCGGCTGGTTCCACGAAGGTTTCCGTGTCAGCTGAGTAGCTGCCGTCGTTCTTAGTATTACTGGCTGGTTCCACTGAAACGGCATATTTTTCCAAACTACTTTCCCTTTGAAGATAGCCAGATCGTGCTCGCCCCCTTCAGTCTCGATTTTAACTCCAAGAAGTGTTCCCAGCGTTTCAACCAATCGGCTAGCGAGTAGTCCGGTTGAAAAAAACCGTTTATCTTTGTTTCTGAGATAGGTTTTTTGGAGATTTGCTTTTTGTTCTCTAGCATCATTTTGAGAGGACCAGGTGATGGTGCTGCTGGCCCGTCTTCACTCCTTCTTCCTATCCGGGATGCTCTCAGGACCTTTATTTTCATGTCTGCCTGGAGTAATTGGTTTAGTAGACCATTAAAAGTAGCAAGATGATCCGAGATAGGGTCTTCAGGTCTGACTGCATTCAATTCAGACAAGCACTGAATAACCAGACACTGCTGGCGGTCACGGTCCTCCTTACTGTGTCTTTCCGGTGAATTCCTTGCATGTGGGCGAGGACGATTTACGGATTCGTCGCTTGCAAGCACCATTTTGCTGTCGACCGATTGTCCCAAGCAACCCAACAGTGCTCGTTGTGACTTTAGACTCCTGTTATGGCCTTTCCCTCTCCTCCCTACCCACGGGTTCATGTATTCGCATTCATATACTTGCTGAAGAGGGCCCTCTAGGTAGTTGAGAGAAAAAGAGGGCAACAGTTGTCTGGATGACCTAGTTATATCATCTCTTGGCAAAATAGAAATCCCGGCACTTACAGCAAGAGGCTTAGGCGAGATGAATTCCGCGCCAGGTAATTCTTTTGTGACATAGCTTAAGTCTTCTTTCTTGAGAATGTGGTTTGACCTTGTCGGCGGCTTCGTTGTCGTTGTCCTCCTGCTACCGTCATCTGCGGTTTTATCTACTGAGTTGCAACCCGTGTTCGGAGATGCCCCGAGACGATAATTTTTTCGCGTCTATGTTTTTCTGTTATCTTCCATCTACAAATAGTCACAACTCAGACCGAGGATAAATGATAAATCCTTATCCCATTAACAAAATGGGACCAGGCTCACACCTTCGGCCCTTTCGACTAAGGAACAAACATGCAGCTTGTTGCTGACACAAATATAATCCGGTAATTCTAGCCCTTTTGTTTTTGCCGATCATACTTCCACATGCCCTACATTCAGTTGAGGTGGTCTAAAAAATACCACCCAAACGATCGCTCTTTGGGACCAGTGCATGCATCGTACGGGTGAGTGCAGATGATGCCTCAATCGATTATTTCGTTGTGAACAAATTATATGCAAGTCATCGTTGATGCCATCCGGAGGATTCGTTAGATTTCGTTTGTGACCAGCGAACTAGCACCATTTAAAGACAGTGACCGACGGCCTTGCAACGTCGACTGGGTCTTCTTATTGCCCAGATAAAATGTTAAAAACATCAAAATCCCTGAAAGGACAAAGTTCATTTGCGCCCTGGAAGCTGCACTTTTTATCCGTGTTTCAAAAATCGAATGTATAGCATCTATGACAATTGCAAGGGTTTTTGCGCGTTGATCAATGTAGCTTCTGGAGACCTATGTGATTGCAACGATAGACATTAGTTTTAGTTAAAACATCGATATTAGTTACTTAATCTACTGATCGATACCTGTCATGAAGATGCTGTAATAAAATCCGACAATATAAGGAAATGTTGGCCAGGAAACTAAATGCAAATAACCCTGTCTACGGACGCTATGCATGTTCACGAAATAACAGTCAAATTATGTGACCAGACAGTTTATTTTATGTTTCGCCCATGTGTTCTTTAATTTCACCTCTTGGGCAAACAGGCCTAACGGAGTCCTTGTTTTGCTTTCGTCCAGGAATCTCCGATAAATTTTGCTTCACCGCCGCAGGTAGGATTAATGTAAAAGTTTAGAGTACGCATGCATTAAAGTACTTGAGTGTTTTAGTATCAGAAATGAAAGTGACTGATTTGGTTTGTACTGCGCAACTCAACGTGCTGCCGAATATAACATTGGAAACTAAAGTTGTCCGCTTATGCTTCAAGCTCATTCTCCACCTGCCTCATGCTTTCCTAGAACATTACCTTTCATCCTTTTTGTATTCTGCATTAGTTGATGGCCCATGGATGTACTGCCAAGGAGGTCGATAAGTGTGAATTAGACATTTTCTTTTCGACGCCGATCCTAAAGTAAGTTCACGTGAAAACTAACATGTGAAGATAGGTTCATATGCGAGGCACAACACCAGGGAAAAAGATGCCGTTCAGTACTACCGCTATGCCTCCCCTGATCCTTCGTTAGTAATGTTTTCTATTTCTTCGCGTACTAAAAACAAGGTTTCGGTTACTTCAATTCAATTCAATTATTTTTATTAAAGACCCGTCGGGGTCCCATCAAAGCAAGTAAAAATAAATTAACATGCAATTTTAGACGAGGTAGGCAAAATCTGTACAAAGTGCAATACATAGTTTTTGAGATTAGAAGTTCGTTAAGCAAAATGATAATGAAAAAAACGAGGGGTGAAAAAAAAACTCCAAAGCGAAATTTAAAAATGATTGTAGTAATTTAACAGGAGAAAAAAACCCCCACAGAAAAATAGCATCAGAAAAAATCAGAGAGGACTGGCCTGCATGTGGCGGTACAAAATGGAATATAGTCCGACATCAACATGGCCGAAATAAATGTCAGCTGTATATGGCATTGTGTAACGGATTTCATAAAATGGTACGTAGGCGGGCCGGTCAGGACTGGCCTGTATCGCCTTGAATAAGAAAAATAAGTGGCGAAATTGAAAACCAGTCTCGAGCTGATAGGAACCCAGATGCGGTCGGTTTCATTCAACCGA
>CACRXP010000297.1:323272-333361 GCA_902702965.1 Spirometra erinaceieuropaei
CGGTTTCATTCAACCGAGTCCATCCGAACATTGGGGAAGGGAGATGCGACCAGACTACTTGTATATGGCGAATATAGAAGGCTTTGTCAAGACCGCCGATGGAGCGCATTCTGTAAGGGCACGATGACAACCAGTCTCGAGGCGACAAGAACCCAGATGCGGTCTGTTACATTCATCAGAGTCCACCCGAGGATAGGGCAAAGGAGATGCGACCAGATTACTAGTATATGGCGAATATAGAAGGCTTCGCCAAGAGCGTCAATGGAGCGCATTCAGTGAGGGCATCATGAAGATCAGTCCCGAGGCGATAGGAACCCAGATGCGGTCGGTTACATTCAACCGAGTCCAACCGAGGATGGGGTAAGGGAGATGAGACTAAACTACTAGTATATGGCGAATACAGATTTCTCCAAGAGCATCGATGGTGCGCATTCTGTGAGGGCACGATGCATGAACTGAAAAATTGGAATAATTAACATTTCTGGTGAGGGATCTTAGGCAGCGAGACTACTCATAAAGGAAGGAAACGTGAACAGATACGGAAATTTAATAGCGGCATGCGAAATTCCCGGTGGCCCTTTCTCAGTGTCATAGAAAAAGTTGTCTGGGAAGGATGAGGAAAATAAAAGTTTAATCGAGTCAGTATTCAGATAAAGGCGTAGCCTTCTCTTAAAGGTGTGTAGATTTTCTGAAGATCTTATATTTATTGGAAGGTTATTCCAGAGGAAAGTATACCTGGAAGCGAAAAAAGGGGAGCGCTTAGAGGTGGAGGACGCTGGAGGAGGTATAATTAGAGACGAGTTGCGAAAAATTGTATGGGCGACTACTAGGGGTAAGTGTTGAAATCCGAGAAAAATTTGAACTATGATTAATGCGAAGGAGGAGACAGAAACCTGCTTCTAGTCTTCGAACCCATAAAAACTTTAGGTTAATTAGCTGGCATCTATCTGAGTAGGAGATATTGGGATGTTCCTTATCTAAAAGTTTTTTTAGAAAAACGTCTTTGGACATTTTCAATTTTTAAACGACTGGCTTCATTCATCAAACCAAAGAATGGGCAACAATACTCGAGAATGGGAAGTGCAAACATACGATAGAGCCTTAATTTAATTTCAGGAAGATAGAAATTGTAAGAAATAAAGCCACAAATCTGGGCAGCTTTGGCTGTAATTCTGTCAGCGCGCGGCGAGAGATCCAGATTACTAGTGTAGCTTAAACTTAAATCCTTGATGGTGGTACATTCAGTCATAGGTGTGCCCTGAAAGACCACTGGTTGGGGTAGCCTATCAGGTCCAAAACACATATAGCGACATTTAGACGGACAGAATTCCATTAGCCATTTTGAGCTCCAAGTTGAGAGAGCAAGCAAGTCAGCATGGATTTGCTCCAGGCAATGAAGGCTCGTAGATTTATTGAAAGAATATACACATTTGAGATCATCGGCATAAATAAATGATTGAGAATGTTTAACTGCTGCTGAAATATCATTTATGTAAAGCAAGAACAAAAGAGGACCTAAAACGGTACCTTGTAGGACACCGCTCACAATAGGACTTTCACTGGAAAGTGGAGATCCCATCAAAACCTTTTGTTTACGATTAGACAGGTATAACCTGAGAAAGTCTATTAGTGGACTGCGAATTCCCATAGCTTCCAATTTAATCAAGAGTCTTTTATGTGGCACTTTATCAAAGGCTTTACTAAGATCAAAATAAATAACGACAACAGATAGGTGATCATTACGAAGAGAGGTAAGTAGATCGAGGAACGACAGATGACATGTTTCACAAGAGCGATCTGGTAAAAAACCATGCTGGGAAGGGCTAATAACTTGATTGGCTATGCAAAATTCGGTAATTTTTACGGCGATAATTTTTTCGAAGATTTTGACGAGAGAGGGTGTTTTATGGACACCTCGATAGTTCTGTACGTCAGAACGACAGCCAGACTTAAATACTGGAATAATAATAGAAGTTTTCCAATAGTCAGGGAAGAAGCCATTTACGAGAAATACTGAAAAGATTTTGCTAAGCAGAGGAGGAAAATCTCTTAGCTGTTTTATCAAAGAGTTTGGGATATTGTCCGTACCTACTGAGTGAGAGTTAGGAAGATGACTTATCAGTTTTTGAATACATTCAGGAGAAAAATTAATGAAGCTAAGAGAAGCATCAGACAACGAAGGAATTAAAGGGATCGGATCAGTTTCAATGGTGAAATGCTTGGCAAAGAACGAATTTAAAATTTCTGCTTTGCCTGACTCCTCTGTAATGAAGGCATCACTTGCACTAAGCAAGGGCGGAATGACTTGGTGGGACTTAGCAGATGATCTCTGACGGAAGATCTGAGCAACTGATTTAGAAGAATTCACGTCATTAATAGCTAAAGACTCTCTACGCCTATCTCGCTCGAGCCTCATTTTCGAAGCTAGTTCAAATATTTCAACGATTCTTAGATGAACTGATAATGAACTCACAGAAGGATCTTTAAACTACTTCCGTAGCTTCTTAAGTCTGTTTTTAAAAAAGTGTGGGATAGCGGTGGAATTATCACTCGATTTGAACATCTTCCGAGGAATAAGGTCAAGAAGACCTTCTGTTACGCATTGTAATAAATTGTTGAAAAAATGTAGATCATTATTTGAAAAAATATTGTGCCAATCAAGAGTGCATGTAAAGTTATTTACTAATTCCTTGTTAACATTAACAAAATCAAAATACTACGTTGTACTGTTGGTTTTGCGGAAATGGCAACTGGAAGGCGACAATGGATTAATGCATGATCACTTGCAAAGAGGTCATGATAGAAATCCATAGATAAAGGGAAGGTGCCATTAGTAAAAATTAAGTCTGAAACACTGTCGTTTCCGGTCGAAGAGTGAACTAATTGAGACAGGTTTGAAAAGTAAATTGTACCAAGCAGCTTCTGGAATTTAGGAGGAGAAGTATGTGTGTGCCAGTCAATTTCTGGCAAATTAAAATCGCCTACGATTATCTTGACATCGAAAGAAGTTTCTGCAATTTTTTCAAAGAGTTCACAAAGTTGGCTTTCATTTCCGGAAGAACAAGGAGGATTATATACACATCCGACTAAGGCTTTCCTATTTTGCGGAAGGATTACCGAAGCAAAACATAAATTTCCAGAGAAGGAGGAAATGTTCAAGTTATAAGGCGATTGTGCAAGTGATGCTCTTTTGTAAAGAAGGCATCCACCGCCGCGTCTGTCGGCACGGTCCTGGCGGTATAAACTGAGGCCATCTATGTTAAGTGCCGAGTCTGAAATTAGAGAGTGGGCCCAAGATTCAGTAATGCACAATACGTCTGTGTCAAACTCAACCGCTACACTTCTTAGGTGTGCCATGTTTTGCACGACAGATCTTGCGTTGAGAGAGACAATACTGAGCGTATTCCTAATATGTAGGTTCCGCTCATTGCTACTTATAAAAAAGGAAGAGCCGGAGGTGGAAAATTAAGCTGTTGGAACGAAGCAATTGGTGGAGGACAAAGTTGCTGCGGTCTAAAATTTATGGGGTAATTACTAGCTAGAGATGCAGCATTAGGTGGAAAAACATTTGAGGAGGACCCAGGAAGAGGAAAACTATTTTGTTGGGTTGGAAAAATAGGAGACAAGAAAATAGGATTCTGGGAATTGTTAGCATAATACGAGGGGTAGTTCATGTTAGGTGGCGGACGTAATGGTTTCGGAAAACAGTTAACATCAGGAACGGGCTTTATTATTTGGGGTGTCAGGCTAGCAACGGGATTGAAAATTTATCAGCAATGCAATATACTTGCATTTTGCAGTCTAATGTGTAAGAGGGCTTCACAACTGTGGCGTTAAGTTGAGAATTCAGGATAGGAACAGGTAAAGACCTACCTGAACTCTCATCTAGCTTATTAGACTTAACTGCAAGGTCCGACCTGAGTGGCCAGGCGTGGGAACGGGGTGGATTCGATGTAAGTCTATTAACCAAATCACTATTCGAGTGCTGGGAGCCGGTTGTGCTTCAAGGACTAGCTCATCTTTACTGCTAAGATCAAGCTCCCTTATAAATTTGGGAGCCGCATTTGAACAATCCTTGCTCCGTGGGGGAGTTTTAAAGAAGCTAATTTTAACCGTCTCTGTGATAATGTGATCAGTCGAAGAGCTAGATGGAACTGGGGCCGCTGTAGATAGTGGGGGGATTTGGTCGACACCAGTTGGAGAAACTGCTTTAGAGGAAAAAGGCATTTGAGTAGATTTCAGGGGCGGCTTTACGTTTGGTAATGGTGGAGAAACTTTTCGTTGCAGTGGAGTTTGGTCTCGACTAATAAAAAGTTTATTTGCCCTGAGATATTGAGCCGAGCGATCCAAATGGGAGAAAATAAAATCCACTTCTATCGATGAAAAGAGTTTGACAAGAATTGGTGCATTCTTGCTCCTAGATGAAAGCCTTTTAGCTTCCGCGACCCTAAAGTTGAAGCCGCATGAAAAAACGAAATGAAAGGCGACATCTATTGGCTGTCTACTCTTGGAACGTTTTTTAATATAAAGTTGAAACTTCGTTTGTGCCTGTCTTCAGTCTCAGTCGCAACCAGGTTAATGAGAGGCATGAGCTTCTCACACTGCTGAGACGTAAGCGTTGGCAAATTTCCGTCAAGAAGGACACCAAGGACAGAAAAAATTGATCCGCAACGAGACATAAAGTTGTTAAAATCATCAAGCGCCCCTAGATCAATTTTTTTCATATGAACAACGGGTTTCAGATGAAGTTTAGTTTCCTTCATATTTCGACGAAGGGTTGCATGAGGTTTCAGGCCGAAAACGCAATACAAGACTTAAGTTCAAATATTTATATGGATGATACCTGCCGAAACTTCGAGGTTATATGGATGAGGCTATGTATGATGAAACGATTTCTGAAAGCTGCCAATATTGGTGTACTAGACAGCACAATTTATCCTAAGCAAGTTTTACTCAATACCAGAATGCAAACTTGAAAAAAACGGGCAAATGACAATTTCGTAGGTGGCAAAACAGAACTATGAATAAATCTGAATAGGATAATGAGGCTATGCAGGATAAAATAGATAACAGTATAATTCTCAATAAACCACATCTCACGTTTTATCGTGGGCTTCCGGGCTATAGCTACCTGTTTTTGGAAATAATATGTCTTCAGGTTTTTGTGCAGCTCTCAGCGTTCTTCGCGAGGTCTGTAGTCCTGCGTTCCCAAACAGAAATACTCCACATTATTTGGAACAAACCGCTTATGATAAACAGGCCAAAACTCAACCCGATGAACTTAAAAATTCGAAAGTAAATGAAGGTGGTGAAGTAAGAGCTCAAGGTTCCCGGTGAGGACTGTGTTTGCGCCAAGAAAGTAAATATAAAAATGTTCTCTATATTTATGACACAGTAGACGAATGTGTTTCGAAATTCGGAACAATTCGTTTTGTCCTCTTTAAATAAGGTGTTTCGATCAATAATTCATCCGGAGATCCAGTTACAGCCCGAATAAATATCTGTCAGTAGCAGTTTGATAGGTTAACGCGCCTTCGACTGACCGGCTGACGCAACTGTTTTAGAGGAAAAAACGTCCTTAAGGGAATTCACGGGGGTCGAAGATAACTAACTCGCGCTCGACAATAAAATCTTATTCTGTTTTGTTCTGATATCTGTGCATACCGCAGCAGAAGGTCAGTGTTAACGAACGGGGACAAAGTTAGATAGACTTTGTCATTTTGTCTAGAGTTCGTAAATTTCCGCATGAACTAATAAGAATGAAAGGCACTGCGGCCTGAAGACAGATGCGAGGTTTTCGTAAGAGGGCGAAATATTCAGTATTCAGAATTCTTTGCCTTTGCTTATACTTAACGGTTTTTTGAAACCTGTAAAAAACGTCCTCCCTGTCCTTCAGGGGTTTAGGCATTTATCGTCTTGCAACCTTGGTCCGTTTATTTTAGTCTTGCATTTGCATTGGTGCTGCGGCTGTCCTTGACGTCGTGGGTCTAGATTAGGTTGGTACGTCCGTCTCCTCCTGTAAGTGGATATCACGGAATTATTTATTTTGTTCCCTCCGTTGTCTTTGCGCCTTTTTAACAGCGCCACTCTTCGCTTAGTTCATTAAGTTATACTTTGAGCTGGAGGTTCCCCAGCTAGACCCTTCCACTTACACCGTTTAGATTTCAGCGGTCTTTGTTAGTATTCTTTCTTCAGTCTGTCTGTTTTGCATTTGCTTAGTCTTTGCACTTTCTGTTTAGCCTGCCTGTTTATTAGCAAATTTTTCACGGTGGCATGCGCACGGCACCATATTTATTGGCCAATATTTATGGAATTTCACCCTGTCAGCCAATTGCAAGTTGACGTTAGCTTATTCGTATATTTCAACCATTGTAGATTAATTGAATGCTAGCGACTGGCTACCATCCGGTATTTCCGATTATCTAAATCGTAATTGGTTGACTAGATTTTCTGTGCTATGTCCCACCTCTGGAATATTCAGATTTGAGATTAACGGCATAAAAGGCCTTCGCGGGTCAGTTTTAAATTGTTTCAATCTGGCTACTCTTTTCGAATGTTTACCCAAAAATTGTTTGCAAGCTTCCGGTAGACAGATTTTCCAAAGTTAACGATATTTCTACAGCGCCATAAGCGGGTAATATTGGAAATTAGCAGCCCATCGTTTATAACCTACAATGTTGGTGTACTAAGTATCTAAGATCTTTGGGTTTTCGATTGACTTCCTCTGCGATATGTTTATTCTTAGAAGACTTTTTGTCTAGTTTTTGCCAGGAAATCATCCACTACGGGTCAACGCGTTGTTTTTAGAGTAAGAATTTGATTTCCTATCTGTGGACCCGTGTAGAGACTACTCGTGTTCTGCTCACCTACTCACTACGCTAACTAAGGCCGGCGAATTTTACGACAAATTTGGATTGGTGTATCCGCCTGCTTTCTCTTGCAGTTACTAGGAACTTAGAGCATCCGCTTACAAGCTGTCTTGTCTCGTAACCTTTCCGACACCGAAATATTTGGAATCGGTGTTGAAACAGGTCATTACAGAGCCCTTCTAGCCACTAATTGCGCTCCTTTTTCTGTATTTCAATGGTTTCTGCCTGCTTCAACTTACAATACTATCTTTAGGCATTATACTGATTTCGCATCCGGGCTTTTGACTGTAAACGTATCCAGAGCAGTACGCCGGGGTCAGCTGCTGTTTTTGCCGTGTTTAATAAACAGACCTGTGCGCTTAGCTTATATACAATAATTGTTTCATCGTAACCCACTCATTCCTAAAAAGCTAGTCAATCAACCTGTCTTTTGAGGTTCATGCTGGGAATGTTGTTTATTTGGGAAATTTTGGTTTTGGCTTGAACTGGTAAATATTTCCTTCCATGGGAACTGTTGCTAACAGTTCATCTATGCCTTAAACGTCCCAATAAAAGAAGACTTGCATTTTTTACTTTGCCTGCGGTTGTCCCATCACACTTAAACGGTCGAATTTATTAAGTTTCTGTTTAATATGATCTCCTAAATAGTTTTGCATCCTTACTAAATAGGCACCTCATTATGTTCTGTAACGACTTGCGAATGAGCAGTCCTCATATTAAGTATTCTGTACCCTTTTGCGTTGCCGGTATTGTGACCTGGCCACTAAGCAGATGCCAAGAGTAAAATAAGTGGCGAAAAAGTCACTATTTTGACCTCATGTTTGCGCTTTTAAAGTTGACATCCCGGGCGTTCTATTAGGGTCTACCAGCGATGCAATAAAACAGATTTTAGAAAGTTAGGTGAGCAGCCAGACCATTTTCAGAAGGAAAACCGAAAAAAACGTTTCGTGGCCTCCAGGGTCTCCTTTAGTCTAGTGTTACCGATCGGCGTCTGATAACCCGTCTGTCTAAGGTCAAAGGCGTTTAATCGGTATGCTAGGAGTGTAACGCCTTGGTCGTCATCATTTTAGCTCAGCGTTCTAACCGTTTGCTAAGGCACAAAACGTCTCTCCACAGCTATGCGCCCACTCATCATTTATGTCTTCAGATGTATGACAGCGTATCATGAGAGCGAGAAACCGACTGCCAGTTTCATTATATTTTTGGGGACATTTATGCTCCTAACGTCCTTGTGGCAATTGAAATAATCAGATCAGTTTTTAGTTTTGGCATATTTCCCCTATGGTCGTTATGAGATCAAGAACGTCATAACATTTGTTAATGTTAGTGAGATGCGGAGAGTTCAGTTGGGCCTTAGTGAACTGCGCGTCTCATTTGAAGAGGCCCTGCTAAGAAGTTGGAGTGCGCAATCTTATTAATAGGTATCCTCATTTACAATATTGAGTGTCAGTGTGAGGAGCTGTTTGTCGCACTCAAACTCCATTATCGACGTCTCCACTTAACAAGGAAAATATGTCACTCCTTGTGCTATCTTGTAATCCTTGTTCAATCAGCCCTGGCGATTGGGGATTAATCTCCCGCGCTACATCGCATCCTAGGACTAAAGAATTACAAAGTTCCGTTGGGCATTTAGTTCCTTCAGCCCCACCTTGGAATGCCTGCCATGGCTATTACTGCTTGATCACGTCCACCGTACTTCATCCAGTACCTCTCGCAGACGTAATATGTGTAATCATCCTTGGGTAAATATCTTCTCTAGTTCTTTTCTGTTTACTACGTTTCCACATGACAGGTATGGAGAAATTGTGCGCCACGGCCTACCTTCATATGGGACTTATGAGGGATTTTTATTCGGTAGAGTTTATATTACGCAAAGTAAGTTGAAATAGGCGGCCTTTTTATTCGCCAATACTTTCGGAATGTGCCAAACTGGAGTGACCCAACTTCAAATCCCAAAGCCTTGCCTCATCGCCGACCTTTCCTGTCTTCTCCCTCCGTTTAATTTTCGCCTGCTAGGCCGTTTGGAAGAGCTGTGCGACCCGAGAGCGCACAGCGTTTGTCTTTATAAGCCTATGTCAGAGGCATAGATGCCACTGATGCAGCACCTGGACCTTTATCGGTCTCAAGTGTTTTTTTTTAGTCGTGCCCGGTTTTCGTACCTTTAGGGCTCCCCACATTTAATTGCATTACCGTCATCGGTGGATAAAACCGTTCAACCAACTGAAACAGTGCCTTCGACTTCATATAAATGCAAGCCTGTCACTAGACTCCCCTTTGCTCGTTGTCGAAAGGCAT
This sequence comes from Spirometra erinaceieuropaei, assembly GCA_902702965.1. Classification (NCBI taxonomy): domain Eukaryota; kingdom Metazoa; phylum Platyhelminthes; class Cestoda; order Diphyllobothriidea; family Diphyllobothriidae; genus Spirometra; species Spirometra erinaceieuropaei. The sequence continues at coordinate 332,437 of CACRXP010000297.1, forward strand.
ATGTGATGTTGAAACCGCCGACATACTTAAGGGTATTTGGGAAGACAGATGGGCTTCTAAACTCCTAAGAAATCTGTCTGTAGGGCCTCAATCTCTAGGACTGTCCACGTGTTCTTTTAACTAGAACATGTTTATTTGGTGATTCGGAGGTCGAACGTCAAGTATTTCATGTTTTTGTCTTCAACCCTCGACAAGCGTAATTTATACGCTCACATGACTACTGTCCGTTCAGCACACTTATGCACTTGGCTCTTCTGTAAGTACACGTGAGGATGCCTCGGATATACAGACCCCTAACATGCAAACACTCCTCTGGCTGTCCCGTGTCATCGACGAAATCATACTGTTACATTATCGAAGTAACGTCCCAGTCCCTTCAGTTCGTAGTCGGACAATGCACTCTTGGTTCGTAATTGGACTGGTGTACTTTGTAGTGGCGTGGCAATTTAACTGACCTGTTTCATGCCGCTAAAAATCGCCAAATGATTTTTTTCCGGCGTGTCGACGTAGTCTTCAAAATGAATTTAGCCTCGTGGTCCTAGCAAAGGTAAACTTACCTTTTTCATTGATGTTTTGAGGCCTTTTGGACGACAATAACTCTGCCGTCTGTGAGAAAGAAGTGACTTGAAGCATATATGACTGGAGACTGGGTGAACTTCTTTTCTTACTAATTTACCAAAGTTACTGGGTTGATATTGAAACGGATAGGCGAGTATGAAAAGAAGTAAGCAATTGCCGCGGGATATAGTCCTAGGCAGGAAGTGTTTTATGTTCTAGTCGAACAATTATTTCAGCGAATAAGATTTTTCTAAACCTTCGAACCACAACTCCCCAAATAACGTTTTGGGAGCGATGTTTATGCTTATGTACTGAAATCGGAATTAAAAGCCAATAACCTTCTTTGGCTACGGAGGGTTTTTTTCGT
>CACRXP010000297.1:337203-356824 GCA_902702965.1 Spirometra erinaceieuropaei
GTGCTATGTTCTAGCCAAGCGGACTAGGGATGGCCAATCCATCGCAAAGCCTCCCTTTGACGCGTGGCATAGGCCTACTTGGTACCTCTTTTTGGTCCGGCGCCACGAGGCAGCCGGTCGTAGAGACTCGGCCGCTGCAACAACAAAAAATAAGAACGAAAATAACGGCAACAACGAGAACGTGTGTGGCACGCGCAGACGGGTTGTGTTTGGCGTCGTCAGCCATTGCGTCCGAGATCACCTTCAGTTGTCTTGACCTAGTCTTGTTCTCGGCACCTGGTGGGTGTGAGGTGGGTCGAATGCGACGGAGGCTGCGCACGCCTGCTTTGCTATGAAATAGTTCGCGCGTAAGTCACCGGTACTGAATCCACTCTGTGGGACGTAAGGTGGACGTCGTTGCTCGCGACGGTCTAACTCTCAGTAAGCAGGTGCCCACCTAAAGCGGCAATTAGTCCGATAGTTGATTTCCCGCGAGCGACGCGACCAACCACTGTTACTAGGACGCAGGGGCAATTTACACGTGGACTGGTTTACGGGGGGGGGGGGGTCAGGTTTGTGCTGCATCTATCTCACACTCCCCTCTCTCACACACTGTGTTACAATAGCAAGACAAAATCATGCCAACTGGAAATGGACGTGAGGTTATTGGCCGGCAAAACCAAGTGCTCGCCCACGCCTGCCATACACTGTCCATCCCCTAGGCCACACGGGCCAGCCTGCAATGGAGGTCTTGGATCCCACTTAAGCGAGACTTTCGCAGGGGCCGCATCAAGACAGAAAATCAAGCCAAATTCCATCACTATTATAGCAGAATACATTGAGGGAGCAACATAGAGACCACAAGGATTACTCCATCCTGATGTCTTTTTTATCCAGAATCAGTCGATGACAATTTACGACAAGTGCCGGTTAGAGGCTTAACTAATGCTGCCCAATATTCCAAGGCTTTTGTTTTGTCTGCTACAGACCTACCTCAAGAGTAGCCACAGTAACGAGTTTAGCGGGGGCGATTGTCCGCCCCTTCGACCAACCCAGCCTGTGAACTGGAGTCGCCCCCGAGGTTGCTGCTTCCCTGGCTGTGGAAGCGGCGTCGGTATGGTTAGCTGCGGTCTCTGCTGTCGCAACAAACTCTCCACCGTATCGGAAGATGACCCCTGTGTCGAGTGCGCCTCCATTCCCTGCACCTGTCCCGTGGTCACACAGGTTGCGGACAACCGACTACTGATGAACCAGCCGGCCGTTCATAGTCGTCGCCAGTTTCGTCCACCAAGTGCTCCGTCTGAGGAGCGCCCAGCAAACAACAGTCCGAGGCCACCGTGTCCGGTGGACGCTGCTGTGACGCCCAGCCCGGCACCTGCGGATCCGTTTGCAAGCTTTGTGGCCGATTTGGAATCCGCGATGGCCCACTGCGATGTTGACAATCCGGGCTCCCGAACGGGGGCTCCACCCAGTCCCAACCTTGCCTCCATCCGGCGTTCGCATGAGGCCTGCCTCCCCGTCTGGAGGGAGTTTTTCCAATCTAGGTCAGTCACAGTTGTTACACTGTCTTTGATCTCCCTCGCCTGCTTTTTTATTCTCTTTTTCCACCCATCCTCCCTTTGCTCTACACCTACAGTGGGTGGGCTAACTCATGGAATGTCAACAGAAATTCCGAAATGCGTTTCCGTTTCGAAAAGATTAATTAAGTAGGGTTGTAAAACCAATCATCGTGCAGTATAATTCTATAATAATTCCGTTACCCTAGGACGCCGGCTTTCAGACGAACTTCTCCCCTACTGCATACAAAAACTATACTCTGTAGACAAATGTCTACTTAATTAGCACGCATTTTTTCATTGATTTTCGATGCCCTTAAAGATTCCATTATGTTTCATGAAAAACATACATAAAAATAATCATTTTTTGCTCATTAAGTAGAAAATTAGGTCTTCCTTCAATTTTACACTCGAAGGAAGGGTATAGTTTAATTTTTAAAAAAGTTTCTAATTGTGAGATTTTTTAATACCGCGAAATGGCCGTTCATAAAACGTCATGTTTCTGCATTTACCAATGTGACTTGTAAAGTTAACGATGTGGCCCAAATCCACTGCTTAATTTTGTGGACACTATATGGTCCCCCCTTATTACCGTAGAGAAATGTGTGGTTTTCCGTACGCGGAAATTATACGGCTTGTAGTTTGGGAACCCTCAGCGCAAGTGTAACGGCAGGTTGTGTTCAAAATTATTCGGGGATTAGAAAATTTTTATAAAACCAAATTATACCCCTCCTTTAGGCGTAAACTTGAAAGAAGACGTAATTTTGTACCAGGTGAGCATAAGAATGGATATTTTTATGCATGTTTACATGACCTATAATTTAATCTTTAAGGGCACTGAAAATAAATGAAAAAAATGCATGCCAATTAAATAGTCATTTCTTACAGAGTATGCTTTTTATATGCAGCTGAAAAGAAGTTTGTTCGAAAGCCGGCACCCTGAGGTAACTGAATCATTATAGAATTATGCTGCACGATGATAGGTTTACAACCCTACTTAATCAATCATTTCGAAACGAAAACGCATTTCGGAATTTCCGTTGAGATTTCATGAGTTAGCCCACTTACTGTACCTCGTCCTCCCATTTACCACCTCCGCCTCCTCTTCGTCCGATGCCTCATCTACTTAATTCCGCCGCCGCTGCACGCTTCTCATTCCTTTCGCCTACTATTCTGCTAACCTTTTCTACTGTACTTTTTACCACGTCGCTTTCGGACCTCGTGCACCCTTACTGTCTTCATCTCACTCCACCACAGTGGCTTTTGCAGATTTTAATTGTGAACGGAAATGCTAATTATTTTGCCACCACGACTGTGACTCGTGTGCGCTTCTCACTCGTTTCACACCCTGTGAGTGAACTGCGTTTGCCCGCCCCCACCAGAGCATCGCGGAACGTGGATTTGCGCCCCGTTGCTAGTCGTCCAAGGTCCTGCGTGCCTAACATAACTGGCATAAATCACTCCTGACGAAATTAACGCATTTCCGTCCTGCCTGCATGTTTTCCCAGTATTGGACGTCAGATTGCCCCCCCCCCCGCCTCTGCGCCATTGGTTCCCACCAAGTACGAATTAAGCGCGCGGTCCTTAGCCCTCCAGCCGTTCAAAGGCTCTGCTAAACTGCAGCTCATTAAGCAGTGATTGCATGGGGTGGCTTTATTGGTAGCTCTTTGTTCTGCGGGTGGGCGCCCCCAGCACACCGGCGGCATGAGGTCTGAAGATAGTCCCAGTGATGACCAGTGACAGGCAGGTCAACGTTTCACGTATTGCCAAACAAATTCACCTAATCTTCCTGCTTCTGGTCCACAGCCGATTGTGTCTCGCTTCGCCATCACTGTGGCCTAGGTGGTGTTGTCCTCATTTCTGTCGGTCGGTGACATTTCGACCGTCTTTTCCGAGGATGTTCACCATGTGTCCACATCAGGGGGGCGACAGGGACGGTGCTTTGCACATGAATTAAGTTGCAATTATGCAAGACTTGTGCAGCATCTACCGCACCCTCTCCTCCTCCTCTCCTACCTGGATCCGGTATCATGGCAGAGTCGAGATGACTGGAGGCGGGAAAAAGGTGCAGGTGTTCGGCACAGCAAAACCCTGCATCTAGCACACAGGCTCGGATCCCGCTGGGTGGTGGGATAACGAGTGACAGCGGATGACGGTCGGTCGGCAATACTGGTAGGAATGACGGGTCGAGCGTTGGTGGAAGTCTCGGTTTCCGATGGGAACTCAGTCAAACGACGTATTTATCTGGCGCCCGCGTGCAGAACCCTTTGTAGTCACGTCCAGACTTGCGGCACCGGTCATTGATTGGCTAGGACAGGGGGATGGGCACTCCCCGTATTACAGGTGACCTTGCGCCAAATTCCAGGAGAGATTATGGTTAGAACACGAGTACAGGTGCCCCCTCAAATTCAGTACAAAACAACTTGACGTACTAGGGAATGATCTGTTCCAGAGTCTTATTGTTGATTGTCCGATGGCTTTCCGTTTGTTCTGTTGATGCTGTCATCTCTGAAGATGGACCGCTGTATTACTTCGGAAACCCAGCAAAATCATTGAATGGTTCCGCTTCTTGATGAGCTTCCATCTTCCTAACTCGGACATATGCCTGGAATTTGAGCGTTTTCTGCCATTTCTAATACCTTTCACCTGGACTCCAAGATGGAAAGGACAAGACTAGAGCTCGGACCGGCGCATTCTGGTGAACAAGGTGGCGCCCTATCCACAAATCCCCGATGCAACTGCTACTGTTAAGCCAAACATTGATAAATGCCTGGGTGCGTGGGCTTGACGGTAAAACAAAAACTGCCCTCTTATTTATTCACGTTTGACCTCTAATTGACCAGACTAAACAACGTGGTTACTAGACAGGCATTTTCGGAGACGACTGAAGGCCACACATGCACGTACACACATGAGCGTATGGTCAGAGACTCGTGGTAGTTCACTTCTATCGAGCGCTTCCCTGCCCCAAGAACGTCTTGGAAACCGTCAGCCACCTCCGCTCACTCGCCAGTCGGAGTTGGCATTGCACCTAACCCGGACTGGGAGCGGTGAGACAAACGTCAGGCGCCAAGTAACGAGACCGAAAGACCCACTGCCAAGGCAAGAAACGCCTGTCGTCGTTTATCTCGAACCTGCTGAAGTTGTGGAGGCAGCAGCGACATCGGAGAAACGGGACAACTACTGCGAAAGACAAATGACGCGAACTCCCAGGCCAGGCCTGACCCAACGGGGGACCCCGTCGCAGTTTTCAGTTCGACAGCATCGGAATCCTTACAGGAGACCACAACTACGTCCAGTCATGGTTCTCTTGTCCGCCGTTTTTATATGTTTGCGTGGGCGAGTTCGTCGGCCTCGTATCCTAGTCTGTGTGCGTTTCAGCCCTTGAAATATTGACATCTGTGAGTTCTCAAGCATGTTCCCGTCTGTTTCAGTCTGTCCAGGCAGTCGGTCGGGTTATAAGTCCCCGGCGTCTGGTAGCGTTCGCGGAGACGGCGGATGACCTTGAAGCGCCAAGACTTTGAACAAAGGCGTACCGCGCCACTTCGGTGCTTGTCCAAAAAGTTGATTTTCCCGCAATCTAGTCCTCTCGTCAAATGCTTTCCGGTACGCGTTTATTGGCAACATTGAAACTTTTGGGACGGCAGTGACAATGTCCGGCGAACCGCACCACCACCACCACCACCACCACCACCACCACCACCACCACCACCACCACCGCCACATTACTTCACTTCGGAAGCCAAATGCGAGAGATGCAAAAGAAGTGGTTCACTGGGAAAGACAAAAAAATTTCAACGAATATTCCCATGTTACAATTGAAAAGTCAAATTGGCGAACACGTGTTTTCAGTAACTTTTCATCAGGCCAAAACGGTTACAAGGAAGTTTAAGTTATGCGAATTACATTACTTATAAGTGATTCGGGGACAATTAACATCCATCGTTCCCGCGCCAATCATCGTTCCCACGCCACTCGCATGACGAGGCGTGCTATGGCGTGGTCGGCGTGTCGTGGTCATTGGGTTAAGGGGGCGAGGGAGAGGGGGGCATAGGCTGCGAGTACGTCGGGTACCTTGTGCACACACCCTGCCATCAGAAGGTTGGGGTCGGCGTTGGCCACGGAAGACAGAGCGCCTGTGTCAGAGTCTTCTGACAGCATAGCATTGGATTGGCTAGCCGTATAGCCACTGTCTCGGCTGTAGCTAGCACCCGTTGGCGTAGGCCTCTGGAGAAGCTTGCTGGTGTCCGGTAGACAATCTGAAAGGCTTCTTTGCCATCGACTCGGTGATTCGCATCGACAAGATGTGCGAGAATAGAACTCGAGATCGATTTCTTCTCACCTTTGCCTAGCCAGGCCGGTATGTGTTCACGTACTCTCTTTTACAAGCGTTGACGGACGGAGGATGCTATAATTAGACGTAGCATCATTTTTTACTAATGTACCCGTAGCCGAAACAATAAACTACCTTTGTGACGTTATCCGCGACACGAACTACCCGTTAGGCATGCCGTTGGAGACGCTAAAGGAATTACTGACACGGTGCACGCAAAACGTCCAGTTTCTCTGCAATGGTCAATTGTACAGGCAAATAGACGGCGTAGCGATGGGCTCACCGCTCGGCCCATTCCTCGCAAATGTCTTCATGGGCAAAGTCGAGATGACAAGTTTACAAGACACCATTAATGACCTCAGCTTCTACGGTCGGTACGTGGACGATATTTTCTGCCTGACGGATATTACCACCGACACAGACGTCCTGATTTATAAATCCAACAATTCACACCGCTCGCTAACGTACTCTGCAGAGTTTGAGGCAAACAATGAAATCGCGTTCCTCGACGTTCTTCTGTACAGGCAGGAAAATGGGTCTATCCAACGTAGGGTATTCCGAAAGAAAACCTGGACGGGACAATACATTAATTTTCACAGTTTTGTTCCCCTTAATATTAAACGCAATTTGGTCCAGGGATTGGCAGCTAGAGTGCGACGTATCTGCTCTCCCGAGACTGTGGAGGCAGAACTCCAGCAGCTGCGGGATACACTCCACGAAAACGGATACCCAGAAAGATTTATCCTCCGAAATATAGGGGAGCGCACTGCAAGGCCTACCATTACAACTGCAGAAAAGAAGGACTTATTTATAAGACTGCCTTTTCAAGGGGACGCTGCAAGTGACCTAGTAAGAAGACGTCTGAACTTACGTGTATGTTTCACTAACTCTCCCCTCCTACGTTTGAGAGGTAAAGACCGACTCCCGTTGCAGGCCACATCGGTGTGTATTTATTCATTCACTTGCTCCTGTGGAGCGGGATACATTGGCCGTACGAGGCGTTTGGAAAAGAGAGTACGTGAACACATACCGGCCTGGCTAGGCAAAGGTGAGAAGAAATCGATCTCGAGTTCTATTCTCGCACATCTTGTCGATGCGAATCACCGAGTCGATGGCAAAGAAGCCTTTCAGATTGTCTACCGGACACCAGCAAGCTTCTCCAGAGGCCTACGCCAACGGGTGCTAGCTACAGCCGAGACAGTGGCTATACGGCTAGCCAATCCAGTGCCATGCCGTCAGAAGACTCTGACACAGGCGCTCTGTCTTCCGCGCCCAACGCCGACCCCAACCTCCTGATGGCAGGGTGTGTGTGCACAAGGTACCCGACGTACTCGCAGCCTATGCCCCCCCTCTCCCTCACCCCCTTAACCCAATGACCACGACACGCCGACCACGCCATAGCACGCCTCGTCATGCGAGTGGCGTGGGAACGATGATTGGCGTGGGAATGATGGATGTTAATTGTCCCCGAATCACTTATAAGTCATGTAATTCGCATAACTTAAACTTCTTTGTAACCGTTTTGGCCTGATGAAGAGTTACTGAAAACACGTGTTCGCCGATTTGACTTTTCAATTGTAACATGGGAATATTCGGTCGGTCTTTACCTCCCAAGCGTAGGAGGGGAGAGTTAGTGAAACACGCGTAAGTTCGCCGCGGGGAAAGCGCTAGTGATCGCTGTCTTCAGACGTCTTCTTTCTAGGTCACTTGCTGCGTCCCCTTGAAAAGGCAGTCTTATAAATAAGTCCATTTTTTCTGCAGTTGCCATGGTAGGCTTTGCAGTGCGCTCCCCTATATTTCGGAGGATAAATCTTTCTGGGTATCCGTTTTCGTGGAGTGTATTCCGCAGCTGCAGGAGTTCTGCCTCCACAGTCTCAGGAGAGCAGATACGTCGCACTCTAGCTGCCAATCCCTGCACCAAATTGCGTTTAATATTAAGGGGAACAAAACTGTGAAAATTAATGTATTGTCCCGTCCAGGTTTTCTTTCGGAATACCCTACGTTGGATAGACCCATCCTCTTGCCTGTGCAGAAGAACGTCGAGGAACGCGATTTCATTGTTTGCCTCAAACTCTGCAGAGAACGTTAGCGAGGGGTGTGAATTGTTGAATTTTTAAATCAGGACGTCTGTGTCGGTGGTAACATCCGATGCAGGCAGAAAATATCGTCCACGTACCGACCGTAGAAGCTGAGGTCATTCATGGTGTCTTGTAAACTTGTCATCTCGACTTTGCCCATGAAGACATTTGCGCGGAATGGGCCGAGCGGTGAGGCCATCGCTACACCGTCTATTTGCCTGTACAATTGACCATTGCAGAGAAACTGGACGTTTTGCGTGCACCGTGTCAGTAATTCTTTTAGCGTCTCCAACGGCATGCCTTACGGGTAGTTCGTGTCGCGGATAACGTCACAAAGGTAGTTTATTGTTTCGGCTACGGGTACCTTAGTAGACAATGATGTTACGTCTAATGATAGCATCCTCCGTCCGTCAACGCTAGGAAAAGAGAGTACGTGAACACATACCGGCCTGGCTAGGCAAAGGTGAGAAGAAATCGATCTCGAGTTCTATTCTCACACATCTTGTCGATACGAATCACCGAGTCGATGCCAAAGCAGCCTTTCAGATTGTCTACCGGACACCAGCAAGCTTCTCCAGAGGCCTACGCCAACGGGTGCTAGCTACAGCCGAGACAGTGGCTATACGGCTAGCCAATCCAGTGCTATGCTGTCAGAAGACTCTGACACAGGCGCTCTGTCTTCCGAGGCCAACGCCGACCCCAACCTTCTGATGGCAGGGTGTGTGCACAAGGTACCCGACGTACTCGCAGCCTATGCCCCCCTCTCCCTCGCCCCCTTAACCCAATGACCACGACACGCCGACCACGCCATAGCACGCCTCGTCATGCGAGTGGCGTGGGAACGATGATTGGCGTGGGAACGATGGATGTTAATTGTCCCCGAATCACTTATAAGTCATGTAATTCGCATAACTTAAACTTCCTTGTAACAGTTTTGGCCCGATGAAGAGTTACGGAAAACACGTGTTCGCCAATTTGACTTTACAAAAAAATTTGTGAATAGTCGGACATCGGAATAAGCATTTCATCATTACCATATCAAGCCGGTTTGTGAGGCCAAGTACCCCGAAGCTGCATCTTCACTAGCCTCGGACGGAACTGTCCTGATTTCGAAGAAATGTCAGGTCAAATGCGTAACTTCGTTCGACCATCAGCAAACTTCTTCATGTGGAAGCTAATAGTGACCACGACCGAGGCAACCAGGGCAGTGTAGTGGATACTTAGTGACAACGGCCCATGATGCCGACCCAATTTCAACAGAATTCCACAAACTCGGTGGATCTCGACTTTTAAACAAACCAACACCTATCTCCCAACAGATGTGGAGCTACGCCCATGTGCTATTGATATTCTGCAGCGATGCCAAATGAGAAATTAGGGGAATTAGAAACAAATGGAATGACAGAAACCATTCTCCTCTAGTATGACTGACATGCGTTCTCCTCGGTTGTCCGAAATTCCGTCCGGAATGGGGCTTAAGGATGCTCAATGCGAGCTCCAGGCAACTTTGAGCAGCCGACGTGGTCTCCACAGCGCGCCAATTGCAGAAGTATGCCAGTAAGTTGAAATTATCATCTAAATCACCTCTTTGATCTCGCAGTAACCTTCGACATAATGATCCGAGTCGATGCTTAAAAATCACGGTGAAATTCATGCCTTCGGAACTGGTCGCAGAAGTTGTAAGTCACGGGCAACGAGTGGACCTCGCAAACCTTCGTAGGGAGGAGCAAGTGAAGTGAGGCGGGATCGCTTCCTGTCCACGATGCTGGTGAACGCCTATTGTGCGGGTTGACCGGACAGCGACGATGGTTACCGAACCGGCGGGGAAGTATTCAGGATCTGTTGTGGGCGGATCGGCAAGCACGACCTCCCCTTCCCCGACGGTAGTGCGTTGCACACCACAATTGAAGCGAATACTCAGAGGAAGTCTGCATCCATAAGCCTCCAGGTGCGCCAAATTTGGATTCACGCAGGAAGCGCTTGCTATGCGCCAGCTCGCCCCAATTGTTTGGTGCCTGTAGGCTAATTATCTTCCCTTAGCAGCACCTTCTCGCGTGCCCACAGAATCGACGGCGAATTTGCAAGCCGGACCTCTAAAGGCCATCAGGCCATTTGTGGGCTACGACACGGCGTAAAATTGACGCAACATCCCTCTTCAACAGGGCTCTGAGGGTGTGCCGAGCTCCTTTACGCGGTGCAGACGTGAGCAGTGTCCAAAGACCAAACATAGGGCAGAACTACTTCCTCATAAGTTGTCTTCGAAGGATACTTAATCCATAGATATTTGGGCAGATTTTGAATAATTCATATCGATCCAACTGTGAAAAACTCGGCTCCTCGGTGGAATTCGAATACACGCAGTAAGGAGGAGGCTTTAGTACAGCCAATGCCCTAACCACTTGAGCTACGAGGCCCCGTCGGACGACGCGAGTTTAATCACATCTGGGTCAAGTTACCCGCCCAACCTACTTTAACGTCTGGAAATCCTGCTTGGGCAGTCATCTTATTGTATCAGATTTGGTGGATTCCAGACGTTGCAGTAGGTTGGGCGGGTAACTTGACCAAGATGTGATTAAACTCGCGTCGTCCGGTGGGGCCTCGTAGCTCAGGTGGTTAGAGCGTTGGCTGTACTAAAGCCTTCCCCCTTACTGCGTGGGTTCGAATCCCACCGAGGCGCCGAGTTTTTCACAGTTGGGTCAATATGAAGGATACTTAAGAGGAAGAGGCAAAAGCGGATCCCGAGTACTCAATTTTTGAAGTCTAGTAATATGCTCAACAGCACTGACATGTCTTAGTATATCCAGTCGCCATAAATTGCCAATGATGTCGAAATACAGTGCGTGACCGAGCTCATGAAGTGTTATCCGGAAGTCTGAAATGCGCTTTCTATTAAGAAGGATTACATAGGTGGGGTTGTAACATTGATTGTCGCGCGACATGATCCTATAGTATTTCGGACTCGCTGGGATGTCGGCGTTAGAATGCACTTTTTACGTCCTCCTGCAGAAACCACATTCGGTAAAAATTAAGTAATTAAGTAGCATACATTTTTCACATTGATTTTCGATGGTTCTATAAATTGAAATATATTTTACGGAAAACATGTACAAAATATGCCTTCGTTTACTCGTTTGGTAGAGAATCACGTTGTCTTCAAATTTTATGCTTGAAGAAAGGGTATATTTGGGTTTCGAAAAAGTTTCTCAATTCCCGAAAAATTTTGAGCATAGTCAGCCACTGTACTAGCGTTTGGCAATTTCAGTCCACAGGGTGTATACTTTCCGTGTAGTGGAAATCATATATTCCTCTATGTCTTCAAGAACATACCACATAGAGTTCATAAAATTTTGCAGTGGATGCGGATTATGTTGTACATTTAATGGGGAGCGTTGGTAAACGTGCATGCGCGATGCTGTATGTATGGACATCACATGGTCTTAAAAATCTCATAATTAGAAACTTTTAAAACCTAAATATACCATTTCCTCGGGCATAAAATACGAAGACAATGCGATTTTCTACCAAAAGAGTAAGAGAAAGCATATTTTTTGCATGATTTCTATAAAATTTATTTGAATTTATAAGACCATCGAAAATCAATGTGAAAAATACATGCTACATGAGTAGTCAATTTTTACCGAGTATGGTTTCTGCAGCTCGAAAAAAGTACATTTTAAAGCCGACATCCCGGTGAGTCCAAAATACTATGGGATCATTTCGCTCGCCAATCAGTATTATAACCCCATCTAAGTAATCCTTCCTAATCAAAAACTCATTTCAGATTTTCGGAGATCGGTCGCCCACTGTAGATGACGAGCACTTGCCTACGAGACTCTCGTATGTTGCCGTCCTTACATCATTCGTAGGCAAGGAGGACAAAAAGGGTAGAAGGACATCCCATAAATCTTATGTAAATACCTCTAAAATAACCAAGGGACCTGGCAAACTTTTGTCTGGGACCGGTACACATGACCTCCCTTCCATAAAAATCAGAACAACTGTCTTCGAATTCGCCCTAGAAGAGAAAGGCAAGGCAAACGTACAAGTACGCAGTAGGAGTCAACTTCAGGCCATCACTGTCAACACCCATCCGACTCCCGACTATGTCTTTATTGTTAATTCGCTTTCAGGGCCCAGCTGGGGTTTTTAAGACCCGAAAACATGACAGCAAAATATGGCCGTTGCTGAAGATACTCAGTCCACCGACCCTCACTGTAGCTGTACGTCCCAGTTCCAGCTGGCCTCGGTCAGACACCCTTGGAGGCTACCACAACGAGGAGGAGATCGCTTTTCATGATCTCTTCTTCTGCCACACCTAGTTAATACCTTTTGCCCTGCTTACACTTGCACTTAAGTAACACAGTGCACCGCATCGAGCGTACGGTGTGGCAACTGCGAAACCTGTATACGCGTATGTTGTTGCCCTGTCACGATTACGTCATTGAAACGTAAACAACGAATTTGCTACCCAAATTGCCCCTCACACGGAACTTGTTGCCACTGACACCCGAAAAACCATTGCGACACTCTTCGATCGCAACGCTGTCTGTCCCACGTGGCCTACATGGGAATTTCGGCATTGCGTAGGTTTTATACGGTTACGTGCGCAGACACTAAAACGGTCACTGAAATACTACCTATCGCTCGTGCAACAGTCACGTGATGAATTTTTCCTTCCCCACTAACCTCGTCCCCCGTCTGCATTGCTCGGTCGAACTCAAATGCCATGTTTAATTCCTTCGCAATGCGTTCTCTGACTATCACAACGCACCTATAGTCTTGGCTTGGGAGGTTATAGACCGATGGCTTACTTTTGTTCCACTCCTTTCTCCTCCCTCCCGTCCCTCCCACCCTTCTCCTCCCCTGTTCATGCTGGTTCTCATTTAGAATGATGACCAAACTCTCTCGTGTCCTCTGCAGGTACCAGTTCAATGCAGGGCAACCCAACCTAACATCTTTCTAACACCTGGACGTACAATGAGCGACCGATCTCATAAAATGTTGACTGAAATTCTGAAATGTGTTTTCGATTAGGAAGGATTACGTGGGCGCGTTTGTAATACCGACTATCTTGTTGTATAATCTTATAACATTTCGCACTCGGCAGTAAGTCAGCTTGTGAATACACTGCTTTGCACTCTCCTGTGGAAACCGTACTCGGTAAAAAAATGACTACTTAAGTAGCATGCATTTTTTCCCATTGATTTTCGATGGTTTTGTAAATTCAAATATATCTTATAGAAACCACAAACAAACATATGTTTTTGTTCAATCAATTAATAGAGAATTACGTCTTCTTTATATTTTATACTCAAGGAAGGAATATAAGTGGGTTTTAGAAAAGTTTCTATGAGACTTTTTACGACCGCGCAATGTCCATTCACATAGCGTCCTACTTGGTCGCTTACCATAGCGCCTCATTAAATGTACAGCATAGTCCGCATCCATTGTTAAATTTTATGGACTCTGTATGATATCTTTTTAAAGGCATAGAAAAATATGTGATGTTCTTTATGCGGATGACATGCACCTTGTAGACTGAAATCGCTAAGCATTTATGCAACGAATGATCAGGCTCCAAACTATTCGGCAATTAGAAAACTTTGTTAAAACCCACTTGTATTCCTTCCTCGAGTATAAAATATAAAGAAGACCTAATTCTCTACTAATTGACCGAAAGCATATTTTTGTTTATGGTTTCTATTAAATATATTTGAATTTCCAAGACCATCGAAATCAATTGGAAAAATGCATGCTACTTAAGTAGTCATTTTTTACCGAGTACGCTTTCTGCAGGAGACTGAAAAGAAGTGCATTTAAAAGCCGACATCCTGCCGAGTCCAAAATGTTATAAGAGTATGCCTTAAGATAATCAGTATCACAACCGCGACCAAGTTATCCTTCCTAATCGAAAACGCATTTCAGAATTTCAGTCAACATTTCATGAGATCGGTCACTCACTGTAGGCGAGTCTAAGTGCGAGGCGAGTCAAATTCGCGCTTGCCAAGTGACGTTGCAGGGTCTTTGATCTCACAAATCTCTGACAGAAAACGGCCGATGGTCGGCTGCACGTCCCTTTTAAAAGGCTTCTGTTTAAGCACGCTGGGTCCAGTGCAGTAAACATGTGGGGGCTGACGCTAAACATCGCTTCCAATGATAGCCAACTGGTTTACCACGTGCTTGGCTATTTACGTCATGGGTTGAATGGAAGTCATCCATTTAACACATGCAGTGTGGACTACCCCCACCCCTCCCCCCCCCCTCCCATTTGCACGAGGTCTGCGGGTCGCGCCGCAGTTCAGATGAACCCCAAATAGGCACCGTGGCGCCAGCCCGCGGACCTGATCTAGACAGCCTTTACGCGACGTTTTTTTTGGTTTTGCTCCCTTCCGCGCAAGTTTGCCGGACTTGCGTGTATTCCTTAACGGGCGTGTTTGTTTACCTGTAGGAACCAACCTCTGTCGGCAGAGTTGCGTGAAGACCTCACAAAGTCGACCTTCAATAACTGGCCCTGGTCTGACGCCCAGCTGCTGTGTTTTGTGCGTCATTTCTTTGTGGGTGAGGGCGAGTCTGACGAACGTCTTCATCTCACCCAGGCCTGTGGGGTGCCACTTGACACTTTGGATACCTGGTTGTGTGCCGTCTACTCCTACTACAATTCTGTGCCCTTCCACAACTTCAAGCACGCCTTCATGGTTACCCAGATGGTAAGGAGTATCAGCATATTTTCCTGGTGTTTCCTCTCCAGTGCGCATGCCGAGAGTTGCTTCGTCCCGCCTGATTTGATTGGTGGCCGTAAGAGTGTTGATGTTGCAGGTGTAGGCCAATCAGATGGCGACAGTTCGACCGTCGTTTCTGACGATGTCCACCGTGTGCTCCACAGGAAGGCGAAGCAGTCACTATGACTTACGCGTGTATTTGATTATAGTGGGTGTGGGCTTGCAAAGCATCTGCCTCACTCACTCTCTCCCAACGCGGGCACGATGTCAAGACATTGTCAAGAAGACCGAAGGTAGGGGAGGGCTCGGGTGGCTGGCACGACCGGACTCGCACTTAGGTGTACTACCACACCCCCTGGTCCACAACAAACACTTGACTAGGATTTAACCAACAACAGCACCACAACGGGTCCTAAGGACGAGGATGACTGGGCAGCCATTCTGACGACCAGTGTACCTAGCGGGAGTGCCAGAAGTCACATTGAGAAGGAGCTGTTGCAGTCTGACTCTCAGCCCATCAGTCCGCCACTCCACACGAACGCACACGGCTGGACGGACTGCATGGACTAAGTTGGTGCGTCAGTCGGAAGCCTTCCAAGTCGCAGCGCTTGGCACACACCGCGATAGTCTCAGACTCGGATCACACATGGTGCAGAGGAGCCGCATGGAGAAGGAGCGGAGAAGCACGCTTCCCATTTGCGTGGGAGTTGGCAAAAGAGTGCTTGCGACGGGGGCTCTCTGGTGCAGTTGTTGGTGGGGGCAGGCGTATTGGTGTGGTGTATTCGGCGGTCACTTACCCCAGGTTTCCATGAATGTGCATGCGACCTATAAGGCCCTTGCGGTGAATGTATGTTTGGGGGCAATTGGACAATGGAGGTTGGTGCGACAAGTGTAGGTGGGAGCTCTGGGGACTGGTTCGATAGGCTCTGTACAATGGATTCGCAAGTGATCGATCAGGTTGATGTGTGGGGTGAATGTGCGATCGCGATGAGGACAGGTTTGGGCTGAGTCTACATCACTGGTGTTGGCGGTGGAGAGGTTGATTGTTGACGGAGCGTCAGGATTGTGTGTTTGGTGGTGGGGGCAGGGGCCGCCACAGTGGATGTTGAGGCGATGGAGGAGGATGACGATGGGTGTTCAGGAGTGCGGTTAGGTTTGTTTGTCGACGGGGAGAGAGAGACATCAGCTGGTGTCGTCCGGATGCTGCAGTTGGTTCGATGATGTCTAATAAGACTGATGGGTGCCCGCAACGTCCGCTGACATCGTGGGCAGGTCGGGGGTGGTTGAGCGTTGGGGTTGCAAGGTGTGGGCAATTGAGGTTTGCGACATTCACGTTTGGCTTTGGCGGCGGTGATGCGGTTGGCTTCACAGATTTCTGCGCCTGTCCTCACTGTCCTTCCCCAGGTCGGTCGGTCTCTGGCGTGATCTTCCCAGTTGGCCGCGTTGATTCGCAGGCACTTCACGGAAGTTTTAGAGTGTCCTTGTAGCGCCAGACTTGTCCTCCTTGTCGGCGGAAACCCGCAGCGACATCTCCATAGAAGAGTCGCTCGATTAACCGCTCGTCGTTCATTCACACGAGGTGGCACCTCCAGTGCTGTTGCAGCTGTTTCAGTATGGCGTAGATGCTGAGGATCTCCGTCCGCTCCAGTATGTCCGTGTCCGGAGTCCGCTCCTGCTTCAAAATCCGTTGAGGACAGCTAAGTGGGAGTGATTGAGTCTTCGCACCTGTTTCGTGTACACTGTCCAAGTCCCCCGTTGGCAGAAAGGCCGCTTTGCACATCTTGAGTTTGGTGCTGAGGTGGAGATCGTGACGATTCCGGACAATGTTTTTTTGACGACCAAAGGCTTGACTGGCCTTGGAAATCCGACGGGCCACTTCATCGTCGATTTTGGCGTTTCGAGAGAGGGCGCTGCCGAGGTAGGTGAAGTTGTCCACGGCTTGCACGTCTTTCACGTTGATTTGGGATGCGACGTAGGCAGCGTTGGGTGGCAGCAGTTGGCGCATAACCGTTGTCTCCTCCGTGTTAATGATCAGGCCGAAGTTGTTGCAGGCGGCAGCGAAGAGACCCATGCTCATTTGCATGCCCCCTTCGGAAGTGCCGTTCAGAGCGCAGTTGTCGGCGAAGTTTTGGATACACGCGACTGGAAGTGCATTCGCCGCTGATTGAGGAGTTGACCGTTCGTCACGGTAGGCGTCCATTAGCATGACACAGAACATGAGACTGAAGAGGGCGGGCGCGAGGACGCAGCCTTTCGTCACTCCGTTGGTCACTGCGAATGCCTCTGAGACAGTTGCATTGTCCGTAGTTCTGTCATTGCCGAAGTTCTGCATGATTTTCCCCAGTCCTTCGCGATTCACTGTGTCCAAGTCTTTCGTCAGATCCGCGAAAGTAGAGTCGAGGTGGATCTGCATCTTCTAGCACTTCTCCTGCAGTTGGCGGGCGGCGAAGATCATATCAGTGGTGTCGCGATGGGGGAAACCCAATTGGCTTTCTGGTAGCATTTTGCCACGGTTTGGACGAAGATTTCGTGAACCCAGCATTTATTAGGGCACCTTTTGTAGTCGCGTCCCCCCTCGTGGTAGTCGGTGCTCCCCCTAAATATGGTTTCTGAGGCATCCCAGACGGCCGTCGGAGTCCACTATAGGCCGCGACTTTGGTTAGTGCGAGAACGGCTCGAGTTATCGTGGGCCGCATGCGGAATTGCGTTTCGCCCCCTCCGTAGGTCTTTTTGAAGTGGCTGGGAGGCAGGAGAGATGGGGGATGAGCTAACTGGTTACGAAGACGTAGACGGTTAACAAAGAGATTGAACAGGGCAGTATTTAGCTTACCTGATAGTTACTTACCTCCATCTACGATCCAACAGATGTCCACAGGATGTTTTCACATGCAGCTGACAGGAATTCCTGTCGCAGGCGGTGAGCGGTATTCAACTTATCTGGGGGTCACTTACCTTATGGCCTCCGGCGGGCACGGGACCATGTCCGTCGTGAAGATGCGGAGGCAGCGATCCGTCCGGCCAGCAGCGGTGGGAGATGATCAGAGTGGCCGTGTGTAGAGATACACGCACGGATACTTTCACCTGGCTTAGCTCGCCGGTCGAGGCGGTTACTGGCGCGTGGCCGCTAGACAGAGTAGCTTCGAGGAGCCACATGCGAGAATTGGGTGCCAGTTAATGGACGCTAGGCGTAGTCACCTGCAAGCAAGTGACCCAAAACTCGACACCCCTACACCCCGGCCAATCATAGAAGTAGTAGCCCACAAGCACCCAAATATGAGCCGTTAGTACAGGGCTAGTCACGTGCAAATACAATGTTATCAGCGGCGCAGCAAAGTTTGTGGGAGTTTATTTTACCTCCCTTCTGGATAAATAGTGTAGGCTGTGCGTAACTCGACTGCCGGTACCGTAGCTGCTGCCCTACGTAAAGTACCGAAAGGCAACAGCCTGCCGAGAAGCCCTCTCTCCTTCCTCCTGAATACGTGCCTCCGACTGTACTTGGCCGTTTTTCATAACCATTAACAGTTGATCCCCGTCAGCGGACTCGAATGTGTCTTCAGTCACCTCCCTTCCGCGCTCGTGTGTGTGTGTGTGTGAAATGGGGCGTTTGAAGCTTTTTTGCCGGCCGTCTTGCCCACGGAGGGATACTGGTGCTGGCGGATTTTTGTCTGTGTATCTAGGCAGCTTTTGGATCGTTCACAAAACCGCGAACGGTGTCTGTTTGTATTCCAACTGCAGTTAGGCCAGTTGTCGTCTGCGGACACAGTGAGCCATACATAACTTGGCCCTTTGACTTGATGGCTTTTTCCTCCGCCTCACGCAGATGATAGCATAGCACAGTGAACTTCGGAGGACGCGTGTTTTCGCCACCACTCAACTGGCTCCATCTATGTTGCAATTTACGCTCGTGAAGACTTGTCTGATGAGGCCCATTATGCAAATGCGTGACTGCTGATCTCTCATTGTCAAGACCCCTGCCCCAGATCGTTTGAAGAGGACTGGCTGAACTGAAACGCAAGAACAGTGTTGGCATTGCGACGTAGGCTACTGCGTATATGCAGCCGAAGTAGTTTTGATCGGCGAACGACCACGCCGCTTTGGAATTTGAATGAGCAACCCGAACAGTCCACCTGACGATTCGACCGCCACAGGCGATAAGGTCCCTAGGGCACAGCGACGACTTGCTCATGGGATTTTGTCCGTAGTAGCCCGTCTACGCGTGCCGCACACAAACCGATCCATCCTCCGCAGTAACAGGTCTCTAGTGAGGTTTTTCGACTTCCACGCAAGCGGAAGTGCAATCAGGGCCATAGTAGGACGGAGTAACTGCAGGCCAGTCTTCAGATCTGGGCATAGTAGGGATCTCGCATCGGCTTGGCTATAGAGTGAATTTGATAATTTATCATGAGAAACTTAAGCGATCTCATCTTCTCTTCTCTCATGACCGACTAATGTATCCTGGGGGACACGTGATTGGGCACAACGATCGACGTTTAGCACGTACCATACGCCTGTACTGCTGGAATAATAGAGGATTGGACACAATTAAATTACTAACGCCTCAGTGGTGCAACCCGTTCGAGTGGCCCATCGAACACTACCCACTGCAACATTCATGGATGCGTTTAATAGTTTTTTGCCTGAGTTTGCCTTCTTCCTACCCCGGACAAAATTATCAGAACTCGCCTTTACGTTCAGCGAAGTGACTCTTTGTTCCCCCTCCCCCTTGTGGCACTGCGAAACTGGATTGTTTGGCAGCAGTTGTTGTCTTCCGTTGCGTCAAATGACGGCTGCTGTTGTCCCCAATGACCGCGCTGACCTTCTCGATCGCGCTGTTTGCCTAGTTAATGATAGCCGCTTTTCAGTGGCCGTCAAGGCATTGTTTTCGTCGTCCTGTCCAGCGCTGCTGTTGTACTCGATTTTCCCCAAAGGTCGAATTACTCCTCTCTCTCTCTCTCT
>CACRXP010000297.1:383068-425500 GCA_902702965.1 Spirometra erinaceieuropaei
TTAGGCTGGAGAATATGGACCCCTCCGCCCGTATTACACGTGGTCTTGTCCTAAACTCCAGGCTTGCGGTTAGGGCATGTGTTGGGTTTACGAGGGTTAGTCTTAGCATCAGTGCAAGAAGGGTTAAGGTTTAAAGGTAGGACAAGGAAGTAGAACCTCCCCTGGGATTTAGCGCGAAGTCACCTGTAGTACTGTCTGACTGATTAGTGAAAGACATTTGCAGCAAATGTTATACAGAAGAATTTCACTGACTGGGGTGTAAGGCCGGGCAGACGGTGGGCTTTTAAGAAAACGCGTCGCCCTGGACTGACTCCCGGGCTAAACTGCTGTGTCGAAATCATTGCTCTTCTAATCTATGTCATTGCATGGTAACTTCGTTTTTTGTCGTCGTCGTTGTATTGGTTCCCGTTTTGACTGACAAGACCACCTCTAGCGATTTAGTGCAAATCCTTCGTCCTGGGTGGCCCAACTAGTTGGAATTGTCAATAATGGCAAATGCTGCGTTGTCACCTATTACCTTTATACCGTGGACATGCTTTTACCTTTTTTAAAATTACGATCTCCACTCGACAGTCACGATCAGCGTTACTGGTTTTGGTTAACCCTTACGGCCACATCACCTGTGATTAGGTTCTTATTTAATGCAGCCTAATTTTAAGGTTTGTTAAGGTATGTCTCGACACTCGTCCTATTGAACCAATTTATTGAACACATTCCTGAAAGTACCCCACTGCGTTTTAGCAATATCTAACCCGCAAGTGAGCTCTCGCCGACCGACCTCTGCCACGTTAACGACATCATTATGTTATTGTGAAGTCTGACAGGGTGTTGCATCCCAAGATAGCCATGCGGAAGAGAAGGAAAGTACCGGTCGGTTTAAAACCTGACTCTGCATTTCCGAGTACGATCTTCGGATTAGTCTGAAACCGTATCGTTGTTTTTGCTGCGATCATGCCTGATCTAACCGGCCTCGATGATTTCCCGAACTCTACCTCTCCACGCGTGACGATCCGCGGCAGCAGATCTGGACAGTTCAACCCAATCTCCTTGCCAACGACGGAGGCCGAATACCGAAGGTCCAAGAACCACTTCCATGTCTTGAACTGTGTCGAGCAAGATTTTGAGTTGACCGCCTCTTCGACGCCTCCAATGGGGGTAACGGTGCCGATTGGAGAGCAGTAGCACTGAACTCCGGAGGTAGACGACGAAGAGCATGCCCAAACCACCGCAGTCGTCAATTTTGGATGGCCTGGGTTATCATTGTGTGCGCACTTCGTCTTCTCGTCGTTACGGCAGCGAGCGGATTTAGCCAACTTTATCGTCTGTCATAAATCCCCTGCTTACGGAGTGGCCACGTGAAAAGTCCTCGAGGCCGGCTAAATACATTTTACGGTCATATGACGTGCCAGCAAGTAAATACCACCACGCTGTTATAGGCCCTACTTTTTGCCGATCTGGGCAACTAACTTTCTTTTCCTTGTGCACTTCTTCGCCATCCTTCTCCCTGCCCCTCACCTCCCACGTCTTCCATTGTATCTGCAGGCGGACATTGAGAAGTTGACCGGCCTCCCAGTGTCGCCTTTCATGGACAGAGCGTCTGTCAGAGTGGCGGAGTGCCAGTGTGCTTTCCTCAAATTCGGAATGCTCCCATTGGCGGAGCTAATTGTGGCTGTCTTTCCAGACCTCGGTGTAAGCAGTCTAAACTTAGTAATCACATGTTTACCCATTTTTAATATTCTGAAGGAAGTTTCGACAAAGACAAGAGGGAGGCTGGGGTGACAATTCCTGGTTTATTATTGTTTCGTGTTATTATTAGGAGACGAGCAAGCCCCCGTGACTCGCGCGCACTTTCTACTTGTGTTTATACACGCTTGCTGCTGGCGACGGTAATGCCCGCAGATGAGACACCCCCGCGAATATTTCAGCTACTGATCCAAAGATCACTGGGAACCCGTCTCTTATAGTTGATGTTTTCTTCAAATTCACCCACTTTGTATACAGACGCGGGGTTATTCAAATGGGAAAAAACAAGCTCTGGTGAAGTCCCACGCAATTGTCTCCGACAAGGTTGTTTTGAATTCGTCTTACGCAAGTTACCCTCAACGACTGATAATTGTTCTAGCACTAATCTATGTTATTGTATCCTTTATTGTAGTTCAGTACTATTTTTTAAGTTTTTGAATTTCCTCTAACAGGCGCTTGTTGTGAATGCGGACACCGAATGTAGCTGATTGAAATGCCGTGATCGAGTAGAACTAGACAGATTAATCTTCTCAACGTACCTTCTGTAACCGTAGATTTGGGGCGGGACTTCATTCTGGTAACGAGGCGGGCCTTTGCGAGTTTCGGACACCATCGCATACATAAACTCTGCAGCAGATAGGGAAAGACGGGTACTAATATCAGTCATGTTTTCTCTGGCCAATAACTACCTCAACCGACATCAGAGACCGGAAACACACCGCGGTTCACTTGGCAAACTAGACGGAGACTGCCGCAATCTAAAGGCCGACTTGAACACCCAGAAGGCGGGTCCTTAGGTGGCGCATCGTTGAATGGAGGCTAGCAAAGACCTACTGCAGGATCTCTAGAGCTCTCGGATCTGACGGGGGGAGCATTCACTGATCACTCATTGATAGTATCCCCAGATCTGCTAACCAGAAAAACATTGCAACCCATAGCGATACCACCACCATAGGACGAGTATTATCCGGTACCAGAATATCACCTGCCACCGTCTGGGCACGATCCTGAGATCGTAAAGGGGTGTTGCAGAGAGGTCCTACAGGAGACGATCCCTACTACATCTCCAGGTGTTTGGCAGCGCCGTAAAGGCCGCGGGGATGGATTCCCCAGTGACAGCCTCAGCCTCTCTCATCCCCTCCTCATGCACCAGTCGACTGTCCGAGCCTCTCAACCAATCGGTGATGAGTTTGAGCGCAGTAGCTGACGACGCGGCATGAAGACCTACGTGCCACCACACGCGTGTACAGCAGTAGTTACGACCGCGCACGTGGACCCAGCGCAAACTTATAAACATGCCCTGTCGGACTTCCGTTTTGGCGCAGCGCATCTGCAGCTAAAGGCCAAAGGGACAAACGTACACAAACGCATGCGCAAGCCGCTCAGAGAGTCATAGCCGCAATTTATCCAGTACTCCGTCACTCGCAGGATGAGGCGCAGTTCGGTTTTTTCCCTTCGACCAAGAACAAACAAGTTCCCTCCGGCCACGCCCTTTGACGTCTCTAAGACCCGACAGGATGAACTAAACCGCCTCGAGGGCGCCGTGCTGCAAAAATGCCCACATGTTTCTGCAGCGTAATTCTTTTGTGAAAGGCAAAAGATTTGTCCGCACTTGAGGGGGAGTGCACGAGGCGTCTTCCTATGCATATTCTCACCGCCCACATCGCCGTCACGTCGGGGCACCCAACAGATAACATTACAACAAGACCTACCTCCGCAATAGGAGATGGAAAGGTCTCCAGTAATTCCTCTTCCAGACCCGCGATGTTCAGCCTAAATCAAAGGCGATGGACCCATACCGCTGCGCCGGACACGGGACTTCCCTCGATTAGTTTCCGTTTAAAATGGCTCCAGTGCGCTTCTCTGAGGCCACACACGCATAATTCCTATTGCCACGCTCCACAGATCAACCTTTTTCTGACTCCGGTCATCTACTCTACCCTTGCCCTCCGGGCGTTAAGGACTCACAAATAGGTGGACTTCTACCGGGCCACAAAGTGGTTAATCAAGCAACTACGAGGATAGATGAGTCATCTGCGGCGAAGAGAGCAGTCTGTCTGTAAGCCACCTGTCGGAGACGACGGCTAGTGGAACTGTCCCCGGCGAGACTTAGCTGCAAAGTGGGCATATTCTTGCGTGCTGTGAGTAGGCGGAGGACTGAAGTCGCGTAGACCGGCTGGCCATGCAAAACCCAGTGGTGACATGGTAACCATTGACCTTTATTAAATGTGTTTTCTGGACATTACTGTTTTGCGGTTAGGTCCAAACGAGTCAGTGCGTTAGAAGAGACAGCCACAAACAAAACAGTCTGTGCGTCTGTACCGAAAATTTTCGATACACCTCATACAGATTGCGGTCGCATAACTCAGGACTGAGCAGGGTCACATGGCTTATATCCCATGAGATATGAACCGGAATTTCGAAATGTTTTTTTTTGCCTGAAGGGATTATTTAGGTGGTGGGATTGTAACATTAATCATCGGCAGCATAGTCCCAAGGCATTTCAGTTACACCAGGACGCCGAATTCTGATTGCGTTTTTTTCCGCTTGCCTGCCAAAAGAACATTCGGCAGAAAAAGTGACTGCGTAAGCAGTATGGTTTGTTCCCGTCGACCTTTGATGCCATTTTTGATTCAAATATATTTCATAGATCGTATTATTATACTCATTTGGAGGAAATTTATGTCGTCCTCAAGTTTTGTACTCGAAAAACGGCTATCTTTTAGTTTTAAAGAGGTCTCCCAATTCCAGAATAATTTTGACCCCAATCTGCGGTTTCATTTGCGCTTAGGATTTACTGTCTACAAACTGCATATTTCCTATGCCTTGGGAATCATGCGTTCCCCTGTGATATTATGGAGATACCATATAGGCTTAGTCAAATTTTACAATGGATGTGGACTGTTATATACTTAATGAGGAGTGTTAATAAATTAACAAATACGGTGCTTTTTAAATGGCCATTTGGCGATTTTAAGGATTAATTTCTGAAGAAATTAAAAGTTTCAATTTCAGAACTGGAGTAGTATCTATCGGGAACCGCATAGGGGACGCCGCGTGACCCCCTGACGAGCCGAACCCCTCGCAGCTGTGCCGTGCATCGGCAGAATATCGGCGAAACATGTGTTTGGGCTTTTAGCTAGTACCTATACTGCCAATTTGGCGTCTTGTAACATTAAAATATACTACTAGCTGCCTGTTAGCAGGTTATTCCTCAGTGGCTGATAGACTTCGACCCATGTATTCATATCAAAATTCATTCTGAGCCTACTCGTCGTAAATAGGCTGATTAACTGATAT
Organism: Spirometra erinaceieuropaei; assembly: GCA_902702965.1. Lineage (NCBI taxonomy): Eukaryota > Metazoa > Platyhelminthes > Cestoda > Diphyllobothriidea > Diphyllobothriidae > Spirometra > Spirometra erinaceieuropaei. The sequence continues at coordinate 388,112 of CACRXP010000297.1, forward strand.
GTTTGTACATGTTTTCTATAAAATATACTTGAATCCGTAAGGGCATCGGAAAGTAATTGGGAAAAATCATCCTACTCAAGTGGCTGTCTTTCACGGGGAAGTGTTTTGCCGGTGACCTGCAAGAGACGCACTTGAAACACAATTCAGAATTTCGGCTAACGTTTAATGAGATACACAACCCACTGTCAAAAGGCGGATGTTTAAACGTCACCCCTTTTCGGGCCCGTTCCTCTTTGACCTTAGGTGCCAAACACGGTGATGCTAGGCAGACTAGGGTGTGAGGACACGGGGAATTTAGCGCTAGTCCACCTGTATTACCGCGGGGAGGAAGGAGAGAAGCTGCTTTCATTTCCATGTTTTACCCATAGGTACAGTGCGTGACCGATCTCATGAAATGTTGGCCAAAATTCTGGAATGCTTTTCCGATTAGGAAGGATTACTTAAGTGGAGTTGTTCTACTTATTATCATGCAGCATCAACCTATAGAATTTTGGACTCGCCAGGATGTCGGCCTTTGAATGCACTTCTTTTTGACCTGCAGAAACCACACTCGGCAAAAAATGAATACTCAATTAGCATGCATTTTTCCTATTGATTTTCGATGGTCTTATAAATTCAAGTAGATTTTATAGAGAACATGCACAAAAATGTGCGTTCTTTTGCTTATTTGATAGGAAATAACATTGTTTTCATATTCTATGCCCGATGAAAGTATATATTTAGGTTTTAAAAAAGTCTCTAATTATGAGATTTTGAAGACCGTGCGATGTCCATGCATGCAAGACCGCACATGTTCGTTTACTAATACTCCTCATGCAATGTACAACATAGTCCGGATCCATTGCAACATTTCATGAAATCTATGTGGTATTTTCTTAAAGGCATAGAGGAACATATGATTTTTCTTGCGCGGAAAGCATGCACCTTGTAGACTGAAATCGCTAAACGCTGATGCGTTGGCAGACCGGGCTGAAAATCATTCGGGTATTGGGAAACATTTTTAAAACCTAAATATACACTTTCATCTGGCATACATATGAAGATAATGTGATTTCCTACCAAATGAGCAAAAGAAAGCATATTTTCGTGTATGTCTTCTGTAACGTATATTTGAATTTGCAAGATCATCGAAAACCAATAGGAAAAAAATAGTAAAAAAATGACTACTTAAATAGCATGAATTTTTCCTATTGGTTTTCGATGGTCTTGCAAATTCAAATATACGTTACAGAAGACATACACGAAAATATGCTTTCTTTTGCTCATTTGGTAGGAAATCACATTATCTTCATATTTTATGCCAGATGAAAGTGTATATTTAGGTTTTAAAAAAGTTTCCCCATACCCGAATAATTTTTAGCCCGGTCTGCCAACGCATCAGCGTTTAGCAATTTCAGTCTACAAGGTGCATGCTTTCCGCGAAAGAAAAATCATATGTTCCTCTATGCCTTTAAGAAAATACCACATAGATTTCATGAAATGTTGCAATGGATCCGGACTATGTTGTACATTGCATGAGGAGTATTAGTAAACGAACATGTGCGGTCTTGCATGCATGGACATCGCACGGTCTTCAAAATCTCATAATTAGAGACTTTTTTAAAACCTAAATATATACTTTCATCGGGCATAGAATATGAAAACAATGTTATTTCCTATCAAATAAGCAAAAGAACGCACATTTTTGTGCATGTTCTCTATAAAATCTACTTGAATTTATAAGACCATCGAAAATCAATTGGAAAAATGCATGCTAATTGAGTATTCATTTTTTGCCGAGTGTGGTTTCTGCAGGAGGTCAAAAGAAGTGCATTTAAAAGCCAACATTCGGGCGAGTCCGAAATGTTATAGGGTTATGCTGCATGATAATCAAACACCCCCACTTAAGTAATCCTTACTAATCGGAAACACATTCATGAGATCGGTCACGCACTGTACACACCTAGTATGGATGATTCGAGCAAACACAGTCGTTTCTTCTCGATGATGGTCTTTTTTGTTTTTAATCGTAGAATTGTCCGAGCCTCTTTGTTCTTGCAGTGAATTGTTTTGCCTTGACGCCTGCGTCAATGGGATAGTAAGGTCTGCTAGAATGCTGTACAGTGTTCCGTGAAACCAAGTTTCCTTTCCTTCTGATGTTTCAGCCTCAGCAATATCGTTTAGTCTTACCCCCCCCCCCTCCCCTGTTTTCTTACATGGCGTCTGTCACCGTAGGGTACTATTATTGGGAAGTGTGTCGGTGTCTTCCTTTCAAAAGGGGTAGGACTGACTTCTGTGGTCATCTAAACAGGACATGCTAACAGGAACCGCCTGCAATACGGGTGGCTTTGAGCCAATTTTCGGTGAAATCTAAGGTCAGGTTTAAGGTAGGGGTGGACGTCTAGACAAGACATGATAACAGGAACGAGTGAGTTACGTAAGAACGATCGGTGAAGCGCTCCCAACCATTGTATGTTACCGATCAAAAAAACCGACAGGACAACGGACTCGTGGCCTAGGGATTAGAGGCGTCGACTTCTAACTAACAGGTCGCCAGTCGAGCCTCACGTGTTCCACACTTTGGGATTGGGTATTACTGGCTGACGACGGCTAATAAGCCAGAAATGGCCATTCCAGTCTCCCTTGTCTTTGTCGGTAATGCCATTCTGTCTATAACAGCAAGTGCCTGCAGTACCGGTGACTTTGAGCCAACTTTCGGTAAAATCTAAGGTTAGGTTTAAGCTAAGGGTTCGGGTTAAGTTTAGGATTTGGTTTAAGGTTAGATCTAAAGTTAACGGTAGCGTTAGCGTGGATCAAGTTTAGGGTTAAGGTAGGGCCAGTGTCAACTGCGGGGTGAAGGTTTAGGGTAGGGATATGGTCGAGATTAGGGGAACGCTTTAATCTTATATCAGAGTTATCGTTGAGGATATTATGCCCTTACTAGAATCTTACACAGGCCCACTTCCATTACTTGACCGGGCGTCCCTGTTTCCATGTCCTGTTTAATCGCCCACATAAGTCAGTCCCGCCGAAAACAGTCTTGCTTTCTTATATAATCTTTCTGTTTTCACTTATTCAGCCCTGCCAAGTTAATTACTGAAGGCTCAGTGTTCGTCAGCAGTTTTCACGGCCGTTTTATTCGTCGGGCGTCTCGGACTTATATTCGGATTTCTAATCGGTGACAACAAGAGATAATTAGATAAAGAAGGACCGTAGACGATGCATACTGACGGAGCTAGTCATGGTAGATGCGTGGCGGCATAACGGCTGCCCTCCCCCAATGAATACTGTATCCCTAACATTCCGGGGTCATGTTGTTAAACGGTAAGAGTAATGATTGTGTTGGGAAGTGCTACCGAGAAGACGAGGGAGACTTGAGTGCCCATTCCTGACGCCATAACCCATACTTACCCCAACCTCAAAACGGCACCAAGCATTTTTCAGGGTAAGATCGCAGTTGGTAGTCAGACATTATACGTTGATACTGTCGACGTACGTACTTGTTATCAGTAGGTGTGCTCTTACTGAGTTAGGCAGGTCGCCCGTCTCGGTCAGGCTGTTGGGTTTAGTGATGAGGGTTGGGGTTGGGTGTAGGTTAAGTTTAAGGATTAGGGTTTGCGTTTTAGGGTCAGGTTTCAGTGTTAGGGTTAGGGTTTAGATTCCCGTTAGGGTTACGATTAGGGTTAAGGTTAGGGTTAGGGTGAGGCTTAAGGTTAGGGTCAGGTTTTAGTATTAGGGTTAGGGTTCAGGTTCCCGTTAGGGGTAAGGTTGGGGTTGGGGTTAGGCCTAAGGTTAGGGTTTGGGTTAGGGCACTGGTTAGGATTGTGGCTAGGTTTTGGGTTAGCGTTGGGTTTTAGGATTTTGGTTACGTTTCGGTTTTGTGGCTTCGGGTTAGGCTTTGCGATTGTGGTCAGGGTTGAATTTTAAAGTTATGCGTAGGGTTTAGATTTCTGCCATTGTTCCACCTACTTAAATCTTCCCAGCGCTTTCCCTGGTAACTTTACCCAGAAACTCCAGCATTCCCCTACCAGCACTTCTGTTTACTCCACCCATATAGCCCCCTTTCCCACCATTCCCGTGCGACAGTGATCTGACTGTCCGCCTCCCCATTCCTGGCTACCAGCTGCGATTTAACCTTATTCAAATTAAATACTGTGTCATTTGACCGATGGACCTATGTCTTATCGGATGCGTTCTGGAATACCTGGTTTCGTGCAGATGTGTTTACCAGTCTATTCTGACTGCAGAATGGGAAGTAACATTTCCATTATGTCTTGGCGTTCTGGGTCTGGAGCCCTTGCGGATGATCGTTAAGCCATGAACAATGCACAATCGGACGATAACGTTGCCAGCCCGCAGGTCCCTTTCCAGCCTTTGGATCAATCCCCAGAAATACCCGGCCACCGCTCCATGCTTGTGGATGCCGAGAAGAGCGGAGGCCGAGGTCTGTTGACTGCCCCGCTGCTTCAAAACGACCCGCTGACTAAAGGACACCGAATTTGTCTCGCACAAGACAGCCTACACTCGTTGTGGTAAAGTAGCAAGGCCAACTCGTAATTTTCCCCTCCCCAAAAACAGCTGAGGTTATTTCGGCGCGTTCTTCATAACTCCAGATTCAATACCGTGACGAAACCCTGCTTCTGGTTAACTTCCCCCCGCCCTTTTTATTCCTTTAAGCCCATTGTGTTGGTCCCAGCGAGGGAGCAGTTTGAGTTCTACTCAAAGCAGGCAGAAGCCATTGCCGCCCCACCTAACGATCCCGAGGATACCGAGCCGGCTCCGGATACCGCCGATGAGCAGGTGGAGGCTTCCAAAAACTCCCACCGCGCCTGTGATTCCCNGGTGAAGGGTTTGCCATCGTCTGTTCTCTTTTGCAATTTATGTCACAGTGATACTGTTTAACACTTTTGCTGTCTGTCTAAGCTTATAGGTAATTTTTATTATCCGCCGCACTTGCCCCACAATATTGTATTCCGACGAGGAGTGATGAGATTCGGAACCGCGACGCCCTTGACAAGGACGCGCTTGGGGTTGACATTGGTGAGAATAGGCTTTTCTGCCTGCTTTCGGTGAATTTCCGCTGTGTGTGTGTGTGTTCTTCAGCACTCGCCCCCTCCCCCTTCTGAAACTGACGTCCTCAAAAATGTCCTGACGACTAGCTTTTGTTGAACGCTAAACTCTCACCTAGCTCGTTGACTTTCAGACTCCGCCAAGTTCTGTTGGCTGTTTCCTGGTAGACCTCATTCCTCAGACCCTCTCTCCATCTAAATCACCTGACGAAACCCGAGTCGTACGCTGAAGTGCGCCGTATCCACAATCCCGCCTCAAAATTCCAAAGCCTTACCCTCTGAGTGTGTGGCTGTTCCGGAGACCATATCTGCTCTCTTTAAGTCAGCATCTACGGTGTTATCGAAATCGGCGCGTTTTGCAGCTTAGCACAGGGCTTCCGGCTCTGACCAAGCATCGCATCGATCTTAATGTCCATCTTTGTTTACTTTTGGAGGGGTAGCTTGGTTTCTTTTGTTTCGCTCAGACCTCCCTCACATCATCTCTACACTACCATCGTGGTTATTATCAGCATTTTCGCTGTGAGCGCCGCCAATGGCAACGCGCTTCAACTTTTCGCCCAATGCCTATGTCAGCATCACAACACAGACTGTGTGCGTGCTTCTTTTGCCGGCCTGGGCAGCGCTTCCACCCCATCCACCCCCCTCCTCCCCCGGCCTCCGCGCTCTGCAGTCTTGCGCACTGCTGTGAGCGAAGTTTAGGGGTGGTTTTGACTCTCTCTCCCTCCCGCCTCCCCCATCTTCCTGCCTCGTGTCCCATGCTCTCTGCGGCCGTTTATTTGTATGCTTGCCCTGTAAGTGGATGGCAGTAGGTTGTGAGACTTTCCTGCGCTGGTAAGTTCTAATGAATATGATTGTCCGAGTGTGCGTGTGTTGTGCCCCTATAACGGGCCACGCTGTAGATGTGCTTAACCAACATAGGGACTGGACCGGAGTCTAGCAGGGGTTATTAGGGATACGCACTCGTAACAGATGCCAAAATTTGGGGTGGGGTGACACGCCCAGTTTCATGCGCTCCCTGCTCTAGTTGGGGTCCGAGTCGCCCTCCCTTGTTGTATAAAATCCTACCCATTTTATGTTGTGGACCAGGGGATGTGGCGGTACGCCTAGGTGCGGGTTTACGCCGTGTCAGTCACCTACGCCATCTCCCACCTCCGGTCTTCTTGACTCTTTCTTGACACTGGGTCCAAGAGAGGGAGGAGGAGGGGGGGGGGGAGGGCTATGGTAGATACAGCGCAAGTCACCGTCTGTACTCCCACCAAGCTGTGGAGCGCACGGTGAACCTCGTCGGTCACAATGGCCGAACTGTCGTGGTGCGTGTTGTCTTTAGAATGAGCGACGCCATAGATGGGCTGGATGGGCTAGATCGGAGTCTGGCAGACGTTATTGGGAATGCGCACCCATAGCATTGGAGGAGTCATGGCAGGACCGGGTGCAGACACACGCTGAGCCAATTGGGACCCTTGGCGCACCCCCCATTTACTTCTTTCTTGGTGTGAGATCCCGATCAGTGTATGTTGCGGACCAGGTGCGGTACGCCTAGGTGCGTGTTTACGCCGCACCAGCCACCTAGGCCCCCTTCCGCCTCCGGTCTTCTTGCCTCTGTCATGACACGGGACCAAAGTGGGGGTGTGGTAGGTGCAGCGCAAGTCAACTATCACTTTAACTCACGCCGTCCATGCTTGCACCCAGCTGTGGAGCACACGGTGGACATCGAATTGTCGTATGTGTGGCAGTGGAGAAGACAAGCCAGCAAAGATTATGAACCCGTTGACTCCCATTGTACTGGAGCACTGTTAAAATGGGGGCACTGGGGCTGATGCTCGCCATCCGTGTGGTGCGAATCATCTACCCCATGGCGGCTGTTCCGCACTGAGGACGATAGGCGTGCTAACCCATCCGCTATCCCTCTTTTCTTTGTACGCCCTTGTGGCGGTGGTTTGGGGGGAGGGGGGGGGGGCCGGGAAGCCTCGGTAGACAGAACCTACTTGTTCGCCGGCTCGTCCAGAGGTGGTGGCAGCTAGTTGGGAACTGGTTGCGAAATAAGTAGGCTCTAAGATTTGATTCGTATGCGGTGATACCACCCTAGACCTGAGTGGCTACCTGCAGATCGGCCACCTCTAGAAAAGGCACGAGTCGCAGTGTTATTACGACAAGGTCATTCTTTATGCCTTCACCGTCTGTCCGCAAGACCGCTAAAACCTCAGTTGCTGCACCACTGGCGTGGGCAAAGACGTCCACTCTCACTCAGTCGTTGCCCGGCGAGCAGCAGCTTAACCGAGCTTTGACCGACTGGAGGAATATGATTGGACTAGTCATCGGTTCAATGAGACACCAAGAGGGGCGAGTTCATGACCTACAACGATGACCGCCTGCGTAGGGCCTTGTAGTAGTCGCGATAAAATCCGTTTGCCGCCTCCCTGGTTCGAAGATTTTGGGACACCTCCAGTTTTCGCCCGCTGCTCCCTGTCTCGGAGCGTTAGTTTGCGGCCATCCCCGCTCACCCACCCTCCCTCCTTTCACAGTAAATGATCTGGGTGTAGCGGCAAGCAGAAACCACGCCAGCCTGAGTTCGGAAGCGAATTCTAAAGCCTCTAGCGTCTAAGCGGTGTAAGTTTACTCTGAGCCCTACAATCATCGGGTCAAATCGCGAGCTGTGGGAGGAGACAGAAGTCATCAGGGTGAGGGGTCTACTGCGTTCAGAACCATGAGTTGTCCTCTTAGGCTGCAGAGGCCGCCGCCGCTGGCGAAGCCAGGACTAGCGTTGACTGCGTCCAGTGGCGTCTGAGAGTCTGTAGTGACAGCCTCTTTCGTTGGTTTTTGGATCAATCTGAAAATTGTGTCCAATTGGCGTGTGTTGTTTATTTCCCGAGGGGCGATGTTCAAGTGGTGTGTTGGAGTGGCGCATGGGCAGCTGCGACTCTATGAGCGCACACTCGTCGGAGTTGAAGTCGGTTAAGTGGCTTGAGGTCAGCGCGTCTGGAACCGCTCGTTGCGCAGGTGAAGGAGCTTGAGGCAACGGGACCTTGAACAAGGATGCCAGACATGATCATGATGGATGTCATCAACAAACTCTAACCACTGCAGTCTACGGGGGTGTGCTCCTCCCGACCGTGTCTTTGGAAATATGTCGGCGAAGAACCTGAGAAGGCTCCTCAAAGAGATTGCCCGAGGAAGTTCCTTAGTCTTTTTCCGACATATTGAAGGTACTCACAGAGGAGCGCTGGTGCTGTTCTGAGAATGATTTAAGTAGTACATTTACTGACGTCCCTCACATTGTAGTCGATTGACTGCGGAGGATTGTGACAGCTTGCACAATGGCGACATGACCCCCAAACGGCAGATCCAGACACACCTTTTGGCGCACCGTCTATGCTTTCATCATTGTGTAATTTGGTCGCCTAACCTTGTCTTCAACCAAGCCGGAGTGTGGGAAGATGACGTACCGAGCGGTCTCACCCTCAGTTACCTGCAGCGCATGGCAGAGCCACTAGTTCCGGCTACGGGATTTATGTGACATATTCGAAGGTAAGAAATAAATAACATGGATCCACTTCTTCTGATAGATGATGGGTCTTTTGAAGAAGAAGAAGAAGAAGAAGAAGAAGAAGATAGGCTTTCCGGAACAGGTTTATTTAAATGCTGACGTTTCAAAGGGCTGGGTCGACTCTCCATTGTCAATGCGTAAAATGCACTTAATCGACCAGAAATCACAAGTGGCGTGTCATGTTGGTCGTCCTCATGCTGATCGATTTTTCTCTCCTCTCGCTGCCTCAGCCTCTCGGGAGATGGTTGACGGGCGTTTTGTCTGTGCGCTTTGTGAGTCACCACTCCGTCGAGGGGAGCTGATTGAACCTTTGTCGGGCGGTCGGTCTGGCGGTTCTTGTTCTTCCTCACCGAGTAAACTCAGCGTCAGGCTATCTCCGTACGGCCTTCTTAAGTCCGGTGTGGTTATTTGGTCCTGAGCTCTACGGCCGTCTTACAATCAATTGTCCTTTATGAAATTTTCCGGGGAGGCCCGCATGCGGATGCGTCTCCCATTCTCTATGGTCATGTCTTGTGAGGAAGTCGGAGTTCCTTGGGCAGCACTCTGCAACGCATGTCCTTAAAACTATCACTGTCAATGGTACTCTCTCCTTTCGAGGTGCCAATCCTTGCCCTTATTCTACTGTGCCACTACTGTTCTCACCTCGAAGTCCTGATTGAGGGCTGACTCAATGCGAGGTGGATGATGATTTGGTTACGGTGTTTTGAGAAGTTAACCGAATTTCCTCGGAAATTAAACAAGGTAACCGAGTGTCTCTGTTATCTTTGCTTCAGAAACTTCCTGACTCCTCGTCCTCTCATCCGGCGTCTAATCTGCCGCCTCCTGTAAAAAAGGGCGACCATAATGAACACCATCCGGACGTCCTGACAGAGGCCGGAGAGAAAGAGGATGGTAATAGGACGAGTCAGGAGCCTCCATTCTCTACCGCCCTCACCTCTGACCTACTCTCCCACCCCCCTGCAATGCATTCCCCCGCCTCGCCGATCCCCAAATGGGTGGGCGCCTCTGCACATTGCCAAGCAACACCGCCGAGCCGGTTAACTGACACCACCCTCGTCTCCTCAGCCGGCGTCTCTGAGTTCTGCCCTCACCATCCGCAGCTGCTCCAGCCATCAGACCATGTTCCTCTGCGGTTTCTTCGACGCAGTCTCGGCGAGTTGCCTTGGCCACGCAATCTGCATTCCGACTTTGCGGACATCCTAGCTGAAAACCGCTACCTCAGTCCGCCGAGCTACCTATGGCCACGGCACTGTGTCGCTTCTCCCGATTCCGACTTGGCCACCACAGCGACCGGTCGTTCTGTCGCTGCCGGCGGCACGACCATCAACGGCCATCCTCCTCCTCCTAGTAGTAGTAGTAATTTGCCTACCGTTATGTCATTGCGCAACAGCGGTATGCGCTCTCTCTCCACCACAGCAGCTATTAATAAGACAGAGCTCCTGCTGCCACCGCGGCAGCCACCGCCGTCGCAGCAGCAGGTGTCTCCCTCGACTTCCACAGATCCTACCGCCTCAGAGGTCTGTACACCGCCACCCGTGCGCTCCCTCACCTCCCCGGCCAATCAGGATGCCGCTGCTCTCAGCAAGCGGAAGTGCAGTACGTCCACAGCGCTTACAGCCCACATATAGGGAGGTTGGTAGTCTCTTCTCACGGCATCCACCGGCGTCCACTGTATGTTCTGCACGCATATAAGTCCCATGTAACCTTTGACGCCGCACTTGTCATTGTTATCTTCAGTGCCGAGTTTGGACTTCGTCTCTGTAACCGCCCTCACCCATCCCCCATCGCCGCCCTTGATGGAATAGAAGTCTTCTCCTCTCCCCCTGCCTCAGCTGGCCAGTATCGGCAACACCAGACACCATACACACCCACATGCCTATTTGTGGAGGGCCACCATCACAATTTTTACACCCAACTTTCTGATTAGCGTCTTTTTGACAATCTCTAATTTGTGAGCGTGCGGGTCTGAATCAGTGGTTGTGATGGGGGCTGACTGCTCGGGTCGCCCACATCGCCACTTTCGGTTCGTCCTCACTCCACCGAACGCCTGCTCTGCCACACCCCTCCCCTCCTTATATAAATCAAAATGTGACTTTGCGGCTGCTGTCGTTCTACTCAATGCGGTCTTGTGTGTAACCGTTCTCACCCCTACCTCCCCCCCGCGCCCCTCAGTTCATAATTACTGATGAAGCTGGCCACCTCCTGCACTCTGGGATGCAATTCGGCATCACAATTTTTACGCAGACTTTCTGATAATCGTCTTTTTGGCAGTCTTTCATTCGTGTTCGCTAGCTCCTCTGTCTGCATGGAGGAGTTGTGGATAATGGTGGTTCCATAGTTGCGCACGGTCTCCCACTACCTCGGGCTACTCGCCTTTTCATCCTTGAGATAAATAGACAGGCCCTGAGGTATCACGCGGTTCTCAATGCGACCACTACGGCTGCCATGCACTGCTCTTATTCTCATTGATGTTTGGTGAATTTATGATCACTAACTTAGAAAACAGTGGGTTTTCCAGCTTTTGGCAATTCTAATTCAATGTGAGTCGTCACCCAAATAATTCGGGGGGTGGGGCGAGGGGGATGTATGCCCATTCATAATCCTGTTAGGATCCGGCGATTTATTACGACTCCATCGCTGCTAACTGGCGAGACATAGGTTCGTTCAATGAAATACCTCCGCCGTGGGAGGTGAGTCGCCACCTCCGTCATGATGTTCTTCGATGTTGCACTGTCTGTACTCCCCGTATCTCCAGCTGGAGTCCAGGCCCTGCCCTCCGACACAGCATAATAAAGTAGTTCATGAATCATGACTTACGGTCTGACCATAATTCTATGGTGGCTTCCATTCCAACCTCGCCCTCAGTACTTCAAAGGGGTTTGGAAACGTGCTTGTCTTTACAAAAGGATACGTCCGCAGTGGAGAGACCTTCTTCGAGTCTGTGAGTTTGTCGCTTTGACCGCCTTTTCCCACAAGTCCTACCGCTCATGGAGCGTCGGCGATCCACTTACGCGCTTCTGCCTATATTGAAGTGTCTCCTGGTTCGTTATACCAAAACAGTCCTGCTGGGGATGTTCTTCCTCGTGCAGAGTGTTGCCAGGTCGGTGCTGGGGCCTCTGATTGGCCACGTGGAATGCAGCCGGCTCGGACAAACAGAGGACGGCCATCGCCGTCTGCTTGCGTTTGCTGGTACACGCCTTATCACCGTGGACTTTTGTTTTATCACATGTACCGGCAACAGGACAACGGCGGTATGTTGCGTCGTCCTATCACGCTGGTCCCAAAATTGGGTCAAAACGCGAGTTCGCAGTGTTTCAGTTGACACTGTTATGCGTCAAGCTCCATATCAGTCTTCTGCTCGTTAACATAGCCTCTATGCTGCGTTGCAAGCGAACGTGTAAATATGGTACGGCTGTCTCGTATAATTTCTCAGCAATGCGGGTTAAGCTGTCGCACGTCATCAAAATTTAGCCAATTCACGCGATATTCATCGCCAGTCTCGGCTTTCTTGCCAATTAGCCTGCGGCCAATAATATGGGCTTCGTTTTTGCTGTTTGCTCTATTCGCCAATCGGGACGATTTGCGCCCATTCTTTTCGATCATGGTCGCACCACCTATTCTGAGCCGCTACGCCATGCGCCACAGTCCATCTCTAGTGACTCGTGGGGCTAACTTTTCCCGACAAATCATTCGTTCTGGTACTATAAAGCACGGCCAGATCGGTCTACCTGCGACCGTTTTATCGATCTTACTGTCCGCACCCTGGGTATCAACGTCTATCTTTCCTTTTACATTCTCAACTGATCATCGGAGAGGAATATCCAGGTTTAGGGGAATCTTGGTAGCCTTTAGTCAGCCTGTATTCCCATGCATTGGTTCTCATCCTGCCTGGTTGATTTACTTGCTTGCATGAGATTCCAATCTACCTATGGATTGTGTACGGTCTCGTTCTACTCCTCTGTTCTCGCCAGCTTTGGATAGTCTTGGCTGAAGTCATGCCTGTCTGCATGCACAAAGAAAAGCGTATATAGCGCTCATTTTTTCACTGCCAATCCGACGGCTGGTTTCAGTTTTCACTTCCAGGCAGTCAGTTGACCATTAAATGCACCGTCCGACGTCCAAAGTGTGCGAAAATTGGCCCAGACGGTCCCCGGGCGTTGCCTTGGGTAGTAGGTCTACCCGTTTCTCAGAAGGTCAGTGGCACCCTGTCTGTTCATATGTTGTATTCCTGCCGCCCGATGTTCTTGCTGCGATTTGGGTAAACCTGCTTATACAGTGAGTGACCGATCTCATGAAATGTTGGCTGAAATTTTGAAATGCGTTTTCGGTTAGAAAGGATAACTTAAGTGGGGTTGTTAAACTGATTATCATTCGGCATAACCCTATAACACTTCGGACTCGCCAGGATGTCGGCTTTTGAGTGCACTTGCTTTCAATCTTCTGTAGAAACTGTACTCGGCAGAAGATGACTACTTATCTAGCATGCAGTTTTACTATTGTTTTTCGATGGTTTTTCAAATTCAGATATAATTAGTAGAAACTACGAGCAAAATTATGCTTTCTTTTAGTCGTTTGATAGATAACCCCGTCATCTTTATATTTTATACTCGAAGAAGGAGTATAATTGGGTTTTTAAAAAAGTCTTCTAATTCCCGAATAATTGTGAGCCTGATCAGTCGTTGTTTTAGCGCTTAGTGATTTCAGTCCACAAGGTGCATTCATTCCGCGTAAAAAAATCACATATTCTTCTATGCCTTTAAAAAGATAGCATATAGAGTTCATATAAATGTTGCAATGGATGCAGACTATGTTGTACATTTCATGAGGAGCAGTGATAACCAGACAGCTTAGAGGCTATATGAATGGACATTGAGCGGTTTTAAAAAATCTCATAATTAGAAACTTTTCTAAAACCTAATTATACTCCTTCCTCGATTATAAAGTATAAAGATGGCGTGATTATCTATCAAACGACTGAAATAAAGCATTATTTTGCTTGCGGTTTCTCCAAATTATATTTGAATTTTCAAGACCACCGAAAATCAATAATAAAAATGCATGCTACTTAAGTAGACATTTTCTCCCGAGTTCGGTTTCTACAGAAGATTTAAATGCAGTGTAGTCAAAAGTCGACACCCTGTCAACTCCGAAATATTATAGGATTACACCGCAAGATAATCAGTATTACAAGCGCGCCAAAGTAATCCTTTCTAATCGAAAACGCATTTCAGGATTTCAGCTAACATTTCATGAGATCGGTCACGCACTGTAATTCGGCAGTCAGCTGCTTCCACCCTCCCGGTAGGACTTTGGCGGAGCACCTTGAGAAATTAGGCAACTGAAATTGCCTGGAGCTTTAAGTAAAAAATAGGGTATTCAGGAGACTTACACAGCTGTAGGCTACGGGTCAACGGGCGGAAAATTATACCTAACAATTTGAGATCGATCTTGAATTCAAAGATCAAACCTGTGAGTGGAATACAGGCAGTTGATGTTTAGCAAATACATTCCCTTCTGCCTTAAACTCGTGGGTTCTGATTCTAGATTGTTCATTCGTGGGACGCAAGGCGGCGACTGCCAAATTAGAGGCCCGCAAATAGCACATTCGTGAATTTTCGGGCTGTGAAGAGTTCAGCATCCGCGCCTGTCGCAACGCCATCCTGCCTTTTTGTTGCATGTGCGTATGAATTCTCACTTTTATAAATCCGTCCCAGTAAGGTCCAACATGACCATGGCCAATAACTCTTTGTTGGCACAGTTTTTAATACATTTATTTGACTCATCCCCAGTTTCTTCATTGATGTACCACCTTTATAGCAAAAAGACCTGACTTCTTTTTCTGACATGAGGCTACGAATGTCCTATGTTTTATCGAGTACGAATCCAAAAGGTTCCATTTCCTGCTTACCCTCAATGTTGCTCTGTTGGTACTTTCAGGAGACCACAGCAGTCCAACTCTGTGAACATTTATTCGGTCGCCTATTCCCTGGAGCAACCTAAACTTGTCTTAAGATACCATACTCCTAGTACGAGCCGCATCAAGGTTACAGGAGGATCTAGCGAATTCCTGCGCACCTTGTTATTAATGACCGACGATTCCATTATGAAAGTCAATCGACGGCCCGAGAGATGAACTACCCGTCTCGTTAGCGAATCCTAACAAGGGACGCGTCTGTCGGGCTAAATGAAAAATCAGGCAGCACAGAGGCAAAGTGTTCTGCGATTGCCGGACCCTTTGAGTCGTTTATGAAGGCATTTCCATTGCTAATACTTCGCAAACAGGAGCCTTTAGTGAGTCATAGTGATCGATATGCCGATCCCACGCTAGCAGCAGGTCAAAATGAGCCGAGCTAAACTACCACGCCAGAAAGACCCTTGATGTCGCCGACGCCCAATGAAGACAAAGGCAAGGGGTTAGAAGGAGTTAGCTAGCGGAACCGGAACTCACAACAACCTACGGATGTGTCGCGTAGGGGTCGGTAAACATCAACTTAGAAAAAAAGTGAGTAAGGGCAAGTTTAGAAAATGCCTAACAAATGAAATAACTAGAGAAAATAACTCTTTCCGCAGTCTGACTGTGTGAGCTTCCGTGCTTTCCAATTGCTGTTTTAAAATATTTTCTGGACAGCGGGGACAATTTAATTTCAAGAGTTCTGTCAAGGGAGATGATCCTGAGCCCACCTCCAGTGGTCTTGCCATCGGAGCCTGGTGGGTGAGGAGAGAGTGCGGTAGACAGTTCGACCGTTGTTGCTGACTATATCCATTGTGTGCTCCACAGCCGGGTGGGAGCAGGAACGGTAACTTGTGCGGGAATTGGTGTACAGTGATAGTGGACTTGCGCAGTATCTACCGCACTCCCTCTTCCCCCCTCCTGGATCTGGTGTCAGGAGAGAGTCAAAAGGATCGGAGGGCGCGGGTGGTTGCCACGGGGAGAACCCGCACCTAGGCGTACCACCAAACCACGCGGCTCACAACAAACACTAAATCAGGATTTTCTGTTACAAGCAAAAAAGGGTGAGCGGCACCGATCCCAATTGGATCGGCGTTAGCCTGTACCTGGTCGTGCCACAACTCCCCAATTGTAGCATGTGTTATGAGTGCGCATTCCCAATGGCGCCTGTGGGAGTCCGACCCAGCCCCAGTGTTGGTCCAACGCATCTGCTGTGTGGTCCTTTTTAGGTGCAATCCGTCCCACAAAAAACTAATTTACGCGCTGATCGCTGATGCCGCAACCACCCCGATGAGCACGCGCAGTGGACGTAGTCGCTCGCCACGGCAGGCGGCAGACAGTGAATAAAATGATCTAATTAAGTTGGGAGAAACTAATGAGTTAATATAACCGTCTAAACAGGCATTGTATACGACCTGCTGAAAGTAGACAGCTGTTGCGTCCCGAATCTGGAGTTGATTTAGCAATACGCTTTTTGACCGAAAAGTCACCTCGAAGGCACTCTGAACGCATGGATAATCTCCAGTGTTACCTATTTGTGGCTGACATGAGCGAAGTTAATAATTAGTTGCAGAAGAGAGGGAAGAGGGAGAATGCGGGTGGATTGATACAGTACCGCCTAGAGATTATTCTGTCTTCATGCACCAGCTGTGACCAAAAAAACAGATATTCGTTCGCGCAGGATGCAGGTGGTTTACAGACGGGGTCTGGTAGACGGTCCATGAACGCTTACCCGAACCAAAGTTCATCAGTGCCTCGCCACCTCAACCGGTTTCGACCTGGTAGGTGGTTGGCTATTCGTGACCTTCGTCAGCCATAGAGAGCTCGTTGCCTTCGGGAAGTCCTGATTAAACAAGTATTTCGTAACTCGTTGTCTCCTAAACAGACTACGTCATCCAGTTTGATTCAACACAACACCCCGACTGAGTATAAGGCGGGGAGAATGAAAGCCCAAGGTCGCAAGACGTCGGTACAGAAAGGGCTGGATTAATCACCAACCAGAAAGGTCACTGTCTCCTGAAATACCAATGCTGAGCAATTACAGAACCCTGTCTTCAAAAAATTCGTAAAGAATTGCGTAAAGCATCTGCGGCGACTTATGGATGGCCTTATACCGAATTCGCTTTGGAACCAGTGACCTCATTCTATCCCCCCTCCCTTCCACCTGCCTTGTTCCAGGATCGAGAATAGTAAAACCACTGATGACGAACTAGAACAAAACGTTTGGCTATGCCAATACTGTATCCGAAATATCGACTGTATTCAGAAGTCGTAGCGGTCCTGTACAATGTCAATCCTACTGTTTATCTACTTTGGTAAGCTGTTTTCGACATCCATCATGGCGTCCTTGTCCAAGACCCCCCTGCTTCAAGGTCACTCACCTTCACAGCAAGCGATTCCTGGCGCGTTGGGCTGCGGCCATTCGACCGACTTCAACTCGGACACACGTACATTAAGTGGGCTACCTCATGAAATGTCAACCGAAATTTCGAAATGCGTTTGCGTTTCGAAAAGATTCATTAAGTATGGTTGTAAAAATAATCATCGTCCAGCCTAATTCTATAATAATCCAGTTGCCTCAGGGTGCCTTCTTTCGAAGAAACTTACTTTCGACTGCATGTAAGATCTATACTTTGCAAAAAATGGCTAATTAAGTAGTTTGCAACGATCCCGTCTATTTCGATTCCCTTAAAATTTCAATTTTATTTTGTGAAAATCATGCATAACAATATTCATTATTTTTTTTATTCCGTAGAAAATCACGCCTTCTGTCAATTTTATGCTCAAAGGAAGAGTATAATTTGGTTTCAGAAAAGTTTCTAACTGTGAGATTTTTTAATACCGTGAAATGGCCGTTCTTAAAACGTCATGTATCTGCATTTACCAATGTGGCCTGTAAAGTTAACAATGTTGTTCCAAACCACTGTTTAATTTTATGAACACTATATGGTCCCCCCTTATTACCGTAGAGAAATGTATGGTTTTCTGTACACGGAAAATATACGGCTTGTATTTTTGAAACCCTGAATGCAAGTCTAACAGCAAGTCGGGTTCAGAATTATTCGCGAATTAGAAAAGTTTGTTAAAACCGAATTATGCTCCTCCTTCAAGTATAAAATTGGAAGATGATGTGATTTTCTACCGAATAAGTAAAGGAATGAATATTGCTATGCATGTTTTTCATGAAATATAATTCAATTTTAAAGGGCACCGAAAATCAATGGGAAAGTTGCATGCTACTTAAGTAGCGATTTTTTGCCGAGTGTAGTTCTTGCATGCAGTCGGAAATAAGTTCATCCGAAAAAAGGCACCCTGAGGTATCTGGATCAGTATAGAATGATGCTGCATGATGATCAGTTTTACAACCCTACTTAATGAATCTTTTCGAAACGAGAACGCATTTCGAAATTTCGGCTGGCATTTCATGAGTCAGTCCGCCTACTGCACATGCCCAGAGAGTCGCAACTGCGCATGCGCAGCACCACCCCTCTGCAAGCCGCTTGAACACCGCCACCCCACAAACCTGCGAAAGCAGCTGCCACCACCGCTGTCTCACGAAATCTCGGACATGACTGGAAGTAGCCAACACTAGCCCTGGCTTCGTCAGCGGCCGCTGCCGCCTGAGAGCACAACTCAGGGTTCTGTATGCGACAGGAACTCTCAGTCGGGTGACTCCTGCCTTTTCTCGCAGCAGGGGATTTTGCCTGACAATTGTAGCGGTCTGAGTGCGGGTTTACCTCTTAGACGCTGCAAGGCGTTTGGCTAACTCGAGGGCAAGCGTGTCGAATTATGGAGAGGAAAGCTCACGCAGGAACAACCTTATCATATTTTTTTCTTTAGTCACTAAGTTTCAATGGCAGGACCGACCAAAGGCACCTGGCTATGAGATCGCGCGCAATGCTTGATCATGTATTTCAACCAATCTCTTGCGTTCGGCAAACGTGCTGGCCCCTCAGCAGTCAAGAGCCAACTTTCTTTCGAGCACCCCCAACGAGAGAATTTTCTTAACCATTTTTGGGTCTGAAGTAACAACGTTGCTCCGTGTTTGGTCAGAAAACAAAATGCTGCTTTGCCCGTCGTAATGAATGATAGCCGTTTTCACTAGGTCGCGTCTGTGGTTTGGGGTGTATTTTGAGCGACCGAGAAACTTTGACGGGCAACCAGCGTCTGGACGAGGAAAGAGGAGGGGAGATTTACACAGAGACGCTCCTAAACAAATCGTATGCATCTCTCCAAATGACAAATCAAAGGCTAAAAATCTCGCCTTGGATGACCGCCAGCTGGCCGGACGATATGTTCTTTCAGAACGAGACGTAGATTGTATTCGGTTCCACTTGATTTGGCTGCTGTGGCATTCTTGGTTATGTGCGACCTGTAACAGACGGTTTTACGTCACTCCAACCACCGAGTTCAGGGTCATCCAAATGGTTCGGACAGGGCACTGGCGTATGGGGAAGAGAGGAGACAGGGACTAATTCAGTCCAGACCAAACGCTTAATAGCCTCTCTGTGGACGATCAAAAGTGTTTACTAAATGTCACGACAAGCTGAATTTTATGGTTCGTTATGCTCTTTGTGCCGACCACTTCTTGTTTCTGTGAAAGCCTGGTACATAGTACGCGGACCCAGTCGCTGCGGCACGCGTTTGAGAGCTGTTCAGCTTTGTCAGCCACCGCCCCCCCCCCCCGGGCCCACTTCCGGTAATCTTGACACTAGCGCCTGGAGGATGAGGGAGTGCGACAGATGCCGCGCAAGTCTGCTTAAAGAATTCGTGCGCTAGTCACCGCTCCTGCACCCACCATACTGTGGAACACAAGGCGAACATCATCCTTCACAATGGGCGAATTGTCCTGTAAAGAGTCATCCTAGTGGACTTTTAAGTTTAAGGTTGGGGTTTCGCCCTCGATCGCGTTGGGGCCTGCAGTCGTACCGCCCCCTAGTGGATCGGTGATCCCCCGTGGCAGGCGTGGTTGCTGGGACAGGGAGAAGGACCCCAATTAGCAGTCGGTATACTGTGGATGGTAATGGACGTTTTATAGATGAGGCAGCACCCTGGACGGTAAGCTGACGGAATGCAGGAAGACACAGAAGACGGCCAGTGACAAAAACGGTACTTTTGAGTAAAATAATAAGAGCATGCGGACACTGTATCCAGTCGGATATTCTATGACCTTACGTCCTCAAATAGTGTCTGACCATCGAACAACTGGGCCTACCTCTTAACAGTCCTTCGCGTTATCCCTCTATTCATGCCCAGTTGATCTGCGGTTTTTTGTTCTCCCGCTCTTGGGTGCAGCTACCAATCATCAGTACCAAACCCAACTTCGCAAGTAAATGCATCAGCACACGATCCACAGTCTACGGACAACTAATTGGGGTCCAATGGTAGGGGGCGCTCACCGATCGTTCTAACGGAACTCACTCGTCCCCTTGTGCTTTACGGGCTCTCTCTCGAGTCCAACCAGCAGCCGCACAGCGGCGCATGATATAGGCAAAATGGCATTACCGACAAAGACAAGGGAGACTGGAATGGCCATTTCTAGCTTACTAGCCGTCGTCAGCCAGTCATACCCAACCCTGAAGTGCGGGACGCCCGAGTCTTGAACTCGCGACCTGTTGGTTTAGAAGTCAACGCCTCTACTCACCGGGCCACGAGCCCGTTGCCTTGTCGGTTTTCGATCGAGAATATACAATGTTAGGGGGCGCTCACCGATCGTTCATACGGAACTCACTCGTTCCGTTGTGCCTTATGGACTCTCTCTCTCTCGAGCCCAACCAGCAGCCGCACAGCGGCGCATGATATATAGGCAGAATAGTATTACCGACAAAGACAAGGGAGACTGGAATGGCCATTTCTGGCTTATTAGCCGTCGTCAGCCAGCCATACCCAAGCCCGAAGTGTGGACCATCCGAGCCTACCGTTGTCGACGGTCATTTCGGAAATGCAGCATATGGAGGCGGAGAGATTCAAACTGCACATCTGCATTAATCATAGTGCGGAACGAGAGATTCTCCGGTGTCTTCTCGAGCATCTTCGTTACGTAAGACATCCAATGGCTGTAAGTTGATTCGGAGGGGATTTTGCAGTCGAAGCGTTTTGCCCTCATGGAATTATTAGCACAGATGAAGACTAGGGATTGAAAGATTTTTGAGGCGCTTATACAGGCCTTTTCCAACACACTTGCCACAAAGAATTCAGCTATTGTCAACCTCTCGCCGGTAACGGGAATCTGGACAGTCAAGCCTTCTTGCAATCTCTCTGAGTCACTTTTCGGTCACCGTGCTGCTGGTTTTTATGGTGTTTACAAATGTAATGTGAGGCTAAATTCCCCAATTTTACCCACATACCTTGTAGTTTTTTTCGGCATCTGAACGCATATCGACGGTTAGAGTTATTTGTGGAATTCACTTTACGCCTTTGATAGCATTCCCCATAACAGACATGGTGCTACACTTTTTAGCAGGATGCGAGCGAAAGGCATATGCGCGCAAGTTGGTTGTCGCAGACTTCTTAATATATTTGCGTTTGTTGATGTGCGTGGTGGGCACGTCCTTAAATTCTTTACGCCAGCATATCCGGGAAGGCCACAATACATATTTGTAGATTTGGGCAAGTGTGCAAGGGTGGTATTGTGAGCTGACGGTTTTTCGGTTTCTGACGTCTGGGTCTCTTTAGGTAGGCCCCAATCCCATCACCAGTTGATCTACCTACATTGACAGGCGAGTTTTTAATGGGATATATATATATATATATATGGGAGCGCTCAACGATCATTCTTACGGAGCTCACTCGTTCCGTTGTGCCTTAAGGGCTCTCTCCCGAGTCCAACCAGCAGCCAGACCTCAATCTAACTTCCCACTCCCAGTCACCAGGCCACTGCCCGAGCAGATTAAATATCTGACCTGCTGGAAGTGGCTGAAGGAGCTACAGCACAAGCTAGGAGAAAGTGGCTGGAATCTCACGTGTGTGTGTGCCCCCCAAATGGGCAACGTGTTAGATGCGCTGGACAAACACGAAGACCACATCGGATTTTGGCAGGCGTTATCTTTGCGCAATAACAAATGCCAACATTTAGGTGTTATAGCAGACCCTGTTGTTGGCAGTCGTCGCACGACGGGCACCACTGACATCATCCAATTGATTTGTGGGTTAAAATCCTGGCCATTTGTTGAGAGGACCAGGGAGTGCGGAGTGGAGCGCCAAGGTGTGGATATGTCCAGGTCATCAACCTGCGGCCTCACTCGTCTCCGGTATTCTTGACTCTGTCTTGATACCGGACTCAGGCGGGGGAGGAGGAGAGAGTGTGGTAGATGTAGCGCAAGTCTGCTGGCACTACAAATACCTGCGCAATTCACCGTCCCTGCTCCCACCTCCAGTTGTGGGGCACATTCACCTATCGCATGGGCCTAGTCGACCACATGCGCATCCACGAAGACCTGCGGTAGACAACCGCCGACTGCATCACACCCTCCCTCCTCCTCCTCCTCCTCCTCCTCCTCCACCACCACCACACATCAACATTCACCCACCGCAAGCACCCAACTGTCACCTCCCACGCAAGTGGTAAGTGTGCACCTCGACTCGGTCCCCGCGCGGCTTCTGCGGCATGGGTGACTTGAGTCCGAGACTATCCCGACACGTCGAGCGTCGTGGATAGGATGGTGGCTGATTGACGCTTGCACTCGTTCCACACAGTCCGTCCCGTTTTGCACGTGTTGTGTGGAATGGCGGACTGGTGGGCTGGAGACGGGCTGAAACAGCACCTTCCACGGCTCTCTCACGCAAGTGAGAGAGACATGCCGTTCAACCCCAGTGGTGTGAAATCCTGGTGTTTGTGTGTGTATGGGGGGCCAGGTCGTGCTGTGGCGCGCGCAGGCATGGTCAGTCGACCATGCCAGCCACCGCGTCCATTTCCCACTCCAGTCTGCTGACCGGCTCGAACAGCGACTGGGGTGTGGGTATGGGAAGGGAGAGTTAGGTCGACGACTCAGCGCACTTTCCTCACTATAAACAATCTGACGCGATTGAAGCTATCACGGTGCGCTAAAAGCCATGGCTTGGAAGGTTGCCAACTGACGGAGTAACTTGGACCTCCTCCTTGACTGGTGGCGGTCTGAGAGTCAGGCTGCAATGGCTCCTTTTTAATGTGGCCTTTATGGCACTCCCATCACAGTGTGGGATCCGAGCGAGGCGTCGGCAGCACGCCTAGGTGCGGCTGTTCCGGCCTTGTCAGACTCTAATCTATGTTGTGTTGGTGAAAATCCTGGTCAAGTGTATGTTGTGGACCAGGGGGTGTGGTGGAACGTCAAGGTGAGGACCCGTTCGAGTCATCCACCTGCGGCCTCCCTCGTCTCCGGTCTTCTTGACTCTGTCTTGGCACCGGGCTCAGGCGGGGGAGGAGGAGAGAGTGTAGGTAGATGCTATGCAAGTCTACTGGCACCACAAACCCCTGCGTAATTGACCGTCCCTGCTCCCACAATGCAGTCTGTGGGGTACACGGTGGACATCATCGAAATCGATGGTCGAACCGTCGTCGTGTGTGTGTGTGTGAACGCACGTACTGGAAGACTTCTGTCCAGCTGTCAAAAGCTGCTCCGTCGGATACGGCAGTTGCCCCGCTCTCTGCGAGAGGCCCTGAAAATGCAATCCACTGAAGGACTGCTCAATCGGGTAGCTGGTGGGGAAGAAGAGGAAAGCATAACTACGAAGCAGAAAGTGCTTGCTGCAGATTGGTGAAGGTAACGAAAATAGAGGAAATGGAGCCCTGGGAAACATTCATACCCAGGTTTCAAAGTACCCCCCCCCCCGACAGTCCATAGTCCCTATCCGGCGCACAATTGGGAACATCGAACAGATGAACTTCTCCGATGCGGAAGCGTCGATTGAGGGAAGTGCATTGGCATCATTTGGAGGGGCTCCTGTGGATTTGGTCAGAAGCACTACGGACTATGAGGTGAGTCGATGTATGCATTGGTTGGCGAGTCTCATTACATTCTAAATCTGTTTGTTTTCGAGAATTTGTAATTTTGAACTTGATAAATGTAAAAACCAGCCTTTATTTGAGTAGGCCGTTATGTGTCTAATGGTATATGAGTGGGCATTTGAAGCAAGGAATATTGAAGATGGATCTGAATAAAGGTGTTTAACTGGAGATTTTTATGCATGCCTGTATGACTGCAAGGAGCCATGCGGTGCTGGTGGTGGTGGTGGTGGTGGTGGTGGTGGTGGTGGTGGTGGTGGTGGTGGTGGAGGTGGTGCTGCTGATGGTCGTGGTAGTCGTGGTGGTGTTGGTGCTGATGGCAGAGGATTTCTTTAGTCTTTGGTCTATCCTAATGATAACGCGATCAATTCCGCTGTTGTGGATACGAATATATCTGAATGTTCTGGGCCCAGTGTGGGTAGCGCGCGAGGTGTGTGTGTGTGTGTGTGTGTGGGGTGTAGGGCTGTCAGCGGTGGGTTCACGTGATGGTCGTGGTGGTCGCTCACTTGCTTGCAGGTGAGACTACGCCTAGCGTCCACTTGCTGGCACTCAACTCTCACCTGTGGCTCCACGTAGCTGGGCTCTACTCAGCGGCCACACCCCGGGCAACCGCCTCGACCGGCGGGCTAAACCAGGTGAGGGTATCCGTGCGTGCACCTGCACGCGTGGTACTGTGGTCTGCGCTGGCCGGATGGATCTTCGCGTCGACATCGTCGAGACGAGGCTCTGCCTGGACCATCGCAGGAGGCCACCAGGTAAGTTCTTCCTCAGGTAAGTGCATTTGCTCTGTTCCTTCCCTTTGTCTGTTGAAGTTCCGTGTCGTACGCTGCTCTTGTTGCCTGCCCTCTGTATGCTAGTCTGTCTGTTAATAGCAAAACGAAACTCTCGCTGCCTGCTGCGACTGTCTATCTGTCAACCTATGCCTCTCTCTGCTAATAGCTAGGTGTTACGATGCTTGAAACTTGAATGGTGCCCTCTCACTTCTGTCTCTGACTGATGACTGTGTCTGTTTGTCCACTCTAGCTAGCTGTAAGTCCCATAGCGTTTGGTTGAACGTATGCTCTCTCCTACTTCACTCCATCACATCGCCCTCACCATCAAGGTTCCAGGCTAATTCGGGTCGTTCTCTCACTAACAAAAGGTCGTGGCCCATAGTGGAGTCCGGCAGCCGTCTGGGATAACCGGGCAGCCCTATTCAGGGATGCGCTGCCTGTCCTCGCGAGGGGGAGGGGACTAGAAAAGGTGCCCTAAAGATCGCTGGGAACCACGCTGTCTGTAGGCTGGCCGTGGCCGCAAACAAAAAACACACGGTCGAAACAGCCAAAACCGAAACAACAACAACAACAACAACAACAACAACAACAACAACAACAACAACAACAACAACAATCACTCTCTTCCTCTTCCAGCCTATTCTTCTTCTTCTCAAACTCCTAATTTCGCCGCCGCAGTCGCCAGACTGGCAGGGTGAGCCCGCTCACTCTGGCAGCCTGGAATGTTCGTTCCCTTTTAGACAATCCGAGGAGCAACCGACCGGAACAAAGGACAGCGCTAGTGGCCCGGGAAATGGCGCGCTACAAGGTGGACATTGCCGCACTCAGCGAGACCCGATTCTCCGAACAAGGCCAACTGGAGGAGGTGGGTGCCGGCTACACCTTCTTCTGGAGTGGTCGACCCAGGATAGAGCGACGAGACGCGGGTGTCGCCTTTGCCATCCGGAAAGACATCGTGGGACGACTGCCCTGTCTACCGCAGGGAATCAACGATCGCCTGATGAGTCTCCGCCTGCCTCTCTGGGAAGGCAACTTCGCCACCATCATCAGCGCCTACGCTCCACCGATGCGCGGCCTCGACGCCGCCGCAAGAGACAAATTCTATGAGGACCTGCACGCCCTCTTGTTGACTGTGTCGAAGGCGGAAAAGTTGATTGTCCTTGGCGACTTCAACGCCGGCGTCGGCACCGACCATACTGCCTGGAGAGGAGTGCTGGGTCCCCGCGGTCTCCGCGGCTCAAACGACAATGGCCTGTTGCTCCTCCGCACCTGCGCAGAACACCGCCTCATCCTGACGAACACGTTCTTATGTCTGCCGGAGCGAGAGAAGGCCACCTGGAGGCATCCTCGGTCGCGCCAGTGGCACCTGCTGGACTATGTCCTCGTCCGGAGGCGAGATCAACGGGCCGTGCTGGTGACGAAGGCGATCGCGGGTGCTGACGGGTGGACCGACCATCGCCTCGTCATCTCGAAGATGCATATTCGCCTACAGCCTCGCAGGAGACCACAAGGTAAGCGACCCCCAGGTAAGCTGAATGTTGCTTTGTTGTCTTTGCCCGCCCACCGTCTTCCTTTCAGCATTGAGCTAGCTCAACGGCTAGACAACCTTCCAATCGCTGCCGCCAACGATGCCGCCGCCGGCGAGAACGCCTCCGTGGAGATCCGCTGGTGTCAACCGCGAGACACGGTCCAGGCGACGGTGCTCGCCGTCCTCGGTCGCGCTCCCCGTCAACACCAGGACTGGTTCGACGACAACGACGTCGCCATCGGAAATCTGCTTTCTGAGAATAGCCGACTACACAAAGCCTACGTAGATCACCCCACTGACGACAACAAAGCTGCCTTCTATCGCAGTCGCCGCCAACTTCAGCAACGACTGCGCGAGATGCAGGACGCCTGGACTGCTCGCAAAACTGAGGAGATCCAAGGGTACGCGGACCGCAACGAATAGAAGAACGTCTTCCCTGCGATCAAAGCTGTCTACGGTCCGCCGACGAAGGGTACTGCTCCTCTCCTCAGCGCCGACGGCAGCACTCTCCTGACTGAGAAGACGCAAATCCTACAGCGATGGGACGAGCATTTCCGAGGCGTCCTCAACCGCCCCTCCGCCATCTCCGACGCCGCCGTCGCCCGTTTGCCGCAAGTAGAGACCAACGCGGACCTTGACCTCCCACCATCTCTGCAGGAGACCATCAAGGCCGCGCAAGGTCTTCCCTGACTGCCATTGGGGTGGGGCTGTGAGTAGGAGGAGGAAGAAGAGAGAGAGAGTATTTTGTCTTGTGTTACCGTTTTGACCGCATGCCAAGCAGTCTGTGAGCCACGCTCTGCCCACAAACGTTTTGAACCCAGCTTTGTTTAGGTTACCTTTTAATAACCTCCTCCCCTTCGCGGGGATAGCAGTGGTCTTCCTAAATAGGGCTGCTTTATCGCACCAGACGGATACCACTTTCCACTATGGGTCACG
This sequence comes from Spirometra erinaceieuropaei, assembly GCA_902702965.1. Taxonomy (NCBI): domain Eukaryota; kingdom Metazoa; phylum Platyhelminthes; class Cestoda; order Diphyllobothriidea; family Diphyllobothriidae; genus Spirometra; species Spirometra erinaceieuropaei. The sequence goes on from CACRXP010000297.1 coordinate 414,871, forward strand.
GGCTTTAGCGAGTGGGAGGATGAGGGCGTTAGTTGCAGTTGGCTTGATTGCTTTGACCGCGAGTTGTCCATCTGTGAGCCACGGTCTGCGTGCATCTTTTCTAGCGCGGGGGGGGGAGGGAGGTGAGCAGTGCTGTACTCAATTGGGCTGCTTAGAACTCCTAGGCGATTTCCGAACTCCACTGTGCACCGGTTGATTTAGCGGGAGAGCTACCCGAACTGGCCTGGGCCGCCTATGGAATTGCTTGTCGTCCTCTCCGTAGGATTTTTTGAAAGTGGGAGAATGAGAGGAGGAGCAGATTTACCGGGTGTGGGGACATACAACACCGGATACCCTTGTCCGGTTTAGCTCGCCGGTCGAGATGTGGCAGCTAGGCAGAGCCTAGCTTCGATGGGCCACTGAAATGAGTTGGGTGCCAGTTAAGGACCGCGAGAAGCGATCATCACTTGCATGATACAACCTACCAGACCCACACAGTTTGGTCCAAAGCAGACATCCCTACACCCCCAAAAGTATATAAGTACTGAATAATTTGATATATTCTCTGCACGTGTACTAGCCGAATGCCCTGGCATGCCTTTCGCTGATAGTGTGTTGCTATATGGGGCGGCATCAAGGGGTACAGGTCATAGTTGGGTCCTCTGGCTTTCCCCATGTGCTTCCTGGCATAAAATCCGGTTTGCAATGCCGCGTTCTTGCAACCGCCGTCTACATACTACTGGCTGCCTATTGACAGAATTTGAATATTGGGTAATTATTCCGCAGTAACGAGTGCATTTCGGATCAGATATTCATATGAACATTCGGACCGAATGTGAGCATGGTTGTACAGACGGACTTACCCGGAGTTGGCTGACTAATTTCTGCTGAAATTAATAGGCTTGATATCAACATTTTTTTGTTTTTCTGTACGTGTCTCTATTTCTGCTCACCTTCTTATGTACAGTAGGTTGGCTAACTCATGAAATGTCAATCGAAATTCCGAAATGCGTTTTTGTTTTGAAAAGATTAATTAAGAAGGGTTGTAAAACAAAGCGTCCTGCGGCATAATTCTACAATATTTCAGTCACCTCGGGATGTCCGCTTTCGAATGAATTTCCTTCCGGCTGCATAAAAAATATACTCTGTTAAAAGTCACTATATAAGTGGCATGCATCTTTCTCAATGATTTTCGATGCCCCTAAATGTCCAGTTATATTTCATGGAAAAAGTGCATAAAGATATTTATTTTTCTGATCGTTCAGTAGAAAATTACGTCTTCTTATAACTTTACACTCGAAGGAAGGGTATAATTCGGTTTTCAAAAACTTTTCCAATTCCCGAATAATTTTAAAACCGCTCTACCGTTACACTTGGATCCAGGGTTTCCAAACTACAAGCCGTGTATTTTCCGCGTACGGAAAACTACACATTTATCTAAAGTAACAAAGGGGAACCGTATAGGGTTCATAAAATTAAGCAGTGGATTTGACCCATATTGTTAACTTTACAAACCACGTTGGTAAATGCAAAGACATGTAGATTTATGAACGGCCATTTCACGGTATTTAAAAGACCCACAATTTGAAACTTTTTGAAACCGAATTATGTTCGCCCTTCGAGTATAAAATTAGAAGAAGACCTAATTATCTATCGAATGAGCAAAAGAATGAATATTTTTATGCATCTTTTTCACGAAAAATAATTGGATTTTAAGGGGCATGGAAAATCAATGCGAAAGATGCATGCTACTTAAGTAGTCATTTTTTACAGAGTGTCCTTTTTTCATGCAGCCGGAAGGAAATTCATTCGAAAGCCGGCATCCTGAGGTAACCGAAATATTATAGAAGTATTTTGCAGGCTGACCAGTTTTACAACCCTATTTAATTAAACTTTCCGAAACGAAAACGAATTTTGGAATTTCGGTTGACATTTCATCAGTTAGCCCACCTACTGTACTCTGTGTGCTTTACTTGGGCGAAAACAGGCAAAATGCTGGGAGCTTGACCATGTTTTGTAGACCTTTTCTCTAGACGAATTTTCATTCCTTGGGCTTACTATGGAACACTCTCCTGGGATGTAACAATCACATTGAATTATTAGTGCTTCGAGGGTCGATCGAGGATTTTCCGAAGTTTAGTTACAACGTTATCAAAAGCTTCCTCTTCTGTGAGCTGAAAAGAGCCTGTATTATCACCGCAAATTGGCAGCCATTTAAGTTTAAACAGAATGACTAAGCGTATCAGTCCGTCACACATGAAAATTCACCACAAAAGTCATTACTTCAAGCAACTAAACTACTGAGTATGTAGGAGTTAGCATGACCTCCAACCGGGCGCTTACTAGAAAAATGTCTGCCAAAACATGGGGAGACACTGGCTTTTACGGGCCTACCTAAGTAACCGGTAGAAGGAAACCCTCTAGATGGAGTACTCGCGATCTGACGCTCACAAAATGAATAGCCTAATCTCAGGCAAACTTTGAGGTAATGATAGGATACACAAGCCCATGTGTTTATTACCATAAATTGCCTACTTACCTGATTTTGTTAGGCATGGTTGCCTATCTGGCTAAGCTTAGGAGAATAGTTGAATTTAGACTTAAGATTAGAGTCGGGCTAAATATCAGGGTTATGGAACGGGTTAGGCTTGGGAGAAGGGTTGCGGTTGGGGTTGAGCTCACCCGTCGCATACCGTGTTATCTAATTCGGCCCTCTTCAACCAACAACCTTGGATTATATGTTTTCCGCCCGTCTACACACCCTAATTCGTATCTTTCGAATGGCTCTGTCTGTTTCGACACCTCGATATGGCAATAAAACAAACGCATGGCAATGATTCAAATTTTCTCAATGTCTTCCTTAGATTACGTTTAATGCCGCTTCCGTCTACCTTGCCGATAAAACTAATAGTAACACCCTTTCCCTTAACAGTTGCCCCTGGGCTTACACGTCGAATCCCCGCCAGCTGTATTTTATTGAGCCTGCTAATATCTGCTGTTCGGCTTCCAAAAAGGTGATTCTCTTGCAACAAAGTGAGAATTTCCATGTAAAAAACACGGCTTATTGGCATGAACTCCACAGTTTAGGGTCGGACCCTCTGCAAAAATCGTGCCTTTGATTATGAATGGCGACTGGCTTCTCCCCTGAGGGCATAATTTTGCTCTTAACCGCCTGGCAATTTTGGGGCAATCAGTCGACCGCGCCTGCTGTCGCGTCCTGCCGACTTGTCAGTCAGTGGCCATACCGCCCCCACTCAGTAGGCGTTACGCGAACAAATCAAAAGCCTTGCTGGAGGCCAGTCTGGGTGGAGATGAGTGTGAAATAAATTGAGTCCTACAATTCCCTTGCTACTGTCGATGGGCTCGGGCGAGATTTCGACACATTCGATGGGTCGGCGATCGATCCCAGAAATCGCCTCCCCGTTGCCTGCTTTTGCTCGGCCAACTGAATCTCGTTTATTTCTTACCATTAAGCATATTATGAGTATTGTTGACAGATAAAATCCTAGTTGGGTGAGGCTAACACCGCAGCGTCAGACAACTGGCTCAAACTCAGATAACTGAGGGACAGTAGATACCGGACTACAGCTTAAATAACCGCTCCAACTTTAATGTTGCTGGACACCGCGCGTATTGCGTCAATGGTAACATACTTAGCACATCTTTTACAAGCTCCAGTAAGTAGGCGTGCACAGGCATGCATATCATGTGTCGAGAGTGGTGAGATCTGAATGCTGGCATGGTTCATAATCTATAATCAAAGACAGGCCTTCATGAGGACTGTAAGTGCGCGAACGTGCCGACTAAAGTGCGTTTTGTGCCCTTGAGGTCATCTGAGCGAAAGCGGTCATCGTTACGCGCAGTTTAAACGGGCCGCGAGGTTTTCCCAGAATTTCAAGAAAAACCGACTCGTGTATTCAGGCGAAGAAGTTTTCGTCAAATGAGACTCGGTGCTTACTGACGAAAAACACAGTGTTGGACTAACTCCTGCAGGATGGCATGCTGGCTTTCGACAGAAGCCCCTCCAAGGACTTTGTTATTATCTCTCTTGCGAGAAGGACTATACAGGGGATGTTTACATTTATCTACTGCCTGTTACTGATTTTATGAAGCTTTTCATATTCATTTAGGTTGATTTTGCGGGCGATTACATTCTATTAGAAGTCAATATCTAATAGAGTTGGCCACGGTTATTTTAGAATGTTAGGTACTTCATTTTAGTATTGAAACGTGAGGTTCTTGTCCACGCTGTTTAGATTTCCAAACCGCTTGCTTTACATGCTGTCCAGCATATCTTCGATCTTCTGTTCATGTTGTTGTTATTAAGAGGCTTCATTGGGATAAAGTTCTGGTAAATGTCCGAGGTTGTTGGACTGCTTTACAAGCATTGGAGTTGACGTATTTTCAGGCGGTCGTTTGGCCTTTCAAATCAGAAGATTCCTTTCTTGAAAATAGCAAATTTCCAAAAGAAATATTCTTCCAGAAAGGCTGGAACAAATTAATTTTTGACATCGAGAAATTGATATGGGAAACTAGTCCAAAGCAGGCACCTAGAAATATTAGCACGGGTGTACATTGTCCCAGGAAAGGCGTTGGTCTCTGGAGCGGCGAAAATAGGTACTGGGCGATTTTTCGGGCAAATCCCGGCTGCACAGGGAGATGGCACTGACTTTGTTTGTTGGCAGTGCAAGTGCACTTAATTACTTGTCTGCTTGTATGAATCACAAAGAAAGTATGCAGCTAGTCAGCAAAAGACAGTATTCATAGGACCAAAATGCTTGTTTCCTCTGTCCCATCCGCCTTTGTTGTACTGCCAGTAAATCATCTAAAGTCCTTTCCTTGCTTAGCTTCCGAGGAAATAAATGCGCGCGCTTGGAGTAAATTCTTCAAAACAAACCTTTTCAGGCACAGTCAGAAGGTTGATATGAATATTTGAGCTGAAATCCATCAACTACTGCGGAAAAACCGCATAATATTCACAAACCGCCAGCAGCCAGTCAGTAGTGTGCAACTGTGTAATAATTTACCATACGGACCATACAGGTACTAGCTAGAAGCCCGGACCCGCGTGTTTCGCCGTTCTTGTGCCGCAGCCGGACGCAGCTGCGAGGTATTCGGCTCATCAGTAAATTATTACACAGTTTATACTACTGGCTGCCTGTTTGCGGTTTGTGAATATTACGCGGTTATTTCACAGCAGCTGATGGATTTCAGCTCAAATATTCATAGCAACTTTCGGGCCGTGCCTGAAAGGGTCTGTTCCGAAGAATTTACTCCAATTCTTCGGGAATTAAACAAGACAAGGAGGAACTGGAGTTTATGTGGCAGAAGGATAGGGCTCACTGATGAGCCAAACCCCCGCAGCTGCGTTGGGTTTCTAGCTTGTACCTGTGTTGTCAGTATTGTCATGTTAAATCCGTCGGCAAATTGAGCATACTCTAAATCGCCTTACCTGGCCGAACGTCACTACATACATAAATAAATCATCTCAGATATAGGATTAACGACGGGGAAAGACGGGACACAGCAGCTGTTTCTCCTTGACTAACTCGCTAGGCGAAGTTCCACTGGTGAAATAAAAGCAACGATTCGCAGGAAGACAACGAATCCCAACGCAACTTCTCAGTTGTCACAGCGACCATCCAGTGGTTCACAAACGAAGCCGTGAGAACGCTCTTCAAAGGCGTCCAGACACTTTGCAGCAAACTGGAGGAAAAAGCACTCGCTAAGCCCTACAACCCCACGACCAGCTTAGGTTGAATGACTACCTGAAGGCGTCTCTGAGCCGAGGCTTATGCGTTTGCCCCCGGAGGACCCAAGCAGAAACATACTTGAGGCAAACGAGCACACTGTTGCGGGACTCGGTCATGGAATCGCACGCTGTTACGCGTTGCGGAGTCATGCGAATAAAGTGCCGAGGAGCAGTCTGGAGTAGTGTACCGCATCTCGTGCCCAAATTGGTCTTGCAACTACACAGGCTGGACTGAACTCTTGCTCGAATAGCACATACATGAATGTAAGCCAGCGGTGCGATGGGGCAACAAAGTATCGAAAGTGGCTGCCTTCACCTTCGAACCGGGTCATGAGTTCGAATTTGCATCCGTCTAGATCAGTCGCTAATGTGGGAAGCAAGACGAGCCGAGAACTGGTTGAAGCCTGAGCCCCAGACAGGAAGTCAGTCAGTCGATATATCGATCTACCGCCGGCGTACAGAGTCCTGTGCAGCAGCCTCCAAACCAACGTCACTTGTCGTTGATTGGGCAGTACGGCCCCATAACTTCTGTGTTTCCTGTTGCAGCCTTCATCTCTGACGATGGTCTCCTGCACCAGTTCAAAAGTTCAGGCAAATAAACAAATTCCCCCTTATTCGATCAGTCTTATCTTCCTCACTCGTGCATAAATCAGTAGCTAGATGTTCACAGTTTATCTTGACATTAATGTCACCCAACTGCAGTGTGATTGGGTAGCGTGTCGTCATGAGCCAACCTAGTTGCATCAGGTTTCCGCACCTAATTTTCCAGAATAATCTGGATTGTAATTTCTTGCTATTCTCTGAGGGTTCAGCTGGCTCATCAGCTGATTCAGTTGGCATCTATACTAACAGGTTATAAAGAATTGCTTATTGTATTTGGAAGTAAGTTTCGCTAATTAAGATTCTTACCTGTTCCTCCGTAAAAAACGCAATGCGATATACATCAAAACTCATAGAATGTCAAAACGAATCCCCAAATATCCCTTCAAACGAAAATGAGCACGTGAGTTTGGATGGGGTACCTGCACCGCAGCATACCAGACTTCGATTGACAAATTACTCCATTACCAGTGGTACTTCGCAAGGGCGACCGCTAATTCGAACAGTGCACATCGTCCGAGTCATCCAATTCTGCTACGTAAAATGCATAGTTTTTTTCAGAAACAAACTGCAAAAGGACAAATCTTACAATCACTTGCAGGAATTGACACTCTTCTGGAATCTAAACTTGGAAAGAGAAAATACTTCCGTCTATGAATTGTAATTAGGGAAGCCCGACACGTTGATCTGATTATGCGGTTTTGGGAGCACGCAAACTCGTCGATTAACGTGGTGTGTGTTGAGACCTCTTTTCTCAGGGCAGGAAGAGAAATAAAAAATTTAAAACAGCCATGCTCAAAATCAGGAAGAATAAAGGAATAAAAAAAGAAGTGAGAAGTTTACTAAACCTTCTAATAAGCAGAATATTTAATTACTTAGAATGCCAGTTTTCGTAAAACATGATATCCAGTGAGGTGTGTAGATGAAAGGGGTTTTCTGACTGTCCCCTGTTGAAAAATACATCACTTTGCATAAAAATTCAAAACAAACACAGCGGGTGTTTGTGAGCGACACTGACCCCGGTGCCCCAATATATTCCCTCTGTCTCAGGGGTCAGCTCTATGCCCTTTAAACTGCTTTCTAACAGAAGGGCACAGGGTTTCAGTGTTCTCTCGGCTTCCAGTACATTGCATTGTCAGAAGGGATTGCCGCATCACTAGGTTTCCTCGGAACGCATAACTCTCTTTTTCAGCTTGGTAAAGCATGCCGTGCACGTTGCAACCCCGTATTTGCGGATTCCGAGGAGGGATATCGGGACTTGAAAATACACACAAGGTATTGAGAAACCTGATGCACATATTCAGGAATTGAAACCAAATACTTTTATTGTAGGACTTTTTCGAACATGCTTGTGGTACAGTAGGTGGACTAACTCATGAAATCTGAACCGAAATTCCGAAATGCGTTTTCGGTTCGAAAGGATTAATTAAGTAGGGTTGTAAAACTAATTGTCTTGCGGCATAATTTTATCACAATTCAGATACATCAGGATGCCGGCTTTCGAAAGAACTTCTTTTCGGCTGCATGCAGGAATTACACTCTGTTAAAAATTGCTACTTAAGTAACATGCATTTTTTCACTGATTTTCGATGCCCTTAAGAAGAAAATTCTATTTCATGGAAAGCATGCATAAAAAATATTCATTCTCTTACTTATTCGTTAGAAAATCACATCTTCTTCCGATTTTATACTATCAGGAAGGGTAAAATTGGGTTTTAAAAGAGTTTCTAATTGTGAGATTTTTCAATACCGTGAAATAACCGTTCATAAAATGTCATGTCTCTGCATTTACTAATTTTGCTTGCGAAGTTAGCTATGTGGCTCAAATCCACTACTAAATTTGATGAACTCCATATGATTTCCTCTGAATACCGTAGAAAAAATGACGGTTTTCCGTACGCGGAAAATATGCAGCTTGTATTTTGGAAACCCTGAATGCAAGTGTAGCAGCAGGTCGAGTTCAAAATTATTCCGAAATTGAAAAAGTTGTTTAAAATCGAATTAAACTCTTTCTTCGGGTATAAAATTGAAAGAACGCGTAGTTTCCTACCAAATGAGTAGAAGATTGAATATTTTTATGCATGTTTTTCATAAAATGTAATTGACTTTTTAAGGGCATCGAATATCAATGGAAAAAATGCATGCTACTTAAGTTGCCATTTTTACAGAGTGCAGTTTATGCATGCAGCCGAAAAGAAGTTTTCTCGAAAGCCGGCATCCTGAGATAACCGAATTATTATAGAATTATGCTGTATGATGATCGGTTTTAAAACCCCACTTAATTAATCCTTTAGAACCTAAATCACATTTCGGAATTTCGGTTGAGATTTCATGAGTTAGCCCACCTACTGTACTTCTAACATGATGCAGTTCTAAAACCCCGAAATCTTTTTGGCAAGCCAGGATGCAGCTTTACTTGCAAATGGGTCAGTAGTAAACATTGCGTCATGTGGATCGCAATCGAGCCTATCCTTACTACCTGCCGTTTAACTCCGTTTAGAAGAACGCTAAACATCTCTCTCCCCATCAACGTCCTTCATACTTCTGAATATCCACTGCAACGTTAGTATCTTTCCATTCCGGACCGATTATTACTTTGCGTATGGAGGGGTCGTGGGTGACCATGATTAGAATATATTTTAGTGTTTCTTCTTATCCTGGGATTTTTATGGATCATATATACGCAAACCAATAAAACTGAATGTTCGTAGCGTAAATCCAGATTAACATCAGTTCTACGATAGCTGATGGGAATGACGTTATTGTGGCTGGCTTTAATCCATTTCGCAAGCCTCTGTGATAAAATCAGTAGCCGCCAGTATCCTTCTGCTCATGATATACCGTAATGCTAGTCAGAATTCTGAAATACGTTTTAGATTCAAAAAGATTATTTAAGGATGGTTACTGCATAACCTTACGGTATTTCAGGCGTGTGAGGATTTCAGCTTCTTAATGGGCTTCTTTCCGACCTGCAAGACCGCACTCTGTAAAAGTGGCTAAAAACAACATGATGGACTTGAATCGATCACAATGCGCTAAATTTTGTGGTTTGGAAGGCTGCCAGCTGACGGTATAACTCGGATCTATCAGTCAGCCCAAATGCGGATCTGTTTGGAATTGCCAACAGGTGGACTGAGAGTCAGGCTACAATGACACCTTCTTAATGTGTCCTCTATGGCATTCCCACGTAGTGGGATCACAGTCGCCCCCCTTCATTTTTTGTTGCATGCAATCCTGGCCGGTACATGTTGTGGGCGGGGGGCATGTGGTGGTACACCTAGGCGTAGGTTTTCGCCACCTGCAACCTCTCCTGCCTCCGGTCTCCTTGACTTTGTTTTGACACGGGGTCCAGGTGGCGGAGGAGGAGGGAGTGTGATAGGAGCGGCGCAAGTATATCATCACTCTCAACTAACTCACGTGCAAGTCACCGTCCGTACTTCAACTCTCTTGTGGAACACACAGCGGAACGAGGAAGCAGATACGATCGCTGGGGCAAGGGCTTTATTTACCTGACGTGTCGCATTCTCACTCTTATCCATCACCAGAGACAGAGTCAGTTAGAGGCAGTAGATCGCCCGGACGTTACAGTATCTATAGGATGTAGTTGCTAGACCATTACATCATTATCACAATTGGCAGCTTCGGAGTGCACCCTGGTCCGACTGGCCAGGTGCTGGAGTATGCAGTTGCTATGCGGTTTCTATGTGCCTCTGTGTATCGGCTTCCACGCTCATCGCACCCAATCGATATTTTAACTGCCGGATTTCGTCACACGTGTTGATTCTTGGGCAATTAGGCTCGCCATCATAGAAAACCATCGATTACGGATGCTGCTCATAGTTTTAGCTATAACGTTTCCTTCCACATTCTCATCAATACCGACTTTAACGGGTTTCTAAAAATTTAGAGTCTTAATTTTCTGTTTCGAGAAGCCATGAAAGTTAAAATCAAAAAATAATAGGTGATTAAATTCACAAAGGAATAACTCAGACGCTATCGCAATGAATCGATCTGAACGTTGGAACTAAAAAACCAAACTTATATAAAAATGACACTGAGTTTTTCACAATTGGGTCAGACGAATTATGCAAATCTGAGAAGAACGCTTATTATTTAAGTGGATCTGGCAGTCATCTGGTGGATTCAATATCATGTGCTTAGGAGATTCTGCATGGGCAGACACTGTACCGTATCACAATTGGTGAATTCCATACGTTGCGGTAAGTTAGATGGGTAATTTGACCCAAATGTGATTTAACTCACGGCACCCGGTTAAACCCCCTAGTTCAGGTGTTCCGA